>OZ021722.1:106265441-106350441 GCA_963978545.1 Linyphia triangularis | reverse complement strand
AAGAGTTCATCTCTACCTCGTTCGGTAGCTACCCGGTAGATGGCAGCACTATAAACCGTATGTGGAACTTCCTAAATTAAGAGGCATTACCAAAAGCAGAAGACTCCAGCAGAAAACTTGGCTTTGTCACCCCCAGAGATATTGATTTGTATCTGAACTGGTAGTGGGCAGTACTGCACAGGATGTAAACACACACTCGCTCGTGTGAGGGAGTGCTCTAGTCTTCCTATAACCATCGAAGAGTTCATCTCTACCTCGTTCGGTAGCTACCCGGTAGATGGCAGCACTATAAACCGTATGTGGAACTTCCTAAATTAAGAGGCATTACCAAAAGCAGAAGACTCCAGCAGAAAACTTGGCTTTGTCACCCCCTCCAGAGATATTGATTTGTATCTGAACTTGGAGGACTTTGCGACAACGACTGATTTAACGTGCCCCAATCACCATTAGCGAGCATTGGTAGTGCGAATTGTAGATGTAATCTAAGTTTCAAGGTTTTCATTTGCGTAAGACATGCCGATCTGTGAGGAATCTCTTTTTACCTTCCTCTTTGATGTTTTACATCATTGTTAAATAAAATTCTACCTATTATCCCTTAATCATTATTTATAAAGCTTCTACTCTCTCGAACCAGTTGATACCATTTCTTTAACTACTTTGCCACATTCTTTGTGGTAGTTTGTACCATTTTGTAGAATTGTTGCTACATAGGAAGTGGGAAAATTAGTAGTGAGTTAGTCAGTGAAGGCTGTTATATATAGCCTTTCTAAAAATAATGGATTGAGCTCCAAAAGGCGTTTTATTTCTCTTTATCCGTTAGAGATAAGTGGGCATTAAAAATTGAAAAAAATGTTCGAAATAAAGTAAGAAAGAATATTACATTAAGGAAAAAAAAAAAATCCCGTTAATTTCAAAAATGCTACACTTTTTAAATTTTATACAATCCTTCTAAGCTAATTTACTAAGTTAGAAAGTGTCTATTTTCCATCCTACAAGATCATTAAAAAAAATTCATATAACTGTATTTTTAAAACCAACTGAGTTGTGATGCTAAAAAAAAAACCAATAAAAAACTACATATGCCATTTTTAAATAATATATATTAACTTCGATTTTGTGTGTATATTTGTCGATGGGGGAAGAATCAGCAGATGCCTAATTAACCTCCTTACCGTCATCCAATAGGGCTAAAACTTGGCAGATAGGTTCGATGTCGATGACAATGCATTCTATCAAATGTTGGGGCTGTTACTGTCACTAGAAGACCACTTTTATGAAATACTAATAAACCAACTTGCCATCATCCAATCGTGTCAAAATAGCATTGAACAGATCATTGTTGAAATTCTTTCCTATCGCCAAAATGTTTTTTAATAAATAAAAAAATAAAATTACTGTAATCAGAATAAATAAATGATATTTGGATGCGAGAGCATAAACTCACTTTCATTTTTAATAAATAAATTTTAAAACTTTACAGGACTTTACTTTACTAAGCTTTACTTAAATAAATAAATAAATAAATTAATAAATAAAAAATTACGGATATATATTTCTTAACTTGGTCTTTATTCCATATCTTATTTTGAACACTTTCGCAATTTACATTGCCAGATTATCTCTAAAAGGTAAATAATTAAACCGCTTTAGCCAGGAAATTAAACTAAGAACACCCTGCACAAAGATAGGAATACAGTTATGGTAGCAGTACACACTCGCCGAGACAAGACGAGCGGGTGCGATGGGAGAGTGTACTTGGTGCGCTCGGCTTCTCACGCCCTGACTCGGCCTATCTCGCCTCGTCTACGCTCGGGCTCGCCTGCGATCCGTCTGGAGTAGGTTTTTTGGCACGAGTCAAAGGACTCGAGTCTGAGCTAGAGGCAAGCACGACTTATAACATTTCAAAAAACCTACAAATATAAATAATTTTACAGTATACGATACAGTTTAAGTTTGTGGCAGAAGTAATTTTACTGAATTTGGTGTCTGGGTGTCTGTACTCTGGTAATTTAGCGATTTAGCTGTAAATATTAGTTTGTTTGTTCGCTTACTTTGTTCTGTTCCGATGAATAAGGAGCTTGCACAAGTGAGGAAAATGATTTTTTTTTTTTTTTTTTTGTATTTTCTAGTGTGATCCAACGAATATATTTGAGCCGTGAGATTATTTTTTTTTTTATCTGTATGCTTTTAATTAATCAAAAATCGATTTTGAAATCAAAGCAAATGTCACTTGACCAAAACCGCATAGAAACCGTGATGTAGTTACGCATAGATACCGTCGAAAATCCGAGGCGGTACCTGGTCTAAAACAGGTTTCAGATTAGTTCATCCTCTGCGCGTTGACGTCGCACGCAAAAGTAGCTTTTTCCCACCGAATAGCAAAGTGAAAAACTAAATATATTTTGTTAACTATCCGAGCTCAAATTTTTGAAAGAATGGTATTGTTTTTCATGATTTTTTCCTCTACTTTTATTTAAAAATAAAACCAAAAAACGTGAAAGTTTCTCATTGGTTTCATTCACCATCTCTTTCGGATCCAAGGCTTGTTGACTTTCTTCTTGTAATATGTGTAAACATACTTAAAATAAGCATACGCATTAAAAAAAAAGAGAATGCTGCAACTTCTACATCTAAATTTGCCTCCATTTCAACTGAGATAAAGAGAGAGTGAGGAAAATCTTTTCAAACTGCTATTTGTCACATTATGGAAGGGTGGATTTATTTTGTGAAAGTCGACGAGTTCAGTTAACAGTATACAGTCAAACCCGTTGACACGAAATCGCTTGACATGAATTTCCGTTTAGTAAAAGCAATTCTCCATACTTAAAAAACTTAACATTAATTTATTCGTTTTACACGAAATGCGGTTAAAGCGAGCAATTTCGGCGGCTCCATCGACTTCGTGTTAACTGGATTTGACTCTACTTAAGCATATTTTAAAGGTAGGCGTGTTCGCTAAAAACGTGTGAGAATGGGTTTTTATATAGATTTAGAACTGGATCAGATATAAAGAAAGTTAAGACGGAAAGATTATTTCTTTTCTAAAAAAAAAAAAAGTTACGAAATCAAAAGCATGTCATTTATACATGCTTTTAAGCGAAATCATGCCAAAGGCATACTGACTAATCGTGTATGCATAGCTTCGCCTGACTTAAGTTATACTTTCAGGCAATGGTAAAGTCATTGAAAGAGAATGCTTGGGAGATTTTAACACTGGAGCATTTTGGGGACCAATTCTGGGAGAATGTGTTGATGTCTCTTCAGTACTTACTGTACACTTTTATAATTTATCTAAAGTAAGTATATCTTCTATTGCTATTAGCCGTTCTTAAGTTGGATGTAATATGAATTTAATATGAGTTGATATTACTAATTATGATTAATTTCCTTGTAGATCAAAATTACCGACTACAATATTCTAAGTACATGCTTGAAAATGAACTCATTGACATCCAATGGCGAGGACCTCTGTTTTGCAGATATACAGTTTATTGCGCAAGTTCTAAGAAATATGGCTGATATTCCAGACATTCAACCCGAAGTAAATAGTTTTATAAATCTGTTAATTTCGCCAATTAGGTGGACTAATTTTTGTTAAAATATAAATAATAAACATAAATGAATGTAATGGTACCAGTACACTCTTGTCGAGGCGCCTCGCCGAGTAGTTCGGGCGAGAGATCGGCCTATATCGCACTGCGAGGTAACCAAGTTCACTCTAGCTTTGTCTCAGTCGAAATGTAGAAGAGATCGGCGATATATCGATACGACGATATTTTTAAAAATAATATCGATAGTAAAAATATTGATACAATTCACCGATATATCGATATTTTCAAACATTTTTAGTTTTTTGATGATCGTTTTGTAGTTCCATGTGTTTTTACGATTTTCTTTATACCTTTTTCAAAAACTTCAAAACTAAAGTTTGAACTTGGCTGAAAGACAGTTAAAATGGCACCCTAACCAAAAAGAAAACATTATGTAATGGAAAGATAAGATCATTTATTAGTAGTCATTAACATAGCGCAGTTTCTGTTGCCAACGTGTGCATGGAATTTGCATCTAATTTTAAATATTAAAAACATTTATATCAGCAAAATATGCGGTAAACTACTTTTCAAAATTTTTTCTGTAAAAATAAATGTGAATATATGCATGGACATCCAAATGTATTTTGTTTTTTCTGATTGATAATATAATTTATTTATTAAAACCATTTTTATAATTTATTTGCTAAAACAATTTTGACATGAATTCATGAAAATAAGAAATTTGCCCCGAAAAACTTCGTTTCTGGAAAATTCAAAATCAAATTAAAGAAAAAATCATGTATCGATATATCGATATTTTTTTCTATGCAACGATATTGTATCGATATTTATTTTGATCGATATTTCCGACCTCTAAAATGGAGGCAAATTTACTCGCTCGCCTCTCGGGCAGACTCGGGTCCTTTGACTCGTGCCCAAAAACCGACTCCAGACTGAGCGCAAGCGAGCCCGAGCGTAGGCGAGACGAGATAGGCCGAGTCAAGGCGGAAGAAGCCGAGCCCACCTAGTACACTCTCCCACTCGCACCCGCTCGTCTAGTCTCGGTGAAAAGTGTACTGCTACCATAAAAGAGTTAGCCTTTAGTAGAAGATATGATCTACTGTGGAATCATAGCTTACTTTTCACTGTATTCTCATATTTATCATGACGATCTTTATGATATAATGGGAAATTTTGCATTGCAAACAGGACAATTCTAATCATACTAGGTTTTGTTCGAATATGTTTTCCTATAAGTTTCGGAATTTAACGATTTTTTTTTTTCAAATTTCAAAATTTTGTCGAAAAACTTAAAAACAAGTACTGCACGTATTATAATTTTTAATTCCTTTTATTATAAGTTTTCATGAGATAATCAACACAACATAATAACCTCTTATGCGACATGCCGACCAGACGGTATAGTTTGTTAGCATACTAGCTTCTAGACCGCGAGGTTGCGGGTTCCGAGTCCCGTGTAAGGCATGGGTGTTTGTAAATGTATGCTGGCTTGTCAAATGACGAATGTTTCGGCGCATTATAGCCCTCGTGTTGCTGACTGCGCCAGATAATCTGAAAACAACCAACCATCTTATGCACAACATAAAAACCTTTTAATATCTAAAATCATGGTGAATTGAAAAAGGACAAGGGGCAACTATAAGATTTGAGAGTGAGGTGTGGGGGAATTTTAAAAATTAGGAGTAGGAGCACTTTCGAAATTGGGGTGGGTGGGGGGGGGGCTCATTATGGTGCTTTGAGAAGATAGGAACTTCTGGTAGCAAAGATCTTTGTCTATCCATACGCGAGGTATCACTGCAACAATCAAATGTTGGATAATTTCATTTGTGAAACAAATTCATTTGATGGTAATTTGAGCAGCTGCTATGACATCTTGAAATGTGTTTGTCGCTGTTATACTATGGAGAGTAAGTTACTGTAATATTTTGGGACTAAATAAACGGATTGCCACCCTGATTTCCCGAGCTAAACCAAATGCCATGTTCTAAATTTCCTTTTATATTGTAGGTAGAGATCAAGGACACTCTGTATAATGCAAATCACATGCTCTACAGATTGGATAATATTTGTTTATAAGCGCATAAACTAGAATACTGTTTTTATTCAGTATAAAGCGTATGTAGCTTTATTTGCGATCGCTGGGGATCGATTGTGCGACCTTCACTTTCCCAGCCAGATACTCTATCCCTAGGCAAAAGAAATCTCTGGTGTCTAGAAGTTGTATCTGTCATTTGTACACGAGTCTACCACATAGCCTCTTCTCAGTGTGTGGCGAAGGGATTAACGATTGAGTTGCCTGTGCGTGAGTTGAGCGCGTGGGGCAGTGAGTCGCCAAAGATGCTGAGATGATATTGTGGAAGTCGTGCAGTATTTTCAGAAGGTGCCGATAGATGGCAGCATGATTCAGCTGTCCGATAGTCCCCGATAAAGCGTATGTAGCTTTGTTTGCGGTCGCTGGGGATCGATTGTGCGACCTTTGGTTTCCCAGCCAGGTACTTTATCCACTAGACAAAAGAGATCTTTGGTGTCTAGAAGTTGTATCGGTTATTTGTACACGACACCACCACAAGTACATTTAAAACTGACTCAACGTTTTCAATAGGGTAGCGAATATATAAATGTTCCTTGAATTCCAATTGAACTATCGAATAAATAGAAGAAATTATATTTTGTTGTTCTTCCCATTCAAGATCTCGATACATTTGGTGAAAATTTTCTTCCCCGATTTCGTAGCTGTAAGTTGAATTTTATCTAAAAATTATGTTAATAAAAGTCCAATTTAAGAAATATTTTCTTGTTTCCAGACACTTTTGTAGAGATCTGAGGCTTAAATAAAATGTATTTTTTCCCCAAAACCGCATCACAACATACTTTAAATTATACAAGGGGCTTATTAACCCCTTGACATTCAATGACATCTCGGAGACGTCATTCATTTCAGGTGTCGTTGCAGACTTTGACGTCTCCGAGACATCATGAGCTGTCTTGAGTGAACACCGGGCAGTATGTTATTATATAATCAGTTTCTTTTGTACATCGATGCCTTTTTGTTTAGACTGTTGAATATTCTTTCCACCTTTCAACAGTACCGATAAAAACTAGGGGTGTGGAACATCGCACAACTTTCAATTACACTATATTGCTGAGGTAGTTGAGTAATTTATCATTTTTATATTTTCATCAGTAGATTAAAAAAAATTGCCAGTTTGGCGATATTTTTTTTAATAATTGTTATATGGGTCTTTAAAAAAAGAAATTAAAAAAAAAAAAAAAAAAAAAAAATCGAAAAAAATTGAAGTTTTGGCGATATGCTTATCGATAATTATTATATTATCCTTTCTTGTAAGTGAAACTGAGCAGAGATAAAAACAAAAAACGATATTTGATGAGGTATGCTCAACGAAAGAGAACTCTGTATTAAAGGCATTCGTTTTTCAACTTTTTACGCCATTAAAGCATTTTTACGGGAATTTCGGTGGTGGGGATGTTTAGAACACCTTAAGAGGCATTACCACAGCGATTTTGAACAAAATCGTTAGAGCCGTTTTTTAGCAATTACTGAAAAACAAGATTTTTTCATGGCACATTTTTTACATTGGCAGCTACCTTACGCGCATGCGCGATTTTGACGAAAACCTTAACGGTAGGTCTCATGGCTACCACTCAACTCGCACACCAAATTTCATTATCGTAAGTCAATTTGTTCGGGAGTTATGCTGATCACATACACACACAGACAGAAATTTTTTCTAGATCACTTTTTTGAAATCAGGATGTTCCAAAACGTGGAGAAACGCAAAAATATATATATATATATATATATTTTTTGAATGAATGCTATACTTTCATTACCCTATGTATACAGGTGGGTAATTGAAAGTAAAAAATCGAATTGGCAAACAAGTAAACGTAAAGTAGCTCAACGAAAGCGGTGATCAGTATAGCAGTAATTTTTGAAATAATCCGTGTATATTCACTGCACAAAATTTTATTGGTATGTCAAGGGGTTAAATAATCTTTCATCTATTTGTTTACGAAACGTATACTTACAAAAATATATATCCCTATCCCTTGGTCGAGTAATTCGATAATGAAATTCTACAACAAAACAGTTTGAGTGTCATTAGGAACTTGTCAGAAAACCTGTTATCCAAATGCAAACTTAACACTGGGTTAGTCGCATGGTTGACAAATGTCCCTCAAAAAATCAACTTCTCAAAAGATGGCAGCCCAAGATCAAAATGTTTTAAAGTTTATTTAAAGTTATTTTTTAGAAATATTTTTTAATTTGTACTTTATTCTGTTCAATAATGTTATTGTTTTTTAATTAAAATACCCGCTTACTTTAATATTTGGTCAATAATTTAAAGATATACACGAAAATTTGAATTTGGGGAACTGCCCGATTTTGTCCTCCACGTGACAAATCGCGAGACGAAAGGTCTCGCGCCTAACCAATGATTAAGTAGATAGAAAAGCATCGTAAATGGTTAGATTCAAAAACTGGATGAAAAATAAGTGTGATGAAGTAGCTTGATTTAAAATTATACGTTTTTATTTTAAGACATATTTTCAGGACCATATTTCTAAATAGGCTGCATTCTAGAGCGGCAAAACGGTATAGTGGTTAGCGTGCTGGTTTCTAGACCACGAGGTTGCGGGTTCGAGTCCCGTGTTTGGCATGGGTGTTTGTAAATGTATGTTGGCTTGTCTAATGACGAATGTTTCGGCGCATTATAGCCCTCGTGTTGCTGAAGGCGCCAGATAATCTGAAAAACAACCAACAACCAACCAACTAGAGCGGCAAATTTTCAAGGGGTGGCAATTTAGCAATTTATTCAAAAGTTAAAATAAAGTATGTCAGACGTTAATAAAATTTTCCGTACGAATTTAAGAATACATGCTACTTAAAAATATGTTTTAGTCCTTCTACATAGCCTACTTTCTAAGACTAACATAATACAAATTCACAGCACGTATTCTTGTATTGTAACTTTCTTGTAGTGCTGTCTAATTCGGTTTGACAACACTGGCACAAGCGATTCGATTCGATCTGACAACACTAATGTGGGACGGCCCAGTGGCTCAGCTGTCAGTAGTGTAGTGTCAGTCTAGTCTGAAGCTGTCATTCATGTCTATCGGTGTGCACAACGGGGTCGTTGATGATTGTGTTGAGCGAGGCGTGTTCCTGTTGTTTGTTACGATTTTGCCTTATAGTTTAGAGTATCCCAATACATAATGTTACGAATTTTTGTATATTTGTAAATATTTCGTAGTGTTAATTTTGTAAATAGGAAAATTTATGTGCATTTTGCATAAGGCAGTGCAATAGTTGGTCTTAGCTTGGCTTCCCTGCAGTGTGTCTATTAATGCTTGATAACGAGTTTTAAAGAGATAACGTTGGAAAGCAAGTTTTACACGGAGTAGGGTATTTAACCATTATGGTAAAAGCAATCTCTCCAAATTGGGAGATAGAGTCAAGTTTGGGACGGTTTTGGCGACTAATTTTTGTCGCCAAATTTGGCGAGAAATCGCCAAATATCGCCAAACTTGGTGACCATTTGGCGACATTTTTGGTCCCCATGTACATGTATAGAACTTTTCGACTACTATCTGGAAAGTTCTCCAAATATCTACCTCTAGAAGATTCACGAAGATTCGCCTGTCCTATATAAGGCCGACCAATAGGTTGGTTAGTCAGTGAGTTGACTGAGTTGAGTCAGTTAGTTGACTGGAATTACTGAGTCTCAGTGAACATTCCGAGTAGTTCTAAAGCGAACTGTATTGCATTGTCTTTGGCGGCGATTTAGCAGTTGTGTTGTCAAATTTTTAACTGCTGTTTTGTGCTCTATTGTTGTGAAAAGAGCTGTATTGAGTCTACTAGAATGAGAAGTTCTGTAGTTGTAAGAGAATCTGTGAAGAGTTATTTTGGAATAAATTTCTGCAAGTTTTGATTGGCTTTGCTTCAAATCTTTCGAACCCATCCACTCAACAATAACGTACAGTTTTTAACAAGTAGGCTACTCCCTACTAGCTACTATGAGTGACGGTTGGAAGAGACTCAATGGCGCTGAATACAAAACACGAACAAAACTGAAACTTCAAAAACAAGAACGTGTTCTGAAAAAAAAAAAAAAAAAAAAAAAAAACTAAATTTGTTTTTAAAACTAATAACTTGCCAGTGGAAGAAAATATTGTGAGGGAGAATGTAGTTTTTCCGGTTCTAGATGAGTTAAGAACTACCTGCGAACTAGTATTTCTGAAATACAGTTAAACTCACTTTCATTGTTTGTATTGAGGCAAATACAACAAAAACACTTTCATATGAGGACATTATTAAAGAGTTTGCCATTAAGAAATCTCGTAAGAAATCTATGTGAATTTGAACGTGAAGATTACTTGGGGTGAGTTATTTTAGAGAAGTTTGTATATTTTTCAACAAATAAACCAGTAATTAACTACATTTTGTTTGATTTCATTTCACCGTGTAGGACAACTTAATTCAAATTGAACAAAGTTCTTCAATTACGCAAAAGATAGTCATTAGCATGAAATTATAAAAATATGTTTGAAAATAGTGATCACTGATCTCCCAAGAACAAATTAATTAAGTTCGAAACCCATTTAATTTCTTAACAAATCTTAAAACAAGTAAAAAAAAAACAAGTAGATAACTAATTTGATAGTATAATTTATTATGTAAGCCATTAAAATTATTGTTTTATCTAAACTAAATGAACTTTATGTTTAAAAAAGATGAAAACACCAATTAACTCTATCTTTTTGTTGTATGAAACAAATGTATCAAGCAAATAGGAACTATAGAGGAGGCGGCAAATGGACTTTAGGCTATAGGCGACATACTCTTAAATCCGGCCCTGCATATTTTTTTGTAAGGTGCCATTGCTTCTTTATGATCAATGATCAATAAGATAATGATCAAGGAGAGACGTGTTTTAAAAAATACAATCAGATTTCTTTAATTTATTTATCTACATGTTAAATGCTTTAAGTAGCTACTCGCTACATGATCGCCATTGAATTTATTAAACATTCACAATTCTAATATAAGTTCAATCACAATGCTGTATTCAAGGTAGATTGTTGACGATTTTGCATTATTGTTTGTCAGTGTAAGTAAATGAAAGTTCACGAGCCAACATACCATGCTAGTTGCGCTTTTTCTCCTTATATTCTTTGCTCAATAAACAAAATTTAATTCCAGTTAAAAACATATCGCGGATGACTACAACTTGAAGTTGCCTCTTTATAAAAAGTAATTTATATGTTAACATGGTACCACATCTCAAAGTAGCTGTAAAGATAGCCATAAGTTCAAAATGAAATCTAAGCTGTGTTTTAGATAAATGCATTCACTAAGTAGTTTCTGTTGCTTTGTTTTTTTGCTATGTTCAAAATTAACAAAATCCATCTACAAACGCAAGCAGATGATAAAACATGGTTGCGTCTGGATATTATTTACGGATATTTCCCGCCTTGTTTATTGGTTGGTTGTTTTCAGATTATCTGGCGCCGTCAGCAACACGAGGGCTATAATGCTCCGAAACATTCGTCATTAGACAAGCCAACATACATTTACAAACACCCATGCCTAACACGGGACTCGAACCCGCAACCTCGCAGTCTAGAAGCTAGCACGCTAACCACTATACCATTTGGTCGGCCCCGCCTTGTTTATTATTCAGTCATATTTAGCAAAAGAAGTGTATACGTAAGCATGGTGCCGACTACCGTAAGAATAAAGTTTCTTTTAAAGTAGATAATGCTGCATCCAGACATCACAAAAGTTGGTTTTTCATATAGTCCTCTTTCCAATCCGGTCCGTCCTGAGATTCCCAGTAGTCTACAGTGATGGATTTTATTGCAGAAACTTTCTTTAAACTCCTTCATCTGCATCGGTATGCCTCCAACAATCCAAATATATGCTACAAGGCATCCGAAACCACTGCTCAAGTAAAACACTGCTTCCACAATTGTAGAGAATCCTGAATAAAAATTCTTGTCCGTGACGTACCACCCCACGAAGCTACTGCTTGCAAAGAAATTAGTCATACATATTAAAAAAGATGGCACTGAGAATACCTTTTGCATGTAGTGAAGAAATTTTGCGATTTTTACTTCGCGAATTAGGATACTTCTTTGCTTGGAATTGCAGAATTCGTTGACGGAGCAGTTCTCGATTTCGGCCGTAAGACATTTGATAATTTGACAGCATTCCAAACACATCGAACAGTGTAAAGTGACCACTAAGTTAGGCATAGTGGAATAAACGAAGAAAATCATGAACGATTGGAAACATGCTAATACAGTTTTCAAAGTATTGTTCTGTATCTTATAGACGAAATTATAATAATCAGAGGAATCTTGGACAACTGGAGGAAGTGAGTGCATTATAGAGTAAAAAACTGGCATTAGGCAGATAGCGCATGTAATATGGTTTAGCTTTTTATTATCTGCGGATGGAGAAATGCTCTGCAACGTGTGTAGCAAACTCGCCAATTGTTTGCCTTTACGATGCAATGAAAACCATAATAGTAAGTTGCAAACTATACTTATCATGAACGTTATATAAGTGATTATTCCTTCTCTTATTTGACCCGTAAAAGAAATGATTATGGCTAATCGATACATATTTGTTACGAACAAAAGAATTTGAAAAAGGTACTTAAAAAAATTTCTGGTACGATTCATTCTTGGTTTTCCTACAAGTCCAATCCACGAAAGAATTCTGAAACTAAGATTTTCTCCAGATATAATGTGAAGGCTCTTGCTACAATTTTTGTGATGAGCGAGGCATTCCTCCATCGCATTTGGACGAAGTTGGAATTTACTTGTGAAAGAATGTAATAAAAACCTAAGATCCTTTCAAATTCATAAAACAGTAGTGTTATGAAGTTGCAAACAGTCCAACATTAATTTAAACTTCATAACTCTAGTACAATCTTGAAATAAATTTCCAAATAATATTCAAATAATAATTTTTTGTAACTTGGTATGATTAGTGTAATAGTTTGAACTATATAAGTTCCATAACATATATTGTTACAAGAATACTGGTTAGAGAGTATGATCCTTTAATCATGTAATTCAAACTGTGAGTAACCAAAAATGCGGTCGGTGGGAAGTAAAATTTATTTTTCTCTGATTTGCTGAACTACAAGAAAATGGTCATTTTCGAACAAAGGAAGATTTTTATTTTTGACTGACAAACGTTTTCGCATAAAGCAACAAAAGTTACGAGTTTTTCGATAACCATACATCTTTTAAATTGACATGCCACTTCAATTAACAATAACCCCCCTTTTCAAAATGCTTGAAAAGCTTTCTAAATTAAAATACTTTTTAATACTCTTAAAATCAATAAATATCAAATAAAATACTTTCATCATTTATAATGCAAATTACTTTGTTATAATAATAAACCATACACATTATCGTTACATAATGCAGATTGTAGGCATAATGTTTCTTGGCAACAGATACGACTGACTGATTCAATAAATCGATTTCCAATTCAATATTATACCTCTCGTGTTTTCAGTTTTCATTATAACTTATTCATAATAAAATTCTTCTAAGTGCGAAGGAAATGAGGACATTTTCTATTAAACTAATTGAGGATTTCTTGAAGATTTGAATTTGGTTTAGAATGTAGGTCAAATTAAGATAATAAATATTGGATTTTGTAGTGTATTAATATGTCATAAATATAAATAATCATACTTTGATCGAAAATAGTTATTATTTTCTAGAAATGTTCAATTAATATTAAATGAATGGAAGTATCGCGGATCTCTTGTACATGTGGGGTCCAAGTATTCTGCCATTGAACAACTAATTTAATTATAGTAAGTTAAATCTCTCCGTGTATTGTATGCATAATAGATGTTTCTTATTTTATAAAGAAATTTATTTATAGTACTAACGAAGCTTATTAACTAAATATAATCATTAAAATTCAAAATTATCAGGAATTTTTTGAAACTCAAATTTCCAAATATAAATTATTTCTTATGAAAGGTTAGGATTTCCAAATGTACACTAAGCATTATCAGTTGTAAATATTTCCGAATCAAAGTTTAGCCAAAAAAAAGTGATAAAAAAAAGTACATTTCAAATTTTTACTTTGATTTGCCAGTTGCTCTAACTACGCCCATTTTTTATTTTATCTAATCAGGGCAAGAAAAAATTTCTGACCATATCCAAAAACAAAAGGTTGGCGCAGTATGACCCATGTGTTGCCCTTGCGTCGTTAAACTCTAACCAACCAATCAACCAACCGAAAACAAACGGACAATTAAAGTGAGTTTTCAGAAATAAATGGGAAGGATTGAATTGATTAACTTTGACTTTTTTGGGAATATCTCAATAAGTATTGATTTGCGGACTCTTCTTCAATTTGTATACATTATTCACTTTTGCTAATAATTCTGATAATATTTATAACATGCGATGGTTTTGGAACACTCTGTATAGTGGATAAATTGTTCATACCAACTTTATAATTGTTTTCAAGTGATGAAAAGTTCCCAATATATTGAACCTTTTCACAATGCATCTCCTCGAAGTATCTTACACATGGTTTGTCGATCAAACGGTATAGTGGTTAGCGTGATAGCTTCTAGACCGCGAGGTTGCGGGTTCGAGTCCCGAGTAAGGCATGGGTGTTTGTAAATGTATGTTGGTTTGTCTAATGACGAATGTTTCGGCGCATTATAGACCTCGTGTTGCTGACGGCCCCAGATAATCTGAAAACAACCAACCAACTCTCACATGGTTAATGAAATTTTTTATTAGAGTATTGATCAGGAGTATGTGGTGCTTACTTTTGTAATCGTTTATTAAAAGGAACAATGTGATAAAATATACCACAAATGTCAATAAACACGATTTACAAATCAATATTTCATTGTTATAGACTTGCATAAAGCTAGAATTTTCATCTGCAGTATAACGTCTGGTAAAGTTACCTTTTATTATCATGACAAGATCAATACATCAGTTTTGTACATTACATTCCTAGACCAAAACTTGCTCTTTCGCCGTTAAATTCAAACCAACCTGGACCAAAACTTTTTTTAAATTATCTTTTACTATCCTGACGATCTTTGTACATCAATCCTACACATTGCATTCCTAGACCAAAACTTTTTTACCACCAGATAAACAGTAAGGAAATGTTTTCAATCTTATGAGTAATATTAGATGTCAGATGATGTACAAAAAGTTGGGAATATGATATTACGTATTCAATAACAATTAAAGATAACTGTTTTGTGGTAAAATAGTTTTGGTCTTGAGATACAATACGTTGGACAGTTGTATTGAGTTCCCTAGGAGTGGAAAAGGTAAGTAATCTAATTTTTTTTTACTGTAATTACGTACTGGAAATCCATGCAAGTCAATAATGATAAAATATAATTTTCTGAATTATGCTCATTGGCATATATTTGTACAGGCGCGCAATCAGGAGAGGGATTTAAATGTGTCAGACTATCCCCCCCCCCCCACCCCAGTACCCTCAACATGCCGTTATTTTCTTACGAATGAATACGAAATACTTAGCATTCACGCAAATAATTTCAAAAGAATACATTTTAAATTTACCAGCATCCAAGCAGAGTAAGCCTTCTTTATAGCATTAAAGTAGCTATTAGGACCAAGAACTTTAAAATAAATAATGGACTTGTAAATCTTTTAAAATTTCCCGTAAAAAAAATCGTTATATATTTTTTTTTTTTTTGCTTATTTAGGTGTAATATAAACTCTCATTTAAAAAAATGAAAAAATATGGACATTTTCGTTTTTCAAATGCTATAGTAGTGTTTCAGCGCTACATGGCTCTTGTATTTCAAACACCATAAATATATAATAAACTTAGCATATATATGTGCATATATATCGAATATAGTGTTGTGACAGATATATGGCATATAGTGATATCAGTGTTAGTCCGTTTATCTAAAAATATTATTCTTTCTCTAATTGAATTTCAACAAACAAAATTGTCAGATTAATCTAGATTCTAAATATTATAGATAATACGGGATCTAGACAAAATGTAGACCTATGGTGGGGTGTTATTCAAATACTGGACAAAAACGTTTTAGTATTTTGGCATATTTAAGTGGCAGATAAATAAAATGCAAAAATATTGGTGACGTGGTACAAATAAGGGATGACAAAGTTTTGCATAGAAGTTGATTTTTATAGAGAAAATATTGGAATAAATTTCGTGTTTGACTGAAAACCCCTCGCACGGAAATTTTCTGGTTGTGCTTGTTGGAACTTCGAATGTATTTTCTAGAATAATGGAATAATTTTGTCGAATGGCTCTTTGTAGAGGGCGTTAGTTGCACCCACCCCAACTTATCGTTTTTCCTGACTTGGATGTCTTGTGTAACTGTGTGTGATATGTGAGTCCCGTCCTTACTGTAAATATAATAAGTTAACCAGTAGAATGGAGTACTTCTTGTGGAGTCAACTTGTTTTCAATAAGTACGAACTTTAAACAGCGCCTCTGAATAATGTTGCAAATCTTATCACACCTTTGCTGTAGGTAAACGATTAAAAAAATATGAACATTACTTGTATACGTACGCCAGACCGATCCTCTTAGCTAAATTTCATTATTCATCTATATGAAACTTTCAGGAAACAAATTATGGAAAAATTATATGTATTGGGAAGTTTTTTTAAGTTAAAAACAACTGTAAATGATGGACGAGCAATTTAACCATTAGATCTCATAAAGAGTTACATGTTAGATATTAGAATACAGTGTAAACATTGATGATAGAGGAGATCATATTATCGTCTAAAAAGGTCAACTCTTTGAGTTGCGGGATTTTTACAACAGATGCAGCTGTATAACTGCACACTAATGGTGCTCCCACCGTATACGTGGTGTTTCATTTTGCGACTGCGTTGTTTTACTTATCCTTATGTTGCAAAATATAAGTGAATACCATGTGCTTATCAATTTGCTCCTATAAGTGAATACCATGTGCTTATCTTGTACTGCTGAAAAGTTATTAGTGAAAAATTTATACTTCCCTTATTTTTACATTCAATCACCCATATGTTTTCATAGGGTAATGAATGTACAGCACTTAAAATTTTTTTTTTTTGGCATTTTCCCCATGTTTAGGAATACCCTGATTTCAAAAAAGTGATCTAGAAAAAATGTGTATGTGTGTGTGTGTGGTCAGCATAACTCCCGAACAATTTGGCCTACTATGTTCTAATTTGGTATGAGGGTTAGTGGCGGCCATGGGACCTACCATTAAGTTTAACGTTTAATTTAACTAAACTTTTAATTCGCTACTCGCTACATGATCGCTTAATCGCCATTGACGTTTTCAAGTTAATTTATTAAGCAACCACTCGTCTAAATTAGGTTCAACCACAGTTATATATGTTGTATTCATAGTTAGATTGTTGACGATTTTGCATTATTGCTTGTTAGTGTCAGTAAATGAAGGTTCACGAGCAATCACAAGCTATACATACCTAGCTAATTGCACTTTTTCTCCTTATATTTTAGGTCAAATAAACAAAAATTAATTCCAGTTAAAAACATATCGTGGATGACAACGACTTGAAGTTGTTACTTTTTCATAGCCTCATAATAAAGAGTAATTTATGTGTGAACATGGTTCCACATCTCAAAGTAACTGTAAAGATAGCAAATTCAAAATGAAATCTAATCTCCTTATATTTTAAGTTAAATAAACAAAATTTAATTCCAGTTAAAAACATATCGAGGATGACAACGACTTGAAGTTGTTACTTTTTCATAGCCTCATAATAAAGAGTAATTTATGTGTGAACATGGTTCCACATCTCAAAGTAACTGTAAAGATAGCAAATTCAAAATGAAATCTAAGCTGTGTTTTAGATAAATGCATTCACCAAGTAGTTTCAGTTGAGTTGTTTCTTTTCTATGTTCAAAATTAACAAAATTCATCTATAAACGCAAGCAGATAATAAAACACGGTTGCGTCTGGATATTATTTGTGGATATTTTCCTCCTTGTTTATTATTCAGTCATATTTAGCAAAAGAAGTGTATACGTAAGCATGGTGCCGACTACAGTAAGAATAAAGCTTCTCTTAAAGTAGATAATGCTGCATCCAGACATCACAAAAGTTGGATTTTCATACAGTCCTCTTTCCAATCCAGATCGTCCTGAGATTCCCAGTAGTCTACAGTGATGGATTTTATTGCAGAAACTTTGTTTAAACTCCTTCATCTGCATCGGTATGCCTCCAACTATCCAAAGATATGCTACAAGGCATCCGAAACCACTGCTCACGTAAAACACTACTTCCACAATCGTAGAGAATCTTAAAATAAGATTCTTGTCCCTGATGTACCACCCCACGAAGCTACTGCTTGCAAAGAAATTAGTCATACATATTAAAAAAGATGGCACTGAGAATACCTTTCGCAAGTCGTGAAGAAATTTTGCGATTTTTGCTTCGCGAATTAGGATACTTCTTTGCTTGGAATTGCAGAATTCGTTGACGGAGCAGTTCTCAATTTCGGCCGTAAGACATTTGATAATTTGACAGCATTCCAAACACATCGAACAGTGTAAAGTGACCACTAAGTTAGGCATAGTGGAATAAACGAAGAAAATCATGAACGATTGGAAACATACTAATACAGTTTTCAAAGTATTGTTCTGTATCTTATAGCCGAAATTATAATACTCAGATGAATCTTGGACAACTGGAGGAAGTGAGTGCATTATAGAGTAATAAACTGGCATTAGGCAGATAGCGCATGTAATATGGTTTAGCCTTTTATTATCTGCGGATGGAGAAATGCTCTGCAACGTGTGTAGCAAACTCGCCAATTGTTTGCCTTTACGATGCAAGGAGAACCATAATAGTATACTCAAAACGATACTTAGCGAGAACGTTATATAAGTGATTACACCGTGTTTTACTTTGTCTGAAAACGAAATGATTATGGCTAATCGATAAACATTTGTTGTGAACAAAAGAATTTGAAAAAGGTACTTAAAAAATTGTCTTGATCGATTCATTCTTGGTTTTGCTACAAGTCCAATCCACGAAAGAATTCTGAAATTAAGATTTTGTTCAGATATGATGTGATAGCTCTTGCAACAACTTTTGCGATGAGAGAGGCATTCCTCCATCGAGTTTGGATGAAGTTGAAATTTACTTACGAAAGAATGTAATTAAAATTCAAAATCCTTTCAAATTCATAAAACAGTAGTGTTATCAAGTTGCATACAGTCCAACATTAACTTAACTTCATAATTCCAGTACAATCTGAAAAATTTCTAACTAATGTTCAAATAATAATCTTTTGTAACTTGGTATGATTAGTGTAATAGTTCGAACTATATAATTTCCATAATATGTACTGTTGCAAGAATACTGGTTAGAGAGTATGATCCTTTAATCATGTAATTAATTCAAACTGTGAGTAACCAAAAATACGGTTGGTTTAAAGTAAAATGTATTTTTCTCTGATTTGCTGAACTACAAGAAAATGGTCATTTTCGAACAAAGGACGATCTTTATTTTTGACTGACAAACATTTTCTCATGAAGCAATAAAGTTGAGAGTTTATCAATAGCCATACATCTTTTAAATTGACATGCCCCTTAATAAACAATAACCCAACGTTTCAAAATGCTCGAAAAGCTTTCTAAATTAAAATCCTTTTTCAATATTCTTAAAATCAATACGTATCAAATAAAAAACACTTTAATAATCTATAATACAAACTACTTCGTTATAATAATAAACCATACACATTACCATTACATAATGAAGACTTTAGGCAGAGTTTTTCTTAGTAACAGATACGACTGAATGATTCAATAAATCGATTTAAAATTCAATATTATGCCTCTCGTATTTTTGATTTTCATTATATTATAACTTATTCATGGTGAAATTCTTCTAAGTACGGAAGAAATGCGGACGTTTTCTATTAACCATTTGCACTCCAGTGGCGCCTCTCAGGCGCCTCTCAGGCGCCACACGATTGGATGCCAAACCACGAGAGGACCATTAGGTGTGATGCGGAAATTCGACGCAAGGCCGATGACTGTGTTTAGTTTCTATTAAGCAAATCCATAAACACCAACCGAACCTAAAATGTCTCGAGTCGCTGATTCCTCCGCGCGAAAAAGGGCTGGAGTGCAAAGTGTTAAATTAATTGGGAATTTCTGGAATATTTGAAATTAGTTTAGAATGTAGGTCAAATTAAGATAATAAATATTGAATTTAGCCGTGTATTAATATGCTATAAATATAAATAATCATATGCTGATAAAAATTAGTTACTAGTTAAGAGAAATTTGCAATTGATATTAAATTAATGGAAGTATTGGTGACCGCGGCGTGGTACGATAGCGGGCTTATCTTGCATATGCTGTCCAAGTATTCTGCCTATGAACAACTAATTTAATTATAGTAAGTTAAGTCTCTCCATGTATTGTATGCATAATAATTATTTCTTAGTTTATAAAGAAATATTTTTTGTAACACTAACGAAGCATATTAATTAAATATAATTATTAAAATTCAAAACTATCAGCAATTTATTGAAACTCAAATTTCCAAATATAAATTATTTGTTATGAAAATTTAAGGCATCCAAATGTACATTAAGCATTGTCAGTTGTAAATATTTCGAAATAAAATATTAGTCAAAAAGTGATAGCCGACCAAACGGTATAGCGGTTAGCGTGCTAGCTTCTAGACCGCGAGGTTGCGGGTTCGAGTCCCGTGTTAGTCATGGGTGTTTGTAAATGTATGTTGGCTTGTCAAATGACGAATGTTTCTGCGAATTATAGCCCTCGTGTTTCTGACGGCGCCAGATTGTTGAAAACAACCAACCAAAAAGTTATAAAAAGAAAAAAAGAGGTACACTTCAAATTTTTGCTTTGATCAGCTAGTTGGGCGATTCTGAAATTAAGGGAAATTCAGTCCCTGTGCTTTTACTGGCTAAATATTTCTTCTTTTAAGTGAGGAAATTGGTATTAAGTAGGAAAAAGATTACATTTAATGTTTTCAGTCGTTATTTTAAATATTTATTTATTATTTAAAAAAAAAAAAAAGTACCCACCCTTGGTTTTTTTTAGTGTTAACCGAAGAAATAAACCAGATTAATAATATACTTGTGAAAAAATCTGGGTTAAACATTTATTAATTATATAAATAATTAACTAATTTCAAAGAAATATAAGTTTTAATTTATTTTACCACTTTATTTTAAGCACATAAGTTGTCCCTGGGGTGCTGAGGTAACCCCCATGGAATATCTTTAACTTGATTAATATTCTACTAGATAGCAGTACAGTCTTCTTTTTAACAGAGCTGAAGTGAAGTTCAAGACCACTATTTTGTCAGGTGATGTTGTTGGATGTAAATGGTTTTATATTCTTTGTGAAAAAGCTGTCCAAACCTCAAAAATCTTTTTTTTTTTAATTTTTTTTTTTTAATTTTTTTTTATGTAACCTCCATGTTTAGTAAATTTATTCCTTACAGTGTTAAGCATACTTTTGCCGTTAACTTTTATTAAATAGCCAATTTTTTCTCTAAAAGCAAAACCAATATATCCTCACTCTTTAAGTTGTTTTAAGCATGGCATGGCAATCTATTTATTTATAACCTCCATGAGTTGTGTTTAACCACGAAGGTTACAAGCAAAATTTGAAAACTGTTTTTCTTAGAAAAGTAAATTTTTCCTTACTTTTTTTTTTAAAGTGATAAATGTATTAGTTTTGTTAATAAAATTCTAAAAGCAATATTATAATTTTGTTATCTATTTTTTTACTTTCAATTACCCAAATGTAGTACGTAGGGTAATGAAAGTATAGTATTAAGTCAAAAAAAAAAAAAAAAAAAAAAAAAAAAAAATGCATTTCTCCACGTTTTGTAACATTCTGATCTCAAAAAAGTAATCTAGAAAAATGTATGTTTGTGTGTACGTGGTCAGCATAACTCCCGAACAAATTAACCTACGATGTTCAAATTTGGTGAGAGGGTTGATGATGGCACAAGGACCTTCCATTAAGGTTTTAATCAAAATCGCGCATGTGCATAAGGTACCTGCCATTGAAAAAAATCATGTTTTTCAATGATTGCTAAAAAATGGCTCAAACGATTTTGTTCAAAATCGCTGTGGTAATGCCTCTTAAGGTGTTCTAAACATCCCCACCTCCAAAGTTCCCGTAAAAATGCTTTAAGGAGTAAAAAGTTAAAAACGAATGCCTTTGACACAGAATTCTCTTTCCTTGAGTATAGCTCATCGACAATTATTTTCTCTCTTCTCCGCAGTTTCACTTATAAGAAAGGATCATTTAAGAATTATCGAAATAAATATAGTCAAAATCCCCATTTTGTCAAAGTTCTTTTTTTTACCTCCTCAAATTCTATTTAATTCAGAATTGCCGAATTGCAATAAACAACGAGCATTTTTTATTTCTTCCAATCAGAGCAAAAAAAAAAAAATTCTGGCACCGGAGACGAACGAATAAAGTGAGTTTTTGGAAATGGATTGGAAGGATTTAATTGATTAATTTTGAACGTTGATTGGTAATATCTCAATAAATATTGATTTGCGGATACAGTAAGCCTTCTGCATTGCATTAAAGTAGCTATTAGGACCAAGAACTTTAAAATAAATAATGGACTTGTAAATCTCATAAAATGTCCCGTCAAAAAATAGTTATACATTTTTTTTTTTTTGGGGGGGGGGGGGGGGGCTTATTTAGGTCTAATATAAACTTTCATTACATTTTTTTTAAATATGGATAGTTTCGTTTTCCAAAAGCTGTAGTAGTGCTTCAGTGACACATGGCTCTTGTATTTCAAGCACCATAAATATCTAATAAACTCAGCAAGTATAAATGGGCATATATGTGACATATATATGCTGTTGTGACATCGCGTATGATACCGGTGTTAGCCCGTTTGTCTAAAAATATTATTACTTCTCTAATTGAATTTTAACAAACAAAATTGTCAGATTAATCTAGATTTTGAATGATGTAGATAATACGGAATCCAGATAAAATGTAGACCTATGTTGGAGTGTAATTCAAATACTGAGCAAAAACTTTTGATATTTTGGTTTATTTAGATGGCGGAAAATAAATAAAATGCAAAAATATTGACTTGTGACAAATATGGGATGAGAAAGTTTTGCAAAGATGTTAGTTTTTATACAGAAAATACTGGAATAAACTTCCTGCAAGACTGAAAACCCCTCCCACAGAAATTTTTTGGTTGCGCCTGTTTTAACATCGAATGTTTTAAGGCTCTTTGTAGAGGGCGTTAGTTGCACCCACCCCCGCCTATCGTTTTTTCTGACTTGGATGTCTTGTGAAACTGTGTATGTCGTCCTTACTGTAAATAAAATAAGTTAACCAGTAGAATGGAGTACTTCTTGTGGAATCAACTTGTTTTCAATAAGTACGAACTTTAAACAGCGCCTTTGAATGATATTGCATATCTTATCACACCTTGTCTATGGGTAAACGAATAAAACATATGAACATCATGCCTATACGTACGTCATATCAATCCTTATATATAAATTTCATTATCCATTGAGGAAACAAATTATGAAAAAATTCAATGTATTGGGAAGTTTCCTTAAGTTAAAAACAGCTGTAAATAAGGGACGAGCAATTTAGCGATTAAAGCTCATAAAAAGCCACATGTTAGGTACTAAAATACAGTGCAAACACTGATAATAGAGAAGATCATATTATTGTCTAAAAAGGTCAACTTCGAGTTGTGCGATTTTTTAAAACCCATTGACGGTCATGCACGTATATACACGTCTTAGGATCCCCAGTTTTTCTAGCAATACACAACATTTTTAAGTATATAAATAAAATTTAAAATAAGATATATTTTCTATATTTTTGTTAGGATGATAGTCTATAACCTATGTAAAACAAAATAAATATAAAATATTAAAAAAATATTATGTATTTGAATTAGAAATATAATTAAAAAATTATTGCAGGGAAAAAAACTGGGGAAATTCGCCCATTCCCATGACCGTCAGTGGGTTAGATGCGTCTATATAACTGCACAGTAATGGTGCTCCCATGTGATCCTTATGTAAATTTGGTGTTTCATTTTGAGACTGTGTTGCTTTACCTATCCTTAAATTGCATAATGCAATGATGTCTCTTATAAGGGAATACCAACAGGGCCCGATCATGACAAGTTGAGGCCCAAGGCCCGGACACATTTGGGGGCCCTTTTTCAAACGGGTGATTTATTGGAAACGGACTCAACGCAAAGTCAAATTAATCAACATGAAATATAGAAAAAGTTGATGAATTAATGTTAATATTGTTTTCAAAAAGTTGTTTTTCTTACAAATAAAGAAACAAATTTCCAACAATCCAATTTATAAATCAAAAAAGAAAAAACTCTGTTATGTATAACATTGCATTTTACTATAACTATGTGTATATCCGTGACGACAATATCTGCAGCATTATTTACAAATTCAGAGTCGACATTTGCTAATCTCACTATTAATTATCTCCCTTCCTTTCAATTTTTTTTTCTCTATCTTTTAAAAAAGCTTGTCTTTCACTCTTTTAAACTGTTTATTTGAATAAATACACTCTAGGATACTAAAGACGGTTCATGATCAATACGAAATGATTTTTATGTAAAAATTATTTTATACAGGTTATAAAAGATATTCATATAGCTTTTGTGAAACAAAAATGGTTTACAGCCAATTTCGGGGCCCCCTAAAATCATGGGCCCAAGGCCCGGGCCTTGTGGGCCTAGGCGATGGTCAGGGCCCTGAATACCAAGTGTTTATGTTGTCCTACTGAAAAGTTATTGGAGAAAAACTGACACTCCCATTATTTTTTTAGAAGTGTTTATAAATTTCTACACTTGACGATCCGTCATTGATTAGTACCATTAATGTGCTCAGATCTATTTTCACCAAAAAGTGAACATAAACTGTTCTAACTTCTTGCATTTTAGGTTTTCAGCTCTGTCGTAAGTACTGTGGAACATGTTTTAAGTCTGAAACTTCTGAGGATTGAGGATATAAATTCCAAGTCTAATGTATTTTGCGAGTAAGAGTTTTATTCTTAAGTTACTCATGCCTTTGTGTTAAAATTTGTGTTGTTTCATCAATGGAAGCAATGTAACCTATCAAAATGAAAAATATCTTCAATAACATAAGATAAATAAAAAAAAAAAATCATATTACACACACACTCATACGTTTTCCAATATTTTCTAAAAGTAAAAGCACATTTGTCCTTCAAGTAAGAAAATTTCGAATGCATGAATAGACCGTCGATTTGTATACTGAACAAAGTTGAATTTCAAAATATAATTTATGAATTATTTTTTCTTTTATATTTTCTTTTCTTTTAGAATTTTATTTGCTGTGGAAAATATGTTACGAAACTTGGATACCAATGGGCGGGTTTACAAAGCTGCAGGCAGCAACATAGCGGTATCTGTATTTCCATACAGTGCTAACTTGACTCCAACTGTAGAGGGTGGAATTTTAGAAAGTTGGAATTCAAATCTAACAACTCTGTTAAATGGAACCGAAACAACATTTAATGAAGTTGAGGCAGGTATCCTATTGCCGGATAATCTCATGTCTAATGGCTGGAGAGAGATTGGGGAAGATTTGGCAATTGTGATTTACAAGGACTTCCAGCAAGAGGAGAACTTTGAAGTTGTTAGTCCAGTTATTAGTGTTTCTATAAGAGACAAACGCATATATGATATGGATCCGAAAATCGAAATGGTGTTTAGAATTCCTAAGGTAATGTTTATTTTGTTTATTGTGTATAAGTATAATTTGTGTTAGATTACAAACATTTCAAACCTTTTTATCTTTGAACAAAAAAAATAAGTAAATAAAAATTACTATGGATGTTTTTTTTTATTCTTTAAGGGGAGTTGTTACCCAAAAATTCATAAATAATCGATTTTGAGTTTATTATTGTTTATCAGAATTTAAATTCTCCCCTTTACGATACCTCATTTGTAATAATACCTCAACTAGAAGTATTCTTAATAATTTTTTGAAGATAAAATTGGTAACTATTAGTGTAAGTTCAGTTTTTTGTTAAATGAGTTTTTGTCAAACTACATTTTTCATTATTCATTTTCGCCGATCAAACGGTATAGTGGTTAGCGTGCTAGCTTCTAGACCGCGAGGTTGCTAGTTCGAGTCCCGTGTAAGGCATGGGGGTGTTTGTAAATGTATGTTGGCTTGTCAAATGACGAATGTTTCGGCGCATTATAGTCCTCGTGTTGCTGACGGCGCCAGATAATCTGAAACCAACCAACCTAAATGCACTGGGCTAGAAGACTGTAACAAAACGAGTATGGAGAATGATACTTGCTAGAACTACCTCCTAACATAAAACTAAATTCAAGTTTTAAAAAAATGAACTATTGTATTTTTTTAAATGTTACTAATATTAGTGAAATTTTTACGTGTTCCAAAACTTAGAAAAATGCAAAAAAAAAAAAAAAAAAAACGCTTTTTTTTGTGTGGACAGAATGCTATATTTTCATTACCCTATGTATACATATGGGTAATTGAAAGTAAAAAGTCAAACTGATCAATTCGGACGCTTTCACAGTCAAAAATACTAAAGATACAATACCTTTGGCGTGTCATTAAAAACAATAGCTGTGCTTAATGATAGAAACAGATGGATAAACATTGAGTTTTGTAGTTATATCAATACAAATTGGAATTTTATTTTAAAAGTTTAATTTTACAGATGGGACAAAATACTTCTTATAAGTGTGTATTTTGGAATCAAAGCCATAATGATAAGTGTGGTAGATGGTCAAGCGAAGGATGTATCTCCCATTATGTGGATTCCACACTCGTGCGTTGCTCCTGTGATCGTCTGGGTCGCTTTGCGGTCATTAAGGTAAATTGTTTTAAAATTAAGTTGTCTGATTAGGACGCTTTAAAAAGTGTTAAAATTAATAAGATAATAATATAACCCATAAAAACAAATTTTTTAATATAAATCCTTTATATGCATTGCCAATTTTTATGTGCAATTCTAACTTCTTGAACTCAAATCGAGTTTTCATAGTGTTTGACTACAAAGAACATAAGATCTGTGGCGACCTCAAATAACAGATAAAACTTCTGTGCAATGGAGTACTCTTTTGCACAGCGGTAAAGTATCTCTCTCGAGATCTAATGGTCTCGCGATCGAGACCCGTCGT
Organism: Linyphia triangularis; assembly: GCA_963978545.1. Taxonomy (NCBI): domain Eukaryota; kingdom Metazoa; phylum Arthropoda; class Arachnida; order Araneae; family Linyphiidae; genus Linyphia; species Linyphia triangularis. Next base: position 106,323,605 of record OZ021722.1, on the reverse strand, counting down.
CCACAGCGAAAGCTCAAATACGCTTTATTGGGGACATCGGACTAAAAAGAATCATGCTGCCATCTATCGGCACTTTCTGAAAGGAGATACTTCATCGCAACAAGCGATCAGACACTACATCGCAACAAACAATCACATACGCAACTCGCGTGCAACACCGCAACAAGCGGACACAACGATGCAACAAGCATCCCAAACCTCTTCTTCGTCGCTGGGAGGAGGCTGTGTGGCGACCTCAAATAACAGATAAAACTTCTGTGCAATGGAGTACTCTTTTGCACAGCGGTAAAGTATCTCTCGCGAGATCCAATGGTCTTGGGATCGAGCCCCGTCACCCACAGCGAAAGCTTGCATACGCTTTAGATCCATTCCGTACTATTTACTAACTTCTTTCTCCCTCAAAACACTTGATTGAATACATTGTCATCTACAAATATCTACAATAGCTGCTAAGTCTGACATAAGGCAATAAAAACACATATCTTTTATTTATTTTGATTAAAATTTTTGGAAAGAATTTCAACAATGATCGGTTAAAATTATTTCATTTATAGATTTGCTACGCAACCCAAAGTTGAATTGACTGGATTTCACTCTATAATAAATTTATGCGTTCACGTTCAATTATCATTATTTTATTTAGATAAAAACAATTTTGGCAACAGAAAAGAATTTCAACAAATGATCGGTTAAATGGGATTTATTAGTAATCTCAAGGTGATTATAGAAGCGTGTATAAAAGTGACCTTTAAGTAAAAATGGTAGCTCCAAAATTTAATAAAATGCATTGTCATCATTATCAAATCTATCTGTCAAGTTTCAAGCCGATACGATTGCGGCAAGTGGTTTAATTAGGCCTTAGCAGATGCCCGCAATCGACATTCCCAGCCAGCCATCCACTCATCCCCACACAAACAAAATCGAATTTAATATAATGGATTTAAAAATCATATAATATCAAGCAATTATTTTATTTTAAAATTATATGATGTGTATAATTAGCTTATGAATTGTGAATTTTTATTTATAATTTCACGAATTTTTTTTTATTATTTGTCGCATACAATAAACCAGAGGCAACCTAGAACGGAGTTTATATATATATATATATATATATATATATATATATATATATATATATATATATATATATATATATATATATATATATATATATATATATATATATATATATATATATATATATATATTTTTTTTTTTTGTAAGAGATACTGCTAAAAGATACTCGTATTCATTAATTTTTTCCTTCTAAATCTACTGCAGCTCAAAAAAGGAGTTTATTAACTAATTTTAAATATAATAGATACAATTTAGAGTTGGAGAAAAAAAATGGATTGTGTTCTTATTTTCCTGCCTATTCGAATAATAATAATAATAAAAATAATTATAATGATGATGCTGATGATGATAATAATAATAGCACTACTAACAATAACAGTAGTAATAATAATAATAATAAATCATAATAACATTTTAAATGGATATAATTAAAACTTTAATATTATTCGAAACAAATTAGTTCCGAAGTTTAGAGTCACATTTGGTTTTGTTCTTTCCCGTGCAGATTTTTTTTTCTATAACCCTTACACTAAATCTTTTCTTGTTAAAATAGCTAAATACGAGCAATCTTAGAATAATCGTGTCCAAATTGAAGCCCAAACAATGCCATAATTTCCACTAGAAGAGCAGCTAATTCATGGGTGAAGATGGGCTTGGCTCCCCTTGGTTTTTCACCAATTGTAAATTTGCTAGGTCTTTCTCTTAATTTACTTGCATTAAGATCAAGTAGATGAGTAGATCACATAAATTCTCGTAGAAGTTTGATTACAGAATACTTTTAAAACACATTTTGTCCATAGCTAATTTATGTTTTAAAACTGTTGAAAAATTCCTATTAATGAAACTCTTATTTCCATTTGTCATCTCTAAAGCAACTGATTTGAGAACTATGCATAGTGTTATGAATTTTTCCACTGAGGCAATGATGGCACAGTTTTCACGGTTTAAAAATATTTATTCTCTCTTCAGAAAACTCACAAAATTTATTCACAGGCAACAGTTTAATTACTCTCAAGCTTCAACAAAAATAACTTCGAATTCAGCGATTATTCAAGCTCACTCCAATAGGTCAACAAAGCGATCAGCTTTCATCGAGGTCCAAAGTCAATCTGTCAACTTCCCCGTTCTCCAGTCTCTTATATACAAGCGCGTGAGACATTCTCGAAATTTCCAGCCAATTTATCGGAAACGAAATATCTCGAAACTTCTCGATTACTTTAGGTGTTGCCACCTTTTTCTAACTTGTATAATCGCTATTAATTACTAAATAAAATAGGATAAAAATAAATTACAATAGAATTTTGAAATAATACGTCACTATTTACAATATATACACACAATTTGTGCAACAATAGTTACAAGTTGATTGTTTAATCAATTTGGTGTTATTTTGTTGATATCCGACTTTTTAAATCTTTTGTATTAAAAATGACTGCATGAGTGTTTTGCCCGAAAAATATATTTTGTAAATGCTAAAAATAGAAAGCTCCACTTTGTCCTTACAAAGGCAATGATAAATAAGCCAGAAACGCATTGGAATCAGATCTTCTTTAAAGATAAAAATAAATGAAAACTTTTGGTTTCGCTGGGCGCACAATTGTGTGGAGAAGATAAATGACGAACTTAACCCCAAGAACTTAGTTGGAACAGTAAAGTATGGCAGTGGAAGTGACCTTGTGTATGGGTGTTTGTCAGCTTTAGGACTTAATAAATTGGTGTTGAATGATGGAATGATGAATCATTAACTCTTTTTGAATATTTTGAAAGATAAATTAAATTTGTCAGCCGAAAATTTGGGTATCATAAATAACTACATTTTTTTATCAAGATAATGATCTGAACACACAGCATTCAATGATCGCCTCTGTGGCCTCTATAATTGCCCACAAAATCTAAAAACACTAGCTCAGTCCAAAGATTTGAACCCCTCTTCCCATCGCCAAAAAAAAAAAAAAAAAAAAAAAAAAAAAAAAAAAAAAAAACCTATTTAGAGAGAATTGTAGGCCAAAGTAAGAAGAGTCACGACATTAAAACGGAAGGCCAACTAAAAACAGTAATGATCGAAGAATGGAGGAACATTGGTGCAGAAACTACCCCAAAAATGTGTACAATTTATGACCAGACGCATAAAAGTTACTGTGAATGCTAAAAAATATCCAACACATTACGTATTATAATTTACCGACATATTACAATAACTACTATTACGTAAAAAAATGTTAAGTGTACTTTTGGGAGCCTCTGTACATGTTGGCAATACATATAAAGGATTTTAAGACTTTGTTTTTATGGGTTATTTTTTTTATTAGCTCCAATCATCTTCTGTTAAAAGATTTGAAGTTCATTTCAACGGGCCTGTATTGTACTTTGGTTGGATCACTGCTATGTTTGGATTACTGATAATAATGCTGACATTCGTTTTATTCAGGTATGTCTTCACTTAAAATATAGGTATATATTGCTTAAAGTGTAGATATGTGTTTCCAACTATCATGAAAGCTGTTATTTTGAGGTTGTACAGAAATATTTGTATTATGGAGTGTATAACTTAGCTTTCAAAAACTTTAAATCACTGGCATTACTTCTAACTATAGCTATGCTATTGCTAACATATCAATACTTTGTAAATCCAGACATCATAAAATTTGCTCACATTCTCTAAACTGAAGCTCATCAGGACTACAATGGGGTTAATTGCACGACAGGACCGTAGGCAGAGGGAGACCGATGGGACAAACTCTCCACCCTCGATATTGTGTGAAATCTCGTTTTACCACTTGCTCCTCTTTATTTTTTGTGTGTTACTTGTTAAATGTATTTAATCAAATCTTTGACCATATCCCCCCCCCCCCTCCCCCTCCGAAAAAATCCCGCCTACTGGTTAGTTGCACGCTGCATACGCAGGAAATCTTTCTTTCATCGATAATTTTTTTTTTGGCAAATTATTGTTGTTAGATAAAGGTTAAATTCATTTCTGAACATCAGATAGCCATGATTTATGTCATGAAACAGCATTTCCTCTCAGTCTGCACTTGCAATAAACTTCCAATGCATAAAATTTAAGAGCTAAAACAAAAAAGTATTAAAAACTCGTAATATAAAAAAAAATATATATATATATACATTTTAAAGTTTGAAGGGTTTTTTCTTTTTTAGATGATTTGATAATTCCTATGAACTTGAATGCTATTCCCGTTTATTCCCGAATGAAGGCCATTGTGTGACATTTGTCTCACTTTATTGTGTTATAGGCAGTATCGTAAGAAGCTGAAGCATAAGGTCCTCTTTAATCTGTCGCTGTCTTTGTTCCTGTACATGCTGACAATCACAGCGGGTCTGGAGAAAAGGGATTCCACTGTGTTAGGGTGTGCCGTAGAAGCCGTAGCCCTCCACTACTTCATGCTGACCTCCTTCGCATGGATACTAGTAGAGGCATTCGTTCTGTACCACAACTTGGTGAAGGTGCTTGGCACCTACATACCTAGGTTCATGCAGAAGGCGTCGCTGTTTGCATGGGGTAAGTGCATATGAATATTCGAGAATAAACTGGTTCAGTCGAGAATTTTCAAAAATTGTATCTTCTTGAAATTTGAATTATTTTATCATTTTAATTCAGTTTATATGTTCAACAAAATATTTCTGGTCTTGTGAGCTTGGATATAGCAAAAGTACATGCAATGTTTAATTTTTTGTGCAATTAAATGTTATGAGTTTTTAATTAGTTTTATGCTATTTTGAATGTGAATGAATGTAGGGCGGAATGAATGTCTTCATTTCAGGTTTATATGCGCCGACCAAACGGTATAGTGGTTAGCGTGCTAGCTTCTAGACCGCGAGGTTGCGGGTTCGAGTCCCGTGTTAGGCATGGGTGTTTGTAAATGTATGTTGGCTTGTCTAATGACGAATGTTTCAGCGCATTATAGCCCTGGTGTTGCTGACTGCGCCAGATAATCTGAAAACAACCAACCAATCAGATTTATATATATCAAAAGTTCCCTCTCTTTCTCGTTGTTGACTTTACAATCGTTTACTTGTTAATCGTGATGAGATGCATTTTCTCCGACTGTGAATACAACTATTTTTACATGCTCTAAATGTTATAGGATATTGAAAGTTCACAAGATTTTGTTTGAAGTTTGGACCTAAGTCACTAGTCTTGTATCAATTTTATTGTATTTACTTGTATTCACGATGTCTTTGTCCATTGACTCAAATGGATAAACATCTCAAAGACTTGATAGTTAACCTCTATTTTTTAGACTTGCTTTATGCTTTCCTCCATGCTTGGAGAATCTGACAATTATTTTTGGTTTAGGCAACTTGATTTTATTTTCCAGAACAAAGTATACGCTTTTTTTAAATGCATTTATTTATTTAAAAACTACAATAATATATCACTTGCAGCACATTATAGAGTAAGCCCACTGGATGCATGTATCTTTGGTGTCTCCGATATACTAGGTATGTAAGAGTCGTCCACTTCCAAAAGTGCCCAATTGACAAAATTTGAAAAGTAGAGATTTTAATTGCATGTTGTTGGCACAACTGAAATACACATTTTAAAATAGTTTTGCCGAGAGAGAGGCAAAAGTTTTTAAATTCAATTTTAAAAAAGGACTGAAAATCGAGTACAAATTCAAACCGGGCCTAGTTGCATTTCATTCCATTTCCAAAACTGACTTTTTGCAAACTCAGATACTGTTCCAAAACTACTTATTTGCTAGCATCTAAAATGGCGGCTTTCATGAAGTCATTTCCAAAACTTGTTAGTTGTTATAAAAAAGAGCCAAACTCACTAGTAGTAAGCTTCCACAAAATTGTTTGTTCTGAAAAACTGGCGGACATTTTTACAGTGCCGACTTATATTTCTACACTTTTTACTAATAATTACTGTTGGCTAACTTGCTACTTTTAGGGAATCAACTATTTTTGTTCAACCGTATTGATTGAAAGTTGAGTGATTTCTTTGAGGTTATGTCTCGAGTTATGTTGTCTTTTCTTGTGATCTTGTGAAAGAAAATGAGTTTAAATATTACAAATGTTGAAGAAGAAGTGAGAGTTGAAGGTGTGGTGAAAAGTGTTAGTGGAAATAAAAAGTTTAAAAGAAATTACTTTTAACATCACATTCAATCTCATTGTTGTTTTTGATTTCCAAAACTGACCAGTTGCATTTACAGTGCCAAAACTAGCTGACTGCAAAATGTCCAATTCCAAAACTGCCTTGTTGCATATTAAAACAACATATTACTGCTTCATATAAAATAATACCGACTTAAGACCTTGTAAATTGTGTTTCTATTTTATTTACCCCCCCCCCCCATTTTATAAATATAACAGTCATGAATTAACTCTTGAGTTTAATAAAATACAGGTTTTTCTCGTTTACTGAAAAGTTGTCTCCTAGTGTTAGGCATTAGTTAGGCTGCCATCGTGATCGTTAGTGGATGCCTCTGGCCACATTGTCGTGCTGACACCATATTAACATTAGAGTCAAATGCAAAGTAACACCGAGGGAAGAAGCAACTCAGATTCAAATAAAGAATAATATATATTTATTACTGCTCACACATAGGTTATTAATAAAGACATTGAGAAGGAACTTTCGAAAATGATAAGTAAAAATTCATTACAAAACTGACGAGATAAATACGTGCTTAATTTAATCTAGATTTAAAGGCTGTGCTTGGAGCGAGAGATAGAGAAATGGTACATACTATGTTGGATCATCTTTGCAGCCAAACTTCCGACTTGGAGACTACAACCCCTTCTCAGTGTGTATCCTCCCTTTTCTGTATCCTAACCTCCCCGTATTTAAACTTTCCAAAAAGTCAAAGTTTCAATTTAATCATTCTAATTCTAATAATAAATTGTTCTAAGCCTTCTATACATGTGATTTCCGTTTGCATATTCACAGCGGTCAATACCCTATCGCCTTCCTAACCCGTGTTAGTGCCTTAGATTCGATAAGAGCACGTTGGAACATTCAGTTTCCCGATAAATACTTTAATCTGCAAAGTCCAACTTAAAGCCAATATCTCCGAATTAAAAACAACAACGAAAGGATGAAAAATAATAACTGTTGATTGCTTCTATAATTAAAAGAGTAGCAATCCAACACTAGGCAACTAGGCTTGGTTGATTGGTTGTTTTCAGATTATCTGGCGCCGTCGGCAACACGAGGGCTATAATGCGCCGAAACATTCGTCATTAGACAAGCCAACATACATTTACAAACACCCATGCCTAACACGGGACTCGAACCCGCAACCTCTCGGTTTAGAAGCTAGCACGCTAACCACTATACCGTTTGGTCGGCCTAGGCAACTAGGCACTTTTAAAAATGAACGACACATGTCACCATGATTAACAACATAACATGCTACCCCGAATGACACGCAACAATAATATTTCCTGAAAATAAACTATTACAATTTTATCTCCAGGTTTACCATCACTAATAGTTGGGATTACTCTAAGCACTGATCACATCATATACATCACTAAAGACGAATTGTAAGTATTACAACTTCTTACTTGTATAGTTAGTATCGAGAAAGAGATATCAATTGACATATATTTTGTTTTCTTCTTTTGTAGCTGTTTTCCGGAGGCTTGGGTGACGGATAAATCTTTTTACTATGGGGTAGCTGGACCAGCAGTAACAATGTCAGCCATGACATTTGTGATATTTGTATTAATTCTGCGCTCTACCTGCGAGAGAAACAAAAGAGGCTTAAGAATCAATCAAAATAAAAGAAAAGCGAAGTTAGCACGTGCCCAAGCTATACTATGTGTTGCAATTTTATTAGGTAAGTTACCGGTAGTAGTCAGTAGTTCAATTGGTTTGGATTTTTACTTTCAATTACCCATATGCATACATAGGGTAATGAAAGTGTAGTATTCGGTCAAAAACAAATCGTGTTTTTTTTTTTTTTTTTTTTTTTTTTTTTTTTTTGCATTTCTCCACGTTTTGAAACATTCTGATTTCAAAAAAGTGATCGGGAAAAAATATCTGTCTGTGTGTATGTGTCAGCATATTTCCCGAACAAATTGATCTACGATGTTCAAATCTGGTGTACGTGTTGGTGGTGGCACAAAGACCTACCATTAAGGTTTTCGTCAAAATCACGCATGCGCATAAGGTAGCTGCCATTGAAAAAATCATGTTTTTCAGTAATTGCTAAAAAAAGCCTCTAACTATTTTGCATAAAATCGCTGTGGTAATGCCTCTTAAGGTGTTCTAAACTTCCCCACCTCCGAAATTCCCGTAAAAATGCTTTGATGGCGTAAAAAGTTGAAAAGCAAGTGCCTTTACACCAGAGTTCTCTTTCCTTGAGCATACGTCATCAACGATCGTTTTTTCATCGCTCCTCAGTTTCATTTACATCAAAGGATAATATAAGAATTCTTAAAAAGTATATAGTGGAAGTGTTTTTTTCTTCTCTTAAATAAAAGACCCCATACAAGAATTATCGCAAAAATTATCACCAAACTGGCCATTTTTGCTCAATGAATGATGAAAATATAAAAACGGTAAATGACACAAATCCAAGTCAGTATTCTAGTGCAATTGAAAGTTGTAAAATGTTTCACACCCCTAGTTTTTAATGAGGTTATTTAAATCACCATACAAAAATTTCTCTTTAATTTTACAGAATGAATATGTTGTATATAATATTTCACAAATGTATTCGTATTTAGGGATTATATTTTCACTGGAATTCCTTTAAAATACACACGCACCCTTGCTACAAATGTGACAAACTTCAAAATTTTCTAGTTTTGAGTAAAAGTATGTGCAGAATCCCATACTACATGAGCTTGAAAGCTAGATAAACGGCAAACGTAATTTTGACCTTCAATTCAACTTGTACGTAAGTTTGAACTTGACGTGTTGTTGTGATGTGTTTGAACTTGATGCAATGTTGTGCCGTTCAACCAGTTTCAAGTAGTCAGGGAATTAGTTTACACTTTAACCTTTAACTGCTGTAAGCGGTCTGACAGACCGCTAGTCATTTTTTGTGGAATGCTTCCACCCCCTAAAATATCGCATCTTTGACATTTATATTAATTTTTCTGGTTCTATGTTTCTTAAACTTTAAATTGATATTCACCAATTTGTTTAGCGCAGTATGGACCATGTGTAGCCCTTGCGCCAAAAACATCAAAACCACCCAACCACAGCAGTTAAAGGTTAAAACAAAACAAAGAATTTTGAACTGTCACTTCTACAACAAGAGTGCGATGCAAGCTACTTAAATTGTTTTCACTTTTGGCAAGATACAACACTTTATTTCTTGGTTGGTTGGTTGGTTGGTTGGTTGGTTGTTTTCAGATTATCTGGCGCCGTCAGCAACACGAGGGCTATAATGCGCTGAAACATTCGTCATTAGACAAGCCAACATACATTTACAAACACCCATGCCTAACACGGGACTCGAACCAGCAACCTCGCGGTCTAGAAGCTAGCACGCTAACCACTATACCGTTTGGTCGGCCCTTTATTTCTTGTCTCTTCAAAGTTCACGTTTAAAATCCAATCTGATGTGAATACTTTAATTTGAAGTCTGTTGTATTTAACGACCACCAAGTAACTAGGATTGTAATGTTAAGTTTTTTTTTTTAATTTTAATAATTCATGTCGCTTTTATGTTTTCATTAAGAGGAAGTTCTAGCGAGGATAATTTTTTAATACTCGCTAAGTTACAATCTTTTACAGCCCAGTACATTTAGTTGGTTGTTTTCAGATTATCTGGCACCGCCAGCAACACGAGGGCTATAATGCGCCGAAACATTCGTCATTAGACAAGCCAACATACATTTACAAACACCCATGCCTAACACGGGACTCGAACCCGCAACCTCGCGGTCTAGAAGCTAGCACGCTAACCCCCAGTGCATTTAGAAACTACTTTGTGTAAAACCTTAAAATTTCGCGAGTAGGGACGAAAAAGATCATTTAAAGAAATGACATGAATTGTTTGCATTTAATGTCTATCTATTATAAATGAAAATTGAAAGAGCAATTGACAAAACGAGTTTGAAATAGCCTTCTTCTAGAAAAATATTTAAAAAAAAAAAAAAAATATGAGATGGTCCGTTTCGGCGCTTAACGCCTCAATTAAACTACCAACGCTTTCTTTGTTTTTTTGTTTTTTTAGGTTGATAGTGACACTAGTGAAGTTTTCAGCGGTAATATTAAAAAAAAAGTGTTCATTAATATTTTTATTGAATAGATGCATCATTATAGTTTTGTGTTAAAAGTTTGCAAGACCTTTCGGTTACGGAAGTTAACAAAATATCTACGGTGAAACTCTTGATTTAAAAAGTAAATTTCTCTTTTATAAAAGGTTCATTTTATTCCATACATAAATGCGCTTTGCCTTAATTGTTTTGGGGATTCTTTCTAATGTATAATTTTGTGGTAAAAGTCTGAGAAGTATTAACATTTCATCATATTTGTAAGTAGAATTAATGTTTTATAATGGAATGAATGTTTTATAATGGAATGAATGACAGTTAATGATAGAATTATAAGGGTGTCCGTAAAAGAATGTCCTAGCTATAAATTTTAATAGTATCAACTATAAGCGTTGTCAAGTGTTAGTTCAAAGTCACAATTAAAGAGTAACTCAAACAGTTTAAGATGAGCCCCTTCTCATTTGAGTCTCTTTGTACGAGAGTGGTTGAACGTCGAAGTCTCTGACCCTTGGATTGGTCGTAAATAGTCGAGGCGAGATAGCTCTTTGTCGTTGGCCTCCCCGTTCACTTAACATGATTTTTAATGGACTGAGAGGCGACTGCAATGTTTGGACCCCCAACGAACATCATTCTGAATTTTTTATTGAAATTGGAGAAAAGTGAGTAGATTGCGAATCCACTGGTCTGCCGTGGCAAAAATGTCCGAAACTGGTCAAAAATCGACTTTTAATAAGTTGAACTAAATCTAATTGCCAAATGCGCCATAACTTGCCAAATAATGAACATTTTTTTTTTATTTGGTAACCCTCACTCTTTAATTTTCAATTAAGAAGGTTGCAGACGATTCGGATGTGTGACTATGGCTTACTTGCATCTTCCACAAATGAACCAAATTGGCAAGAAACATTACGTAACTGATGTCGCCAATTTGGCTTACTTTTAAAAGATACCAAATTTTCCGAGCCAGAGATCAGAAATCGTTTGCGTTTTTCCTCACTGAAAATCAAAATGCAGTGGGTCGCCAGACGAAAAAGTTTGTTCTCTTTTTCTCAAGTTATGACATATTTGGCAATCGGATTTTAGTTCAACACATTCCAAGTCGATTTTTGATCAGTTTCGGCCATTTTTGCCATGGCAGACCAGTGGATTCTTAATCTACTCACTTTTCTCCAATTTCTATAAAAAAATTCAGAATGATGTTCGATGGGGTCCAAAAATTGCAGTCGCATCTCGGACTGTAACGCAAGCAGCGATTATTTCTTATGGGGGCCTTATAAAAGATCGTGTCTACATTCCGCCGTTACTTAACTATTTGAGAGAGTTGAGACACAGAATTGAAGAGGCTATTGCTTCCATTACACGGGACTTGTTAACCAAAGTGTGGGACGAATTGGACTATAATAGGCTGGATGTGTGTCGTGTAACTAAAGGTGCACATACTGAACATTTGTAAGGACAAATAGGTTAGTTTACCTTCAATTTAATGTATGATTTGTTGTAAATAGTTGAAATTAAACTGTTATAATATACCTTTGAAACTGGGACATTCTTTTACGGACACCCCGTGTTATGGTCATTGATTTATTTATAAGTATTTCTATGTGGTTGATATTAAGTATTTACTTTTGTAGGTATTTCCTGGCTGTATGGAGTAGTAAATGTGTATGGGAACAGGTTATTTATCCAATACATATACGCAGCAGTTTTTACATTGCTAGGAATTTTCGTTTTTATATATTTTGTGAGTATATTTCATGTTGTAATTTCTGATCTAATGATTTTATATACCTATACTCTAAAAATAAATATGTTCTGCGGAAATTTGCTCAATTTAACGAATTTACAATACAACAAATCTAAAAATTTACTTATGTGTATTATTAACATTTACACACTTCTAGATATGACTACAAATGGGTAAACATGAATGGTCCCGAAATGTTCGTTTTAGGCTTTCAAATTTGCCAAATCACCGTATTTCATTATAAGTACATTCAAATTTTTAGGAAGCTGAGAACTGCATATTTATAAAATTGTAAAGGTATATGAATTTATATTCAAGATGATTATGCTTAAACATGTAAATTAGGCAGAAATAATTATCATTATCCTTCAGAATCCTATAAATATTGCATTGTCTTATTTTTTAGGTCAATAACAAAAAAACTGATATTAGCTTAAGAAAAATACACCAAACAGTTAATTTTCAGTTTAAACTTTTAAATAAAATAAATGCTTTTGTATATAAAAATATTTTTTCAGAATGAAAGCATATAATTTGTTTTTGTACTTAACATAAAACTTATACTAAAAATAAAGTTAATTTCTTAAAATATTGATAGGACAAATATTTCAAAGTTTATCAAAAATAATATTCAAAACTAAATTAAATAAAATATGGAAATTTAGGAATGAAGATAGTAATGACAATTCAATGTATATTTCAGCAATCATAAAGTAAAGAATGATATATTTTTTTTAAATTACAAACTTAAAACATAAGTAAATTTAACAGAATATATAAAAGGACCAAGTAGAATTTAGTATAATTAAATAAGATTGGGGATGGTAATGACAGCAATAAAAATATTTTAATAACCATCAGCTTCCACAATACTAACTAAAATGCATAAACGTATTTCTAAGCAGTATTATTATTCTAACCACTAGCCTAAAATAGTTGCTGGTTCCAAAGCATGTTATTTAAATCGATATTGTCAATAGTGGTAATTTAATGGTCAAGAAAGTATGCGAAATCGATTGGATGGTAATGACACAAAAAGGAAGGGAGGAGTAAAAGAAAATCATAGTGGTATTTTCTAAGTACTTTTTAAGGGAAAGTATCTATATTTTTCAAATTTAAATATTTGATGCATAATACAAAATGTTAATTCAAAATACAGTTTGAATTTTATACAGTGTCTGTTGCCCTTGAAAGGCACAATTTGTGAAAAGGGTCAATGGATAGTAAAATGACATTTCAGGGTTATTTGTGTAGTTTTAAAAAAAAATTAAAATACATCTTATATATCTCTATTAAAAGATAATAAGGGCATATTAAAACAATCATCCGTCAAAATGTTTGGTTATAAGTTTTCTTGACATGGGACAGCAAAGTGGATGTTTCGGGAGATTGGTTTGTTTGTACACTCAACGACCTATTTTTGTGCACAATCACGGCTAATCAGGGCGGGGTCTACAACTTAACGTGGATTCTGAACCACAACGAACATCCATGCCTAACCCAGGATTTGAAACCTGGCACCTTTGACTTGTGAGGCCAGAGCGCTAACCCCACAGCCATCAGGTTGACGATGTTTCGGGAGAATGCCGTACGCAGATATTCATTTATTTATTTATTTATTTATTTATTTATTTATTTATTTATTTATTTATTTATTTATTTATTTATTTATTTATTTATTTATTTATTTATCTATTTATCTATCTATCTATCTATCTATCTATCTATCTATCTATCTATCTATCTATCTATCTATCTATCTATCTATCTATCTATCTATCTATCTATCTATCTATCTATCTATCTATCTATCTATCTATCTATCTATCTATCTATTCTAATTCTTATTCTAATTCTAATTCTAATTCTAATTCTAATTCTAATTCTAATTCTAATTCTAATTCTAATTCTAATTCTAATTCTAATTCTAATTCTAATTCTAATTCTAATTCTAATTCTAATTCTAATTCTAATTCTAATTCTAATTCTAATTCTAATTCTAATTCTAATTCTAATTCTAATTCTAATTCTAATTCTAATTCTAATTCTAATTCTAATTCTTATTCTTATTCTTATTCTTATTCTTATTCTTATTCTTATTCTTATTCTTATTCTTATTCTTATTCTTATTCTTATTCTTATTCTTATTCTTATTCTTATTCTTATTCTTATTCTTATTCTTATTCTTATTCTTATTCTTATTCTTATTCTTATTCTTATTCTTATTCTTATTCTTATTTTTTTATTTTTAATTTTTTTAATTTTTTTATTTTAATTTTTTTATTTTAATTTTTTTATTTTAATTTTTTTATTTTAATTTTTTTATTTTAATTTTTTTATTTTATTTATTTTATTTAGGACATATTCAGGATGCTACCTGTTGAATAAAATTGTTCTAGCAAACGCCGCGTTGGAATGAATTATATGTAGCTGGATATTTCAATTTGAAACGATGTGGTGTAGTGATGGCAGAATTCGTTTCGAAGAACCCTAATAGTCCGAGAGGCGACTGCAATTTTTGGACCTCATCGAACATCATTCTGAATTTTTTATAGAAATTGGAGAAAAGTGAGTAGATTAGGAAACCACTGGTCTGCCGTGGCAAAAATGGCCGAAACTGATCAAAAATCGTCTTGGAATGAGTTGAACTAAAATCCGATTGCCAAATATATCATAACTTGCCAAAAAGAGAACAAACTTTTTCGTCTGGCAACCCTGCATTATGATTTTCAATGAGAAAAAGCTCAAACGATTTTTGATCTCTTGCTTGGAAAATGTGTATCTTTTAAAAGTAAGCCAAATTGGCGACATCAGTTACGTCATCCGCGACGTAATGTTTATTGCTAACTTGGCTCCCTGGCAAGTAGACCGTCGCCAGATATCTGAATCGTCTGCAACCTTCTTAATTGATAATTAAAGAGTGAAGGTTACCAAATAAAAAAAAAAAATGTTCATTATTTGGCAAGTTATGGCTCATTTGGCAAACGGATTTAGTTCAACTAATTAAAAGTCGATTTTTGACCAGTTTTGGCCATTTTTGCCACGGCAGACCAATGGATTCGTAATCTACTCACTTTTCTCTAATTTCTATAAAAAAATCAGAATGATGTTCAATGGGGTCCAAAAATTGCAGTCGCCTCTCAGTCTATAATCAGTGTCCCACTAAAGCAGTGTTAGACACTCCGACGTGTGCCATTGTTATGCCCGTGTCGACTAAAATGATTTGCATATACACAATATTTTACCTTCGTCTTGCGAGATTCTTCACAACTAACACTGATCACATTTATGCCATCTCTTGGTTATCTTATGAATTATTCTAAAGAGTTTTGGACATGAGTGTAGCTCATGTAAAATATGATACCTTTTTCAGGTGTTTCTATGTAAGGAAACTCGCGATTTATGGTTAAGTGTTCTACCAACACCTCCACCAATCCGGCAATATCTGGCATTAGTGTATCTATGTGCCCAGCAGAGCTTTCAACCAGCACAAGGAACGGCGGAGAAGATTGAACAAAGTCTGTACTCAAGGCTCAGTTTACGCATGCGTAATGCTCTTATGTCCGTTAATTTATGAATTGCTGAGTATATTTGCTAGATACAAGATTACATAAATGGATTTTCTTTTCAACGCATACATAATAAAACATTTTATCGTATAGTCTTTGAAAACTCCATTACAAAACACTCAATATATTCTGAATCGTCAAACTTGTATTTAAATATTCAGAAACCATAGCTAGCCGGAAAAATCCCTAAAAAGGTTCGCTAGTGTTCAACATGAAAAAGTTATGCCTTTTATGAAAACAATATTTTGCGTAATTCTTAAAAATAAAACTTCTTCCTGATATTTCAATTCGAATGATAATAGACGACATTGAATAACTTTACCCACCTAAAACCATATTAGTACATATTTCATAAACAGGGATATCCTTAAAAGAAATGTTTAATTTGTGTTATAACTGTTGCTAGTTCATCAACTGAAAGGGAAATACGACCAACAACTTTTCTTAAAGACAATTTGATAGTTCGACTAGTTTTTTCTCAGAAGCATACCCGTCATGCATCCTTATCTACAGTAAATTTCCAACTGATTTAACAAAGTGACAAGAAACCTTATCAAAATTTTGTGATAAAATTTCTCACTTTTAATTAACCAATCAAACTACACACCAACTATTTAAAAAGATATTTGAATTTCTTCTGGTTTTGTAATCAAATCTGGTGGGTTATTATTTATCACTGCCGTAACGAAGATTATCCTTATTTTATCCTCCGCTTTGAAGAATCTAAAACAAACGATATCTTGCATATGAGAAAGCATGTAGAGTGACTAAGGATTTTTCCATGCCTGAAAAATATTTTCAATCAATTGAGAAGTTATCTAAGAATTCTCCTATTATATTTCTCTAGGCATTGCAAATGTCTGACTGAATCTGATCGTGTCACCCTATACCATAATGCCACACCTCTTGCAATATCTTCATTTTTACTACGAACAGTGAAATAAATCATACGGGATCAATTATTTTTCACACAACTTTAAAATATATTTTTTTTGCTATTCTTCATATCTCAAAATGATTCCTTAACATTAAGCCCACCGACATTAAATATATACTTATTTGTACCGCTGGCGGTCAAATAACCGCTTTTCCATTAAATATTATATTATTTTCTAGTTGAATATAAATAATACAGAATGAGAAATTTGCACAAGTGAGGAAAATTAATATTTTTTTGTATTTTCTAGTGTTATCCAACGAATATATTTGAGCAGTGCAATTATTTTTTTATCTTTATGCTTTCAATTAATCAAAAATCGAGTTTAAAATTAGCCGAAATCAAAGCAAAGGTCACGTGACCAAAAACGCATTAAAAAAAAAGTGACGTGGTTACGCAGAGATAAAGTAGCAAAAAGAAGGAGAAACCGTACTCATTCCTCGTCTAAAACAGGTTTTAGACTGGTTCATTATCTGCGCGTTCACGTTTTACGCGAAAGTGGCTTTTTCCCGCCAAATCGCAAAAGTGAAAAACTAAATATTTTTTTAACTATCTATCCGAGCTTAAATTTTTGAAAGAATGGTATTGTTTTTCATGATTTTTTCTCTACTTTTATTTAAAAATAAAACCAAAAACGTGAAAGTTCCTCATTTAGCATAGGCAATAGAACACAAAATAATTATCATGTAATAATTTTAAAAAAAATATTTTTTTGGGCTTTATTTGAAATTCGAGCTCGAATTTGAATGATCGTTATTTTGCCTCGTAGTGGCGTTATTTCGTTATGATCCTTATTTTGCCTCGTATATTTGGCAGGGGGCGCTGTGTACATAAGCATATGGCATGTTCTTAAACACAATCGGATGACATTTTCTTGTTAAACTGACCTCCAACCAAGCGAAGGTGAAAAAAAGAGTAGTAAGTTTGAGATTTCAATGCAAATAAATTTGGAAAATTACATATTTTCCAGCTGTCAAGACACCGCTCACGGTAGATAATGGTGAAATACATACATATGATTATCAGGAAAAACGAAAGAGGAAGAGAGATAGATATTGAAAAATTAAGTAGCTATATATAACGGTACCTTGGATGTTGACCGTTATAAGTACGCAATCGTGGATGAGTAAAAACAAAAGTTAAATTCCAGATACAAGGGAGCAGACGGGATGATGTTTAGCTAGATCAAAGAGTTGATTTTATCAAAAGGCTTGGCAAATCGAAATGCGGAGCTTTTATAGGTTTGCTAGTGATGCTCGATTATTCAAGGCGCCTCTCACTAACACAGGAAAATGCTAGTGAATTCTAAATCGGAAATTGAAGATTCCAATAGGAATACATTACAACATCCCCCCCCCCCCCGTCCCTCAAGGCAGCCGCGGTTACGCCAAGAAGGGAAAAATATATAAAAAAAATTAATTTTGTCTTAAACTAGCCAATAATAATCACCCACTTGTTCTCTATACAAGGGTACAAGGAATATCACATTGAGATTGTTTTCCAAAACATAGTTACAGCATACAATACAGAAATATTTGTTCGAAAATCGGCGTTTTCTTAAAACCCGAGTTTAATCCACATTGCATTCCATTTATTGCTATTGGTCTTCAGTTTTCTTAAATTCAGCTGAAATATTCATAGCGTCTGCCAACAAACTAAACGCACCTGGTAAATGTTCCGCACCCATACTACAAACGTCTAATCTTTATCTTTTCTAACTTTTGAGCTTCCATTTCCCACATAAAATACAACAAAAACTACAAAATAAAGAGCTATCTACATTTGCTACTAATCTAAAAAGCGAGTATTACTGGGCATGAAAAATAATACTTACGATACATGAATACAGATGGTTATCAAAATAATGGAAACATCGTTGAATAAAAATGACATTTAAGAAAGTCAATCATGCTACCAGATTTTTTTATATATATAAAAAAAAAAGTATATATCATGGTACGTATGATAGGTAGCTTTAGAGTTGTACACGTCTTGGATTTTTTTCAAAAGCGTAAAATGTAAGTCTTCACAGACTTTTAAAGAAGTCGAATTGTAGGAATCCGACTATCTGAAGCAACTGTGATCGAAACATTCCAGCTTTTAGGCATTTCTAAAGGTACAGTATCTAATAAGGGTCGGAAATATCCATAAATCGATGCAAGATTATTTTAATTTTTTAATTTTTTTATTTGATTTTCAATTTTGTCAGAAACGAAGTTTTTCGTGACAAATTTCTACTTTTCATGAATTCATGGCAAAATTGTTTTAATAAATAAATTATAAAAATTGTTTTAATAAATAAATTATAAAAATTGTTTTAATAAATAAATTATAAAAATTGTTTTAATAAATAAATTATAAAAATTGTTTTAATAAATAAATTATAAAAATTGTTTTAATAAATAAATTATAAAAATTGTTTTAATAAATGAATTATAAAAATTGTTTTAATAAATAAATTATAATTTTATTTTTAATAAATAAATTATAATTTTTTTTTTAATAAATAAATTATAATTTTTTTAATAAATAAATTTTTTTTTTTTTTTTAATAAATAAAATTAATAATATTATCAATCAGAATAAATCAAATACATTTAAATGTCAATGCATAAATTCCTAAGATGAAATTTTGAAAAGTAGTTTATCGCATATTTTGGTGATGGGAGATGTTTGTAATATTTAAAATTAGATGCAAATTCCAGGCACACGCTGGAAACAGAAACGGCGCTATGTTAATGACTACTAATAAATGATTATATCTTTCTATTGCATTAAGTTTTCTTTTTGGTTAGGTTGGTTGATTGGTTGGTTGTATTCAGATTATCTGGCGCCGTCAGCAACACGAGGGCTATAATGCGCCGAAACATTCGTCATTAGACAAGCCAACATACATTTACAAACACCCATGCCAACACGGGACTTGAACCCGCAACCTCGCGGACTAGAAGCTAGCACGCTAACCACTATACCGTTTGGTCGGCCTTTTTGGTTAGGATGCCATTTTAACTGTCTTTCAGCCAAGTCCAAACTTTAGTTTTGAAGATTTTGAAAAAGGGAATAAAGAAAATCGAAAAAACAACATGGAACTACAAAACGATCATCAAAAAACTAAAAATGTTTGAAAATATCGATATATTGGTGACTTGTATCGATATTTTTACTATCGATATTTAAAAAAAATTATAGATAAAATATCGTCGTATCGATATATCGCCGACCTCTAGTGTCTGAAGTTAAAACAGCGTACACACTACTCGGCAAGGCAAGCTCGGTAAAGCAAAACAGTGGACGATAGGGGAAGCTGAGTAAAAGAGAGCGAAGGGTTTAGAAGCGGATTGTAATCACTTCAAAGAAATAAAGAATTGTACAATATTCCTCTTCAGCACTTGTATAATTCGATTACCAGACGAATCCAAGCTGCATTACATGCCAAAGGAGGTCCTAGATCATATTAGTAAACAGGGATTCCTCATATATACAATGTTTCCATTATTTTGATAACCCCTTGTATTCCTAATCTTCTTTTCAAAACCCTCAGTTCCCGGATGATACAGAATATGAAATCTGTTTTGTAAAACACTCAATCAATTCTACATTTTCAAACTTTTATTTAAAAATCAGAAACTAGAACTAGCCGTGCAAATTCCTCAACATGCCAGCCTGCACTTAACGAGGATAGGAGTTGCCTCTTTACAAACAAAATTTACATAATTCTTTAAAAAAAAATAATTATTATTGGTGTTTCTTCTCGAATCATAATAGACAACACTGAATTTAATATCGGCTGCGTAATTTTTTTTTTTTTTACTACGTTCTGACATTGCCACCAAAGAAGAAAATAATTTATATGATTTTCAATAATTTTTAACTACATTGCACTGTTCAGTAGACTGATTGCAGTAACTTAATAATAAAACAAGCTGTGTGTAAGTCTGTGGATCTATAGAAACCTACTTAAAATAGGAGTAGAGCTCTGAAATTTTCAACATAAGAAGTTTTGGCCTTCTAATTGTACCTAGGTCATACAGAATGTTAAAATTTTAATTAATTTTTTTTTTAATTTTTTTTTTTTTTACAAAGTGACATTAAACAGAGATACAGCTCCGAAATTTTCAACAGAAGTAGTTTCAGCCTTCTAATTGTAGTTTTGGAAAACAAAATTTAAAATTTTGTACATTTCTTTTTTTTAATTAATTTTTTTTAATTGATTAATAAATATTTTACAAAACGATTTCTAATAGGGCTATGGCTCTGAAAATATCAACATGATTAGTTTTGGCCTTCTAATTGGACTTTTGAAAAACAGAATTTTGAATTTTTATTTAGTTCTTTTTTAATTAATTAATTAACAAATATTTTACAAAACGATTTCTAACTGGGCTACGTTTCTGAAATTTTCAACACAAATAGTTTTGGCCTTCTAATTGGACTTTTGACAAAAAGAACATTAAAATTTTAATTTGTTTTAATGAATTTTTAATTAATATTTTCACCAAAAGTGACTTCTAATAGGCCTAGAGCTTTGAAAGTTTCAACATAAGTAGTTTTGACCTTCTAATTTTGCTTTTTACAAACCTCACGTGTTAAAACACTCTTAAAGGGGTGTTGTATTATAGTTATTAACGGGGAATTTTTTTATTGTTTCTCGGCAAGGGAGGGGCTTCTAAGATTAAGGCTTTACGTAGCAATTTATTTTTAGTGTGTGAAGCGACTTTCTGCTTACTCAGCAATGAACCTTTCATCGAGCAAAACGAGCTCATGTTTGCATAGCAATGAACCTTTTAACGAGTTAAATAAGCCTGTGCTTATGTGCCAATGAACTTTTCAGTGAATGAAGCGAGCTCGATTTTGCGTTGCGATGAACCTTCCTACGAGCGAAGCGCCGAAAATTGGGGCTTCTACACCAATGACGGATTTCAGCAACGCGGTGCCTCACAGCTGGCTAAAATATTACACATGATAAAATTTCGTGGCGAAGCACGGGTATTTAGCAAGTCTATAATAAAACAATGCCATTTTAAACACTTTGGCACGATGCCAGATATAACAACTGTAATTAGGTAGAGAAATACAACTCAATTTTTTTTTCAATTTGAGTCAAGATTTATGCGTGTGATAGCACCGCGTATTTTAGAAAACAAATTATTGCAAACCTGACAATCGGACTTCTTTTCTCCTTTATGAACCTAATGAATTTTCATATTCAATTAAAAATGTGCCTTCTGCGTTGCTGTGATATGGATGGATTAATGAGTCATTGTGAATTACCTCGACTGGCAGATGTCTAATTAAATTAAATTTCTATGTAATTTGAATTTGTTGCTCTATGATACTAATAATGAGGTGGGATCTTCTTTCGAAGTATCAGTAAACTGGGATATCCCTACTTACATTCCCAAACAGGTTGCCAAAATAATTCCCATTACCCTCATGTGCAGCACTGAACGGTGCGCCACTGGGCGGCCTTCAAGATTAGACCTCCAGCAACGAAGGTCACAGTTACAGCGTGATGTAAATAATGATGAAGGTAAGGGAATACAAAGATTTAAAATGTGAGCGCTCTGAATTTTAAAACAGCAACCCTATCAAATTTACGGCATTTGCAGCAATTGGTCTTGGCCAAAATACATGTGTTTTCTCATCTCTGGTCTTTCTCAGTCTTTCCTCAAGGATCTTCTTCTTAAAGTGAGCACAGAATATTAAAATTATATTTTTACGCTCTTTAGTTCTGTACCGGTTGTTGATGCTTTTTTTTTTTATGGGGATACCTTTTTCCGTCAAATGGTAATGAAAATCGTACATCGTATTCCATTTGTAGTTATTGAAGGATGGTGTTCGTCAGTTCCGGAAAAAGGATACGTGTTAGCAGGGACGGAACTAGGTCACTTTTTACCCGGGGCAAGAATTCATTTTGGCGCCCCCACACAATAATTTTTTAGATTTGAAGCTAACTATATATACATTGAAAATTAACAAAGGTTTTTCCTTTGTAAAATTCTGTTTTGAAACAAACAATAAAAGAATTAATTAATTGAAATTTTAAATAAATATATTTGACAAGCCCTTATTAATGACCAGGGTTCATTCTGCTTGCATAAAGATTTGCATAAAGACAAAAAAAAAAAAAACTATAATGAATCAATACAAATAATGTCAGTTACAATGAAATAAAAGAACATAGTTGAATGATATGTAACACTTTTTAACACAAAATCTGGTTAACCTGGTTTCAAAACGTCTTAGATCATAAACAATTAAGCTGTTTTACATTTCAAAAAATATTTTCTTCTGTAAAATACTAATACAAAAATTTAAAAAGCTTCCGAATATTACCAGAACTCATTGAACACAAAAGCAAATTAATTTAATGACTTGTCTACAAAAATCATTGAATAGTTGGTAAACACATAAATGTTAATTTTAGAACAATTAATTTAAACTTATTGAAACTCATTTTAATAATAGAATGAATAATATATTACTTACTGGTGCTATGTGTGAGTTCTCCATTTTCTTGGAGAATTTAAAATTCTCACCAATGCAATGGACAAAATTTGACGAACATGACATCTGTTTGGTGAAAAATAATGTCGTCAAAATGACACTATAACTCTGTGCAAATGCAATGGCACACGCCTAGAAATCCTTACAATTTGGCGGGTTTTGTGGTCTCAACTGGGAAAATCCGCGTGATATCTTTACTTACGCTTTGGCGAAGCTTGCCTTCTTATAGCCATAAGTTCTTTGACATTTCAAAAGTTGCGCCTTTTTCTCGTAGCATGGAGACTGGATTCTTTTTATTTTATTTATCACTTCCTGGAAAATACTTTCTTTTTCGTTATTTTTTATGAAAAATAAGGCCTTGAGATCTATTTTTAGAATTCATGCCTTGATGTTTTATTATTTTTTCATTATTTAGGAATAGACCAGCATCCGCAGATTTGTACGCCAGGCTCAAACGTACACTCAAACAAAAGTGAAGTTAATATAAGGGATTTAAAAATATATAGTAAAATATATTGTTAAAAATATATAGTCACATATTTAGTCAGTGCATTTAAATTGAGATTTGGATAGGATGTAATTTACTGTTTTCGTTTTTATTTTTAAAAAATCGATATGTTTTGCGATAAATAGGAATTCTTGTGCTCAATAGGAATTCTTGTGTCAACTTTTTATCGCATAATTTTTTTGCATTTCTTCACGTTTCAGAACATTCTGAATCAAAAAAGTGTTCTAGAAAAAAAGTTTGTGGGTCCGTGTGTTGTCTGTGGTCAGCATTACTTTCAAACGGATTGACCTACTTTGGCCATTACACCTGGCGTTACGGTTTTTGTCAAAATCGTGCTTGCGCTGTCATTTTTACAGCCAAAATAATTGCTAAATTAAATGAAGGAAACAGTGGGAATTGAAAGTTGTTCAAAGTTCAACACCCCCAGTTTTTTTAAACTCAGCACGATTCAAAATGTGTAAAAATGTAAAAAAATCTGTTTTTAGCTGAAGAAATACTAAATTATTCTCTTAAAGAAAACGTTTCAATCGTTAATTATTTCAATTTTTAATTAACTTTTTGCTAATTAATTTTCGTTAGGAATCGCAATGAACCTTTAAAGTTAATGATAATCAACCTCAAAAACAAAAGTAAACGATTTCTAAACAATTCAACATCTTGCAGCCCCCTGTAAAAATTCCTGCGGACTCCTAGAGAACAATAAATATATTTGGCAAGAGATATATCCCAAACGTAACCCTTGTCCTTAATACACATCTTCCGAAGTTTATTAGGTTACAAATTTGAAAAAATTCTTACCTTCATTGGTTTCAGTCTCGTGAACTAGCCAAGATGATAAAAGGTTGGGATATTCTTGCAGTTTCTTTTGCTTTTCTGCGATTCTGCGCCCCAGATAATTTCATCGACATATTTCAATTTACGAAAATTTCAACAGCATTAAATTGTTGTAATGCTAAATTTTATCTAACTACATTGCGACTATATTACCAATGCGATTTTAAATAAGCATTTCTGGCAGCCTGCCATGTAGCACAAACCTATTCTTCATCAGGGGGTAGGGAGAATTCGTTGTCATTCTTTTGGAAAAGGATAGATTATTACTTTCTTTGTACAGAAATGTATTTTTTTTTTTTCCTAGTGGATTTTTTCTTCTGTTGGATATCTTAGAGATCATCCAGAATTTTAAGAAAAATGAAAATTTATTTATGAAAAATTATCCTTTCGTCCAAATATTAAAATTTATACAACAAATAGTGCTTTGTTGGCTTTTCGGCGCCCCCTCTGGTTAGCGCCCGGGGCAGCTGCCCCGCCTGCCCCCCCCTAGTTCCGGCACTGCGTGTTAGTAATACAAACATTGCGTCGCGATTACGCCAACTTAATCGTTATCGTAAAAGCATCTTCAGGGGGGAAACAGCTTTTGAGTTTATGACAATGTTTGCATTGCGAGGCGCATTTTGTTTCATGTGTTTTTAACACGATACCTTATATCATTTTAAGCTACTTATTGGGTAAGTGATTTCATTTATTTCATTTTACTTGAAATCCTTTGAACTTTATTTAGAATTCATTTGGGAAGGCTATTTCTTTCTTTATTTAGTTCTCAGTTCGTGTATACAGCGGCGTTAAGAAACACTTGACTCCCCCTCCCCTTTTCAGATATGTTTTTACAATGCATCCTGAATAAGAATTTTTACTTTCAATAACCCATATGTATACATAGGGTAATGAAAGTATAGTGTTCGGTAAAAAAAAAAAATCAGATTTTTTTTCTTTTTTCATTCCTCCACGTTTTTGAACGTCCTGATTTTAAAAAAGCTATCTAGAAAAAATGTCTGTCTGTGTCTATGTGTGCCTGTGTGTATGTGGGCAGCATAACTTTCGAGCAAATTGACCTACGATGTTCAAATTTGGCTTGCGGGTTG
Source organism: Linyphia triangularis (assembly GCA_963978545.1). Lineage (NCBI taxonomy): Eukaryota > Metazoa > Arthropoda > Arachnida > Araneae > Linyphiidae > Linyphia > Linyphia triangularis. The sequence continues at coordinate 106,298,137 of OZ021722.1, read as the reverse complement.
GTAGTGGCACAGGGACCTATCATTAAGGTTTTCGTCAAAATCGCGCATGCTCATAAGGTAGCTGCCATTGGAAGAACCAGGTTTTTCAGTAATTGCTAAATAAAGGCTCTAATGATTTTGTTCAAACTCGCTTAACTAATGCCTCTTAAGGTGTTGTAAACTTCCCCACCCTCCGAAATTCCCGTAAAAATGCTTAAATGGCGTAAAGAGTTGAAAAACAAATACCTTTAACACAGAGTTCTCTTTCCTTGAGCATACCTCATCAACGATCGTTTTTTCTTCTCTCCTCAGTTTCACTTACAAGAAAGGATAATACAAGAATTATCGAAAAGTATGTCACTAAAATCAGTATTTTGATTAAGTATTTATTTATTATTTTTTTTTTTTTTTTTGAATAAAAGACCCCATACAAGAATTATAGCAACAAATATCACCAAACTGGTCATTTTTGCTCAATGAATGATGAAAATATAAAAACGATAAATGACACAAATCCAACTCAGTATTATAGTGCAATTGAAAGTTGTGCGATGTTCCACACCCCTAGTTATTATTAGCAAGACACTAAAATGAGTGATATATAATTAGAAAAAAGGCAAACCAACTTTGATTAAGAGGAATTCCTAGTAAGGATCATATCCTATACTCTATATACTCAGTCTTGACCAATGCATTTAGAAACCTACTTCTATAAAACCCTGTAAATTTGGTGAGTAGGTACGAAAAAGATCACTTAATGAAATGAAATAAACTGTTTTCATTTAATGTGTATCAATTACTAATGAAAATTAAAATAGCAAAAGACAAAACCAGGAGGAGTTACTGCATATGCATTAACGTAATAGACTGAGAGGCGACTGCAATTTTTGGACCCCATCGAACATCATTCTGAATTTTTTATAGAAATTGGAGAAAAGTGAGTAGATTACGAATCCACTGGTCTGTCGTGGCAAAAATGGCCGAAACTGATCAAAAATCAACTTTTAAAATGTTGAACTAAATCGAATTGCCAAATGGGCCATAACTTGCCAAATAATGAGCTTTTTTTTTTATTTGGCCTCACTCTTTAATTTTCAATTAAGAAGGTTGCAGACGATTCGGATGCGTGGCTATGGCTTACTTGCATCTTTGACAAATGAGCCAAATTGGCAATAAACTTTACGTCACTGATGAAGTAACTGATGTCGCCAATTTGGCTTACTTTTAAAAGATACAATTTTTCCGAGCCAGAGATCAGAAATCGTTTGCACTTTTTCTCATTGAACGTCAAAGTGCAGTGGGTTGCCAGACGAAAAAGTGTGTTCTCTTTTTAGCAAGTTATGACATATTTGGCAATCGGACTTTAGTTCAACTCATTCCAAGTCGATTTTTGACTAGTTTCGGCCATTTTTGCCACGGCAGACCAGTGGATTCGTAATCTACTCACTTTTCTCCAATTTCTATAAAAAATTCAGAATGATGTTCGATGGGGTCCAAAAATTGCAGTCGCCTCTCGGACTATAAAGATTTTAAGTACAAAATAAAATATGTTAGACACTATTTTCGAGTGTTTAGTTTTTTTCATTGCATTAAGTGATCATTTTCGTACCTACTTAACAAATGTCAAGATTTTCTACTAAGTAGTTTCTAAATGCACTGTGTTGTAACATAGCGAGTATATGGAATGATCCTTACACAAGACTTTCTCTTTATGCCAGAAAAGGTGACATATAAAGTCTAGGAACTTTCATATGAGAAATCAGATTCATTATTATTTTCGTTTCGCGATAGAATTAAGACTGTGTAAGACTAATGGTTTTAGGTTCTAGTTTCAATCTGACTTCGATAGATGATTTTTTAAATTTTGCTTTGTAATGTTACTTAGTACATTGTCTGAAAATTAAGAGTACCTTGACCTCATGTTTGCAAGTGATGAAACTTAAATTTTTGTTTGATCCGATAGAAATCTAAAAGCGTGGAAGACGACTATTTTTCTGTGAATGATTCTACCAGCCCATAAAAAGAAATTGTAAAAAGAGTAGATTGTTTAAATTGAAAATAATTATTCCAAACCTCTATAAGAAGTAAAGAAACGAAATTTATTTAATTGAGAAATGTGTTATACTTTTTTCATTGCAAATTCCGATAGCTTATTAAGATGGATAATCATAGATTTTTATTTCTCAAAACAAAAGGTACAGATTAATTATTTATTTACATTTATTTACTTTTTTTCAAAAATTTTATTGGCAACAAGTCAATCATTTTCCCCTTTGAAATTGTACTAAAAATCCAACTTCTGAAAAGCAATGAGGAAATTGTTTTTAACAGGAAAGAATTTCAAAATTACGTATGCGTAATTCTTTTTGAATAAATAAGAAATTAAATTTAACTTGCCTATGTTTATTAATTTCTATATAAAAAAAAAATCAACGAAACCTATGTTTGCATAGGCTATGATTTAATCTAAGTAGTTAGTGGTTACACTACCTGAAAACAATTTTCAGGTTGTTTAGGTTGGAAAACAAACAGGTTTCTGTTTTTTAATTTTATAAGAAGATAAACAACTCGACGCTAGAATACTCTTCAGAGGGTTTTATAGATTTTGCAATTGCAAAGTCGGGAAGGTAGTAGGAGGTTAAAATTAAGAAAAGAAACGGGGATTTTGCCTTTTTACTTTCAATTATCCATATGTATACCAGGGTAATGAAAGTACAGTATTCGGTCAAAAAACCACGTTTTGATTTCAAAAAAGTGATCTTGGGAAAAATGTGTGTATGTGTAAACGTGGTCCTATTCAAATTGACCTACGATGTTCAAATTTGATGTGCAGGTTGGTGATGGTACAGGGACCTACAATTGAGATTTTCGTCAAAATCGTGCATGTGCTTAAGGTATCTGCCATTAAAAAAAATCATGTTTTTCAATGATTGCTAAAAAATGGCTCTAACGATTTTGTTCAAAATTGCTGTGGCAATGCCTCTGAAGGCGTTCTAAACATTCCCACCACCAAAATTCTTATTTAAATGCGAAAAAAGCGTAAAAAGTTGAAAAATGAGTGCCTTTAACACAGAGCTTTCCGTCCTTGACCATCGTCCTTCCACGATTGATTTTTTTGTTCGTGTTCTCCGCACAAGCAAGGACAATGTAATATGCATCGAATACAACCACCAATTTTACCATTTTTTTTTTCCTCAAGTAAAAATTATGAGCAAAAATATCGCCAAACTAGCCATTTTTATTTGAATGAGGGAAAATAAGTTGTGCGATGTTCCACACCCCTAGTTTTTCATTGTTGGATATCAAATCTGCTTCCATAGCACGATTCGTGTTTCAGGAAATGTTCATGCTCAAAATACATTCAAAACTGACTTCACCGCATCATCCTGCATGATCCAATAAATGTCGTATGCGTCACTTTACCATGAGTCGACGTAGTGTCCGTCATGATTCAGCCACATGAGTATACCACTCGAATAAGAAATGATTGAACGATATTCTTTTGATGAAGAGTTGCACTTATACCTGATAATGGGTAAATTTTGATTACAAAGAAGTTATATACTCCTACAAATCTTTATTTGAGTAAGTAAGAGTTTGATTCGGCGGAGGTGCAAGGATAGTATATAGTACGCACCAAAAAAAAAATCGAATGATGAAGCACGCGAACGATCGATTCTTCAAAGAATCAGATGTTTGCGTGCTTCAAGACGAAATCTTTTACACGGCTCTTTAAAGTGAGATTTTTAACATTTTTGGTAAAATATTGAAAACAAAAAGTCAAAATGGAATGAAAACAATTCTAGAGGGGTTTTCGACCATGATTTATATAATGAAAGCAAAAACTTATGGATGTTTCTATTTAAAAATAATTTAAAACTTATTTTATTAATTCATAGTTATTACAAAACTGCTTGGTGCAAAATTTGATTGCTATTTATGTTTGGTTGGTTGTTTTCAGATTATCTGGCGCCGTCAGCAACACGAGGGCTATAATACGCCGAAACATTCGTCATTTGACAAGCCAACATACATTTATAAACATCCATGCCTTACACGGCACTCGAACTTGCAACCATGCGGTCTAGAAGCTAGCACGCTGACCACTATACCGTTTGATCGGCTATTTATGTTTGGCATTTAAAAAAACTATTGTTTTTAACAAAAATGACTAAAATATATCAATTATTTAAGAATTTATGGCCAAAAGAGCAGCTATTTTATTTTAACATTAATTTTTAAATTTTTTGAACTCATTTAAATTTCTGACCACTCATTGGAAAATTATAAAATTTTGTATTGTAAAAAAAAAAAAAAAAAAAAAAAAAAAAAAAACACTTCATACTATTATTCAGATCCTTCAACAATTTTTTTTTTTTTTTTTTTGCGTATTATAGAAGTTAGGCTTTTAAATAGCCGGGTCAAGATATTTATATTGATGGGAATGGAAGGCTTTCTGCTCACAAGCAGCATAAAGGGATTATTGTCAGCAGGGCTGCCACTGGCGACTAAAAAGGCTACTAAAGCGACTATTTTAGTGACCAGGCGACTATGGCAACTAATTTAGTGAAAAAAGGGCCCAAAACGACTATTTTAAGCAAAACCTTCAACTATTTTTAGGCTGAGGCTACTATTTTTTTTAAAAAGTAAATACTGTCTGATAGTAGGACGGAATTTTTTTTTTCTCTAAGGTACTAACGCAGTTTTGTAAAAATAGCTATATTTTTATGGGGGAGTGAACTCTACCGAAATAGGTGTTAATTTTAGTTCATGTTCGCGGATCTAGTGGTAACCTCGTTAGTCCGCCGATAGTATCTTCCTGGTAATCACACACGCTCAATTATTATTTTCGCCTAACTATTAGGTTCCAATGTTTTTTTCGCAGTGCAGGGCGCCACAACATACACTATTATATTATCAAATTATTTTGCCTTTATTTACTTTACTTGACATGAATGAATTTGTGAAATTTGCTTTGAATACCGGAAGAAAATGCCATCAGTACGGACATTTTCCTTAACCTGTTCTTTTTTAATTGAAATCTTATATCTGCTTAAAAATATCAATTGAAATGTACATTTAGCAATTGAGGGTTACCACTCAACCAATGGAGCACTACTTTGGCACAACTTAAATGGCTTGATATTGTCATCGTAAATCATCTTTCTTCTCTTGTTAAAAAAGTCGCCTAATTTTGTCAAGGTCATTGTATTAATATTTAAGAACAAAAAACCCTTATTAATTTCCTAAATCAATCAAAGGAGCTAAGTGTATGACAATTTGGGACTACACATCACTAAATGTAAGCAATGCTCCGAAGTGGAAGTTGCTTATTGTGTATGAAAGGGAAGCAATACTTGTGAAATGTAAGCTTTTGTTTCTTAACATACAGATAAGTACATGAAATCCACACTAAAAATCACACATAATATAGTTTGCTTATGTGCTGATTTCAGCTTTTTTTGGCAAAATTTCCTGAGATCGATGCAAATCAGCATTAAAATTTCAAGGGAATGCATGTGCGTACTTGCTTACAAGTCTGTTCGCCACAGACCCTTGCCTGCATTCAGAATTCCAAAATCTTCTCTGGAATGACTACTTTTATTGCTGCTTTCTCTACTGTTCGTCTCTATCATCAATATTTATGTTAGTGTGTGATTGTTAATTTCATTGAGTATTACGCCGATGTAATGGCCGCTATTACCGGTTTTTGGGTTTGTATGCTGGACGATCACCGAGATTTATATTTTTGTGACGGATAATTTCGCCGCATATTACGCTGATGTAATAGACCATTGCGATATTTACTCCATTATGATGGACACTATTGCTAATATTTATATTCTTGTGACGATTATTTTCACCTAGTATTAAGTTGATGCAGTAGATTCTATTGCTGAGATTTGAGTCGGTATGAAAGGCACCATCAACGATATTTACATTGGAGTGATAGTCATTTTCACCAAAGATTAAGCTGATTTGACGGTTTAACAGCTGTATTTTGGATATTTGCGTAAATTTATAACTTCTAATAACTTAAATTTTGAAGCAATTTATCTAATTGCTTTGAATGTAGCTTAACAATCTCGAAAACTGGGCTTCATTAAATTCGCAAGTCGTTTTCGATATAGTATAATTGTTTAAATATTACATATTTTGAAAGAAGAAATCGTTATTAAGTTATGAAAAGCGAGGCTACTATTTTCAACGTCTGAGACTACTATTTTGGCTACTATTTTCAACGTCTAAGACTACTATTTTGGCTACTATTTTTAACATCTGAGGCTACTAAAGCAACTATTTTCAAGGCTTATAGTCAGTGGCAGCCCTGTGTCAGCCATTTCTTAGGCAAACACTTTTCATGGACAACAGCGGCCTGCTTGAGCTGTGGACAACTTCCTACTTGATAAGATAGTTAATGAAATGGACTAATCAGTCCGTTCCCAAGACATAAACTCTGTTGATACTCTTGACAAATTCCGGGGTGGAGATTTCCTTGGAAGGTTGGAAAATGTTTATAAGTCTTATATAATTTTGTATTGAATATTTTATCTTGTCATGTTTGTGAAGGGTACAGAAGACAAAAGCACAACTTCAATTTTTGAGGAAATTGAGATAATCATAGCATCTAGTAGCATACGAAGGGAACAATTAAACTTGAGTTTCATTTTTGTAATCAAGAGAAAAAATTTCATTTTCGGAGGTAAAGAACAGAGCAAAATAACTTTTTTTAACCATTTACTTTAGTTGACAATGCGACTTTATCTCTTTTTTTTACTTCACATACACTGCCTCCATATATCTGATAACCTTAGACTTATTTATGTTTCAGAAGTAGTTGCGTAATGTTTTGGATGAAAAGAAAATTTCAGCAGGCACTTATATGCCATCTACTATGTATGTACTACAGCACTACAGGTACAGTAATCTCCAAAAAAAAGTATATCAACAATTATTCTTTACTGCAAAGTAGTCCTAACATTAGGGCTCAGGATGTCCCTTGTGACATGCAAGTCCTCAGCAACTAACCAAGATTAAAGAAACCATGTTTTTTCTACTCGTATACTTTTATATTACTTGTGATGATATACTTGTCTCGTACATCGATATAGATAAACAACTGGATAGACTGCTCAACCCTGGGAGAATGAAGCCGTTGCCAGATGCAATTGGTGGGATCAAAAATTTGGATTGCCGAGGATTGAAAATAAAATATTGGGCTGTACATAGCAGAAATGTCAATAGAAGACCTTAATTAGTAATAATATTGTTGCACAAATTGTCTGTATATAGTGTAAATAGTGACGTATTATTTTAAAATTCTATTGTAATTTATTTTATCTTATTTTATTTATTAACAGCGATTATACAGGTTAGAAAAAGGTGGCAACACCTAGAGCAATCGAGAAATTTCGAGATGTTGCTTTTTCAATGAATTGGCTGGAAATTTCGAGAATGTTCTCTCGCGCCAAGTATAAACAAGACTGGAGATCTGGAAAGTTGTCAGATTGACTTCGGACTTCGATGAAAACTGATCGCTTTGTTGACCTATTGGAGTGAGCTTGTATAATTGCTGCATCCGAAGCTGTTCTTATTGAAGCTTGTGTTGGAGCTTGAGATTGATTACACTGTTGTCTTTGGAATAAATTTTGTGCCTGTGAAGAGTGAATAAATAGTAGTTTTCATCTTAAAAACTGTGCCATCATTGCCTGAGTGGAAAAATTCATAACAATATGCACACACAAAAAATATATACTCTAACACTTTACAAGGTTGTTCGCATTCCCATCCAACTATAAAAGTGAACTGTGATTGGTTAATCATCCCACCAGCTTCGCAATCCCCGGCGCGTTTTTCTCTTTGCATTAACAATGGAGCAGTCTATCCAGTTGTTTATCTATATATATGGTCTCGTACTAACAATACCAATAATTATAACATTATCTCAACTTTATTTTAGGTCTGCATGTATTTGTTCTGCACATGCGATCCCCAAAGTTTTTCATCGATGTCAGCAATTGCTCCGATTACATGAAGAATTTCACACTACCGGCAGAATTTTTTGCCCGAGCTACATTTGAATTTCAGATTAGTTCATTTGTCCGAAATTTAACTTGTGAGAGGTATTTTTATTTATTAGATTTCACTTAAGTTTCGGTTTCATGGATAATACTTATTTCCTGTTATTAGAGTCCTGTATTAAAGTGTAGAGCTTATTTTGAATATTTTTTCAGAAATTATATAAATTACTACATTCACATACGCATTCAAGAAAATGAGGAAGATGAAAAAAAGTTATTAAAGAATATTGAAAGTTCTGTAATGTCAGAAGTTGAATCCCTATTCACTATCATTGAGTTTTTAAAGCAGCATCAAATTAATAAAAGTGATCTATCATTCAGAAGTACAGGTAAGTGATGATTTTTATTTAACGCCTTTTAATTTAAAGTGCTAAATGTTATTGTAACTTAATTTCTATGAAAAATCTTTCCGTTAAAAAAGGGGGAGAAAGTTAGTTTCTAAGTATATAGAAAACAACTAACTCGGTTATTTATTACTCAAACAATTTCGTTTGAGGTAGGCAACTCAGAATCCTACATTGCTCCCATAGGTTACAATGCTAATTTATGGATTTTTAATATACATTTTCAAAGAAACTATAAAAGATATTGAATTAAAAAATTTTGAAGTTATAAATCAAAACATTGTATATTATTTTTATACTTCTTTTTTTTTCCTTTCTTTTATATATATATATATATATATATATATTTTTTTTCGTTACGTTTTAGTAAAAAATTGTTTTTAAGTAACTAGTCAATATATATATATATATATATATATATATATATATATATATATATATATATATATATATATATATATATATATATATATATATATTGACTAGTTACTTAAAAATATTTTTTTACTAAAACGTAAAAAAAAAAAAAAAATGACAAAAATCATTTTTTTTTTTTTAATTTCATAACTTTTTTTGTTGAATAAATATTTCTACAATCCCATGCTAAAAAAGTAGCAATAAATAATCAATACTGCAGTTCTTAAATTTTGATTCTAATTGTTATAGTTTTGGAGAAAAGGTGCATCAAAAATCAAAACTATAGTAGTGAGAAAATCGAGTTTATAGTTAAAAAGTCCTCTTAATTCAATAGAGACCTGTACCATATATCTTCTGCTGATACTTTCAATATAGGTACTGCAAAGAGTAATGTACCACTGTAAATAGCATAAAAACCACTATTTGAAAGAATTAAAATCTAAAGATCTTGCTTTTTTTGATTTTGCATCAATGATGAGCATTGCTCATCAACACATCTCTCTTTACAAAGGACTCCAAAGACTAATGTAATTACTGGCAAAAACAAATCGCCAATTTCTCAATTTTTACTTATTTTGTAGTTGTTATTTTTTTCGCCAATGTAATGATTATCAATGTAATAAAAGTATCACCAAACTGGTCATTTTTTTAATTAATGTAAATATGAAACGAAAACGGTAAATCACACCAGTTATATTAAATTTATGTGCTGTAAAATTTACTCAATGTTCCCTCCCCTAAGTAATTATTTCTGTTTCAGTGGCTTGTGCTGAAGAAAGTGTCATGTTTCGTGACTACAGAACCACTTGGCCGACTACTTTGATTGGACACAGTACTCATTCAATCGAGCTTTGTGTAGGAGGTAACGTTTTTGAAACCATTAATTTAACAAAAACTTTCAACAGATATAAGTTAGAGTTTAGAATGTAAAAGAAGCAACCCAAGATGTATTGACATTAATTATTAGGTAGTCAACTGAAGTTGGAATTTACATGACAGTCTTTGAAATTCAAGAATCTAGTGTGAAATTATTACTAAAAAACTTTCGGTCACGTTATTAGTTGATGGTATTGTTATGAATTTCCACAGAGGCAATAATGGCGCAGTTGACAGGATGAAAACTATTGCTTATTCACTTCAAAAACTCACAAAAGTTATTCGAAGAATAGTGCAATCACTATCAAGCTTCAACACAAGCTTCAATAAAAACAACTCCGAATTCAGCGATTATACAGGCTCACTTCAATAGATAAACAAAGCGATCAGCTTTCATCGAAATATGAAGTCAAAGTGTCCGTCGATTTTAGCTACTATCGAATTTATACAGGCGCGTGAGAACCTTCTCGAAATATCCAGCCAACTCGTCAAACATCTCGAAATTTCTCGATTGCTTTAGGTGTTGCCACCTTTTTTCTAACCTGTATGATCGCTGTTAATAAATAAAATAAGATAAAATAAAATGCTATAGAATTTTAAATTAATACGTCACTATTTACAACTATATATACAGAAAATTTGTGTAACAGTTTGGTTCGGTTGCCTTATTTTGTCTTATTTGGAAGTCTTAATTGCTTTATTAAGAAGAACAAAAAATTCCGTAGAAATAGCAATGTACTATTTAGATAGTTGTGAAAAGAGATGCTGATTTAAGCACATGTTCCTGGGTTGTGTGTATGAAAACATTACTTAACGTGGATTTTTTCTTCTTCTCTTTAGGAAGGTAGTATAGCTAATAGGTAGTATAGCTTCACCCAGGTAGTATAGCGTTATTAGCCAAGGTCGGAAACTGGAGTTCTGGGAAGATTGGATCTTGAGCATCATTCCAAAATACAGGATTTAAAAAAAAAAAACATTTCAAAACCATCACAAAACATATCCTCCCCCCCACCCCCTTCTCCTTTCTTTCTTATAAAGACTTTTTTTAAATTTTAAAACTTTTCATCAACAATTCAAAACTTCCAGTATATTTTACACAGTACTGGGCGAGATTGGCCAAGAACCGTAGCAACGGTCCACATCGGGATTGGCCAGCTTATTTGTGCTACTGGGGAAATTACATAAGATTGATTTGTAAATGAATTTTTACAGGGAACATTACAGGGTTATTACATGAACGATATAATGCAACAAATCCCAACACTTAAAAAGAGTACTGAAATTAAATATATATATATATATATATATATATATATATATATATATATATATATATATATATATATATATATATATATATATATATATATATATATATATATATATATATATATATATATATATATATATATATATATATATATATATATATATATATATATATATATATAGAGTCATTCCATGTCAAATCAACACGGCTCTCAACCCGACACCTTTAGAATTGCATAACATTTGGTTTACTTAAGAGAAAAGAAAAAATGCAAAATATTAGTTTTGAATCTCGTTTGGTTTCCAAAATATAGAGTTTCAAAAATGGACCACAAGTGCAAAATTTCGTATTCCTTGCTTTACATATTTGGGTATAATTTTTGCCCTAATTATCATAAAATATTGATTTTGGTGTCAAAAGAAAGAAAAAGATTTGATCTTTCTAATGATGTATTATTTACGTGTATTTTTTTAAATTTTCATTTTAAGGTCAAACAATTTGACCTTTGACCTTGAATATCTCAAAAAAGGGTATTTTTATTTTTTTCAAAAAAAATATATAGTATTTTTACATCAATTCTCTACACAAATATATTAGTCTCATTTTGGGACCGCAATGGGATGCCAAGTTATAAATTTCAATCGTAACTGTAGTCCCACTCTAATCCAACAAAAACTGTTTATATGTAAATAGCTTTTCCTTTTAAAATCTCTTTATATACATGTAATGCAAATAAGACTTTAGCCTTAATTATTAGCTAAAAATTATAATTATTTGTCTTTGATTTGTTATAACTTTTTAACTTTAAGAGCAAAAATTAATTGTTTACTTATACATTGAAAAAATTACATTTTTCAGCATTGCATTAAGTATGCAAACATCGTTTGCTGTAAAATTAAAAAACATGACATAGATAATTTTTAATAATGAGATTTTGAGATAATTATTTAAAAGGAATGTTGCATGCAATCAGAAACATTTGTTTATACAAATTATTAGGAAAAAAATCATATTTCGAAATTAGAAAACAGAAATACTTACAGTTTTTCTATTGATACATTATCTTTAAGCTATTGTTGAAACTAATTTATCAGATGCATAAATAACTTCCTTACTTATGTAACTTCTATTAATTATTGTGAATCTTTTTTACTTGATTCATTGCATATGTAACTATTGATTTTATAATTTCTTTTTTTGTTTGACTTTTTTTTTTCGACCAAAGAATTGGAATACATTTTGCACAGAAGATGGTTGATAGAAATGGGTCTGAATGCATGAAATTTTTGAGTACCTGGAATAGTTCGGTCGGTTAAGAATCGTTTCTGAAGGAAGATTTTTTCTCTTTCATACTGTAAGGAAGTTACATATACAAACTGCATTCCTTCAATACTGGCAGTTTCCCATTCAAATAACTGTCGAGAAGTCATTATCTGATTTTTATATGGGCGCTGCAAACTGGCACTAGCGGCTAGTATTTTTATGGTACCTCTAATGCCATCTGAAACTCCTTTACCATGGGCAGTGGCAAAAGAAATTCCATTTTACTTGAATTCTAAAATCTTTAAGCTGCACCATCAGAAAGTACAAAAGTTTGTTAGGTTTCACACTGAATTTTTTTCCGATGAATTCGATCAAATGCCTTTGGAATAAGTGAACTGGTGAACCCATGGTGGAGACAGTCAGAAACTACTACGAAATTAAAATTGTCTACAACTTAGTCAGTGTCTCTTCTATAATAAACCACAAATGGATGTATAGTCGCTTGCGAATTATTCCAGTGGAATCCTTGAATTGCATCTTGAAGAATAAAGGAGTAATTTTCAGAAAAATCACAAACAACTACATATTCATAGCGTGATTATTTCGAGAAATTAAGGAATTGAATTTATATTTTATCATCCCATTGCGGTCCCATTATAAAACTAACGTATTTGTGTAGAGAATTAATGTAAGAATAACATATATTTTTTTGAAAAAAATAAAAATACCCTTTTTTGAGATATTGAAGGTCAAAGGTCAAATCATTTGACCTTAAAATGAAAATTTTAAAAAATATCAATAAATAATACATCATTAGAAAGATCAAATCTTTATCTTTTTTTGACACCAAAATCAATGTTTTATGATAATTAGGGACAAAATTATAACCAGATATATAAAGCAAGAAAAGCGAAATTTTGACCTTTTGGCCCATTTTTGAAGCTCCGCATTTCAGAAACCAAACGATATTCAAGCCTAATATTGGCCATTTATTTTTTCTCTATAAACCCAACAAGTGAGCAAAATTTTATTAAATTCTGAAGGGGTCTGGTTGAAAATGTCACTTTTTTTGTGTTGATTTGACATGGAATGACCCTATATATTAAAAAAATTGTTTTCATAACAGACTCAGTCAGTAAGAAATCAGCTCGATTGTAACAGGCTAAGTCCCTAATATACCGATTTAGTTGCGTGAATGGTCGATTGGATGAAGTTGAATCTTAAGGGGGTCCGGTACCGAAAATAAAAAAAACTTTATTTAAGTACATTTTTATGTCAAAAATTTATTTTATGTATGAGATACTATTTACATATCTTTGAGAAAATGTTTTTTTAAATATTGTGTTTAGTTATTTAAAAAGAAATTAAAAACCAAGAAAAATCCATAATAATTGATGTTTGCGTATTTTGATATAAGTCAAGAAAAAGTAAATTTTTTTTCAAAGTGAAAGCTTTCTGTAATACATAATTATATAAAGAAAATTTTGTCTTCACAGAATTTTGATAAGTGAATTAAAAAAAATTAAAAAAATTCTCAAAGTTAAAGTATTGAAATTTTTACTTTTTTTTTATGTTATCTTTTACGCTAAATGTTATATTTTAAAACAGAATTAAAAAAATAAAATTCTGGGAAGACAAAATATTTAAAACTATATAAATTAAATGCTCCAAAAATTTGAATAGCCAATTGTTAATGGTTCTGGAGATATATCGATTTGAATATGCAACATTTGTGAAAAACACTAGTGCTCGAAAAACGCACTCTAAGCAGACGCTTCAATGTGTTACGCCCATTAGAGATGTTTAAATCACAGGTAATTTTGTGGCGTTCTAATCACCGAAGGAATAAGATAAAAACATCATTATCTTCAGGAATGTATGAACTATTTTTTAAAATCAGAAAAAAATTTGGGATTTTTGAAGAAATTTCGGTACTGGACCCCCTTAACATAGCTGCTCCAATGCATCGGTTATAATTTCAGGCAATGGTAAAGTCATTGAACGGGATTGCTTGGGAGATTTTGACACTGGAGCATATTGGGGACTAATTCAGGGAGAATGTGCTGATGTCTCTTCAACATTTACCGCAAACCTATATAATATATCTAAAGTAAGATATTTTTTTATTCTATTGTTATTAGTAGTTTTTAACTCTTGGTTAGGCCCGCGACTTTTTGTCTAGCGGTTCGTCGCTTGAAGGGACAAATGTCCCCCAAATTCAAATCCACCAAATTCGTGACCAAATATCAAAGTGGTATTTTAATTAAAAACACAACAGATTTGAACAGAATAAAGTAAAAATTAAAAAATATTTTTTAAAATAACTTGAAAAAACTCTAAGATAGCTTTGTTTATGTGAAGGCATCTATTGAGAAATTGAAATTATGGGAGACATTTGTCAACCGAACTACTAACCCAAGGTTAAGTAAGATTTTTATCTATGTTGTAAAGCGAATTTTTTTTTTATTGTATGTGAGAGTGGATGTTTAAGTGTCTTTGATTTTATGTTGAAAGAATATTAAATTAACTGACAGGTTTGTTTTTTTTCCTCCATCCCCTTTAAAATCGAAACTCACTTGCAGAAAAATGTGGGGGAATATCTGGAAATAACTTATTCTATTAAATCATTCCTGTTTGCATTATAGTGATATATATGTTGTAGATATAGAATCTAGGCAATAATTTTAAATGGTCTAGATATATGGTCAATAAGATCTAGATATAATTACTTATACTTTTATTTTAGTATCCTCACTCTGTTAAATTATGTGCATGTAATTATAATTTTCATAAATATTGCACACACACACACAAAAAAAAAATCAAAATTTCTTTAATATAAATAAATAAGATTTTTTTTTTTTTTTTTTAGATTAAAATTACCAAAGACAATATTCTAAATGCGACCTTACAACTGAAATCAATGGCATTTACTGACGATGAACTGAGCTCTGCAGATATCCAGTTTGTCGCACAAATTCTAGAAAATATGGCTGCTGTTCCTGATATTCAACCTGAAGTAAATATATCAAACATTTGTATCTCTTTCTGGTTACGTCTAGCCGTGCCTCCCATTCACATAACCCTTCATCCTTTTCCCTGCACAATATCTTGCGTAGTATTGTTTTAAAACCTGTGAATGTTTTAATTGGAGTAATATCAGCTCATTAACAAAATTTGAAAGGAAAATAAGCAGTCGGTTTCTTATTACACTTTTCTTTTAATTGTACACTAAATTTATAACTTTTTACAAATATTAATAATTAAAAAAAAAAATAGCATAAATTAAAATATTGACTTGTTGAAACGTTCAAATGTCTCTTTCTAACACAACTTAGTATGTGACATCGAAAGGTATTAAGATAATCATCTGACAAACTTGAGATTAAGCAATATCAGTTGAACTATCGAAGGAAAGCGTTCCCTCATCATGTAATCAGATAGGTTTTGTACTAAGACATTTTCTTTTAATCTTATTTCAATAAAACTTTTCGTTGAGTTCTTTTATCATTTATCTATTACAGCGTTCGCCACTGACTTTTGGAAGTGGACCGTATGACTTATGTTAGAGCTTTTTGCGTAGGGGGGGGGGGGGACACCAATATAAGTGTTTTCAATTTTTATTGATTCAACACTTAATAGCATTTCTGAAAACTGAAGAAAAAAAATTTCTTATCTTCATAAAATTACAATTGATATTTGATTTTTTTTTTTCCGAATAATTAAAAAATAATTATTTTCATTATTAGTGAATCAAAGTATAAAAAGAAATTATTCTTTCGGTCCACCGTGGCAATTTCCAACTTTTAATAAAAGTAATTAAACAGTGCTTCTAGATTACCCTGTTTTATCGACATCAATTGTGAGATAATGACGGTCGAAATAATTCAGTTTATTTTATGAAAGAGTCACTATTGGTCGCAATATTCGTTACAGCCAATCTTGAAGAAATCGTCCCAATGAAATTCAGTTAATTTGTTTCTGTGTTTAGTCTTGATGAAAACGATTTTACTGAAAACTTCTTTATATAGTTTCTTCTGGCACATAGTGAAAAATTCTGTTCTGCATAATTAAAACATACTATTTTGGGCAGATTAAAATCATGTAAAAAAATGTTCATACAATGAAGATGGATTTTTTTTTCCTTCTGCGCGACCAGATGGGCCGCAGAAAAATCTGTCGAGGGCCGTGTCCGGCTACGTAATGGCTAACGCTGATCTATTACATCATCTTATAAAATACCAAGTTAATTTATACTACGATGACTGACTACGATAATAGGCTTCGACTGCATGGCCGATGACTATCCATAGTTCAATTCATTGTTCCCATTCCAGATAGTCATAGTACATTTCTGTTATGTAACTTAAGGGGACATGGGACACTGAAATCAACAAAAATGACGTTTTTTGTTTTCATTCTATAAAAATTGCTTATGCCACTAGCTTTAATTTCGCGTTTGAATTTTTGAAATCCGATGATTTCTAAGTGGTAAAATCTTTATTTTAACTAACTATTT
Organism: Linyphia triangularis; assembly: GCA_963978545.1. Lineage (NCBI taxonomy): Eukaryota > Metazoa > Arthropoda > Arachnida > Araneae > Linyphiidae > Linyphia > Linyphia triangularis. Next base: position 106,281,388 of record OZ021722.1, on the reverse strand, counting down.
TAACGCATCGCACACTTGTTGGCAAAGGCTAGAAATGCGTTTTTCTCAGCTTCGCTTTTTCCCATTTTACTTATGTTCGAAAAGCTCCTTGCGATTCATTTTTTGATAAATCCACCTAATTTTTTTGTATTAATAATTTTTAATGTATTATGAAGAAATTTACACATGCTTTTTTATGTCATATAATTTTTTATATTTTTTTTCATGTTGGGAATTTGAAGTATGTGCATTTTTTAATGAGAAATCACTGGCGCCAAGTTTCAAATTTTATTTCTGTTCAACTATTGCACCTAAAGATAAAAGCATGTTTGAAAATGTTTATAATATATTGATAAACAACTTCAAATTTTTCTTTCATGTTCGTCAAAATATTGTGTCGCGAGGAGCATTTTGAAAAAAATTAAAATTTCGTGTTATTTTAATGCATTTTTCTCAATAATTTCCTATCTATTTTATATTATCTGCTCAAATTGTGTTGTTTTGTTTAAAGTCGCATCTTCTATGTTTATGCCAAATTTTATTTAATTCTTGGCAAAACTAAAGAATTTTGGCAAAAGTGTCCTATGTCCCCTTAACAAAGAGTTTCTGGGCTGATTTTGGGGGACATTTTATCTGCTGGACAGAGGAATGGTTTCTCGGGATTCATTTGGGAAGATCTGCGATTTTGAGGTCATAGCTCGGCCAGCTGCCTCGAACAGAATGGAAAATTCTGGACCAATAATGTATATGGTAAACAAGTAGGAGGACCATAAAATAGCGAATTAAAAATGATTTGGAAATTTAGAAGGCGGACCCGAAATCTACGATTTGAGGAGAGGGAAATTGAATGAAATGGGTAAAAAAGTTTAAAAAACGATGGCGCTCTAGAATAGAGATGGATATTGTTATGAATTTTTCCGCTGAGGCAATGACGGCACAGTTTTTCAGATAAAACTAGTATTTATTCTCTTCAGAAAACTCACAAAATTTAATCACAGATAACAGTGCAATCACTATTAATCTTCAATACAAGCTTCAACAAGAACAGCTTCGAATATAGCGATTATACAAGCTCACTCCAATAGGTCAACAAAGCGATCGCGATCAGCTTTCAACGAAAACCGAAGTCAATCTGAAAACTTCCCCGTTCTCCAGTCTTTTTATAAACAAGCGTGTGAGACATTCTCGAAATTTCCAGCCAATTCATCGGAAAGAAATTTCTCGAAACGTCTCGATTACTTCAGGTGTTGCCACCTTTTTCTAACTTGTATAATCGCTATTAATTACTAAATAAAATTGGATAAAAATAAATTACAATAGAATTTTGAAATAATACGTCACTATTTACAATATATACAGACAATTTGTGCAACAATATGCATTTCTGACTTCAAGAGAATAATATCTTGAATGTGTGTAGTGGATAAGTACTGGTTCGAAGCACAACCCTAACGAAGATAGTACGATACTATCATTATTTTCACGACGATGAAAACACAAGTGTTCCAAAAATGCTGTAGGATACCACTGCTGTTAATTTCCGGTGAGTGTTGCATGTTTACATTTCTGTTCAACGGGAGCGAAATAATGTTTAAATAATTGCTTGAATATAATTCTAATGTATTAGAACACTGCTATTTAATCTAGTACACTACTATAAATTTAATGAATTGTAGTATTAACTTATATTATATTTTGTCAGGTGATGTAAATAAATATGTATTTTAACTCATAATGCATTCTTACTTGAATTCAGCATCCTGGCTTAATTGCAAGTCACAACAATTTACACCACTAAACGATCAAATCAAAATCTAAAATTAAAGCTAATTTTATCATGTTTAATGTAACTAACACTTAATCAATACAAGACTGGGGCATCCCAGCAATAGTACACGTTGAGTAATTATTTCTTCAAATTTGATAATTTGCGGACTAAAAGGCTTTAAAATCAGAAATAATTACAATCATTTTAATTATCAGTGCAATTTTCAATAAATTATAAACTGTTACTCAAACTTCGTATTGTCCATATTGAACAATGGTTAACAAAAGAAAAACAACAATTGAAATGCTTAAAAACAATTAATCTAATGTTTTTCTTGTTTGTTTCAGGTTTTCATCTCTATCATTTGTACAGTCGATCATGTCATAGGTATAGAACGCTTGGAACATAGGAACTCTAATTCCAATGTTTCGAGCAAGTAAGAGTTTTGGGCGTTACTAAGTTATGCATGTCTTTATGCTAAAATGTTTTTCGATTAATTATATTTTTTTATATTATCTTGTACTTATTTACATTATTTATATTGTTTTCTTTTAATTACACATTACCTCTATATCGCTTAATAGTGTTTATTTACCATTTCTGCTCTGTCTTTCGAAGCGAATTAATAGCAATTGACCTGGGTTTAGAGAATATCTTTGGCGAGGTCAACTACGGAGACTTATGGATTCTATCCGATAGCCGAAGTTCCATCCAACACCTTAAAAACTGGGCCCTCGTGGGAGACAAAACCAGTCTATCCATAATACGCAAAGTCAAGAGCATATCCCGACTGCACAAAGTGCACTTTCAGTGGATCCCGTCACATGTAGACATCCACGGAAATGAATTGGCTGACACTCTTGCTAAGGAGGGACTAGAACACCCTGTCCTCTCTACTCAAGAGCTCACATATCAAGAGTTATACTCAAAGAAAATTGCTCAAAATAAAGCGAAATGGCATATACCTCCATCTCACGAATGGTATAAAGCCAAAAAGCCAGGACACGCCCTATCTCTTCCTTGTGATAGGCACACCAATACCCGTCTGTCCCGACTTGCTAGTGGTCACCTTAAAGGCCTAACATATTCCGGGGGAAGCAAAAATTTTCCTCTTTGCCCTAAATGCCAAAAAGAACAGGCATCACCTCAGCACATTTTGGACTGCCTTGGACTGGACTGGGAGGACATTTATAACTGTCCACAACTAGTGTCAGACTTCATTAATGTCGTAAAAAAAAATTATTGACATTTTTCATAGCCCCCCCCCCCCCCCCAGGATGGTGCAAGGAGGTGCACTTGCACCCCCCTGGCTCTTTAAAAATTTTAAAAAATGAGGAAAATGATGAAAATTCCAAGATTAAAAAAAAAAAAAAAGCATTTTTTTTTCTTTTAATCTAGTCTCTTGTTTCTTTCCTATGTCGTTTTTTATAGCTACTTGCGTGACGATTTTCTGGAGCTTGTTGTCTATGATTATTAGAGGCTGATGAGTAAAAGTATTTATTCCTTTTAATGTATAATCATTTCCTGTGCAGTTCTCAAAATTCTAGGAAAATGTTTTGTTTTTTAAGCCATCAAATATACAATCTTGAAAACTATTTTTAGAATTCAATGGAACATATTCCAATACTGCTTTCGTGTTTCTTTTTGAATTTTTTCTCATTAAATCCGAAACTTGGAAGAAATAAAAACATTTTTACTCTTCTGTATTTTTGCATCTTCGAGTTCCTCTATTTTAAACACTGTCTCTTAAATGCCGTGAGTTGTATGATAAAAAAAAATCGTTAAGAATATTATATTATAATAATTTTACTATTTTTTTTTTCTCTTTTTAACAGGGTTGCGCTTTCAAAAATATGTACCATGAATTTTTACTATTATCAAAGAGTGCGATTCATAATGCATAATTATTAATTAACATTTCTAAAACAATTAATGATATTGAAAAAAATCTATTCTTGCACCCCCTTGTAAATGTGCCTGGAGGCGCCCATAAAATTTTCTTATCTTAATTAAATTATAATTGATATTTCATTCCTTTTTCTTCTTCTTTTTTTTTTTTTTCTCGAACAATTAAAAAACGACAATATTTGTTACTAATAAATCAAAAGTCTGAAAAAAGAAGGGAATCTTTCGTTCCAACGTGACATTACGAGTTAAACTAACTTTTTTTGATAAAAGTTTTTAAACTGTATTATGCAACGAGTATGAGGCTGTATCAATTATGAGACGATGACGGTCGAAATCGTCCAGTTTAATATATGAAAGAGTCACTATTTTTTGCAGTATTTGTTTCAGCCAATCTTAATAAATTGTCCAAATGAGATTCAGTTAAGTTGTTCCTGTATTTATTCTTGATGAAAATCATCTTGCTGAATGCTACTTCATATAGTTTCTTCGGGCACATAGTAAAGAACTCTGTTCTACATATAGTTAAGGGGGTCCGGTACCGAAAATAAAAAAAACTTTATTTATGTACATTTTTATGTCAAAAATTTATTTTATGTATGAGATACTATTTATATATCTTTGAGAGAATGTTTTTTTTAAATATTGTGTTAAGTTATTTAAAAAAAAAATTAAAAACTAAGAAAAATCCATAATAATTGATGTTTGCGTATTTTGATATAAGTCAAGAAAAAATAAATTTTTTTTCAAAGTGAAAGCTTTCTGTAATACATAATTATATAAAGAAAATTTTGTCTTCACAGAATTTTGATAGGTGAATTAAAAAAAATTAAAAAAATTCTCAAAGTTAAAATATTGAAATTTTTGCTTTTTTTTATGCTATCTTTTAGGTTAAATGTTATATTTTAAAACAGAATTAAAAAAATAAAATTCTGTGAATACAAAATATTTAAAACTATATAAATTAAATGCTCCAAAAATTTGAATAGCCAATTGTTAATGGTTCTGGAGATATATCGATTTGAATATGCAACATCTGTGAAAAACACTAGTGCTCGAAAAACGCACTTTAAGCAGACGCTTCAAGGTGTTACGCCCATTAGTGATGTTTAAATCACAGGTAATTTTGTGGCGTTCTAATCACCGAAGTAATAAGATAAAAACATCATTCTCTTCAGGAATGTATGAACTATTTTTAAAATCAGAAAAAAAAATTGGGATTTTTGAAGAAATTTCGGTACTGGACCCCCTTAACACATACTATTTTGGACGAATTTAAATTATGTAAAAAAAGTCCATTCCATGAAGCTTAATTTTTTTCTTCTTCTTTTCGGCTGGCGGGGCTAAAAAAAATTTGTAGCGGGACGGATACGCTGCTTTTATCCATCAAAGAAGTAGTACAACCTATCCAAAATATGTCCTTTAATAAATTAAATCCTCTAGTCCAACACCATAAAACGAACTACCATTCTCGATCAGTTTAAGTTAAATTTAATACTGGAGTCAAAAAATATTAAAAGGCAGAGTTTATTTTATTGTTCATATCTATAAGTTTTTGTAAGTTCTCACTTGTTTCTTAATCTATTAAGATTATATTTTTCATTATTATTAAAAGTAAAAATTTATTTGCACTTAAAAAAAAAAAGATATTTTCCTGCATGTTTAGGACGTCTATTTATTTACTGTTCCAAGTTGAACTTCACGGTATAATTTGTCTTTTATATTTTCATTTATAATTTTATTTTATTTTAGAATTCTTTTAGCTGTTCAAAATATGATGTCGAGTTTGGATACAAAAGAACGAGTTTTCGAAACTGCGGGCAGCAGCATTGCGTTATCGGTATTCCAGCACAGACGTAACACTACACTTACTCTAAAGGGTGGCATTTTGGAGAGTTGGAATTCAAATCTAACAACTCTATTAAATGAAACTGTAAAAGAAGAACTTTTCTCTGCATTTGATGAATTTGAAGCAGGAATCCTATTGCCGGATAATCTGATGTCTAGTAGTTGGAGGGAGATCGGGGAAGATGTGGCATTATTGATTTATAAGAACTTCCATTATGTGGAGAACTCGGAAGTTGTTAGTCCAGTTATTAGTGTGTCTATAGGAGATAAACCTATATATGATGTAGATCCAGCGATTGAAATGGTTTTTAGACTTCCGCAGGTAATACATGTTTCTTGTAATGGTCATTCCATACCCAAATCAATATATAAAAAAAACTCAACATTCTCAGAATTTAATTAAAAGTTATTTGACATTATAGAGAATGGTGATATGTTACATTAATAGAGAAGTACAAATGCGTATAACACGCCAAGTGTTATGTACTCCATAACTTTGCGTGTCAACATTCTTTCACGACCTTTTTACTTTCAATTACCCATATGTTAATAAAGGGTAAGGAAAGTATTCTTTTCGGTCAATTTTTTTTTATTGTATTATAGGTATTGTTGTTTATTACCAAGGTCCCATTACTGATGAAATTTTCATTAAATGTTTCATATTGCAGGTGCAACAAAATACTTCATTTGTGTGCGTATTTTGGAACCAAACCCTGAATTGTAATGGTGGATGGTCAAACAAAGGATGCATCTCTCATTACATGGACTCTAATCACATGCGTTGCTCCTGTGATCATCTGACAAGCTTTACAGTTATTACGGTAACTTGTAATTAGTAAACAGTCGACAGTATACGTTTTTAGCAGTTTCTGTAGATTTGTAATTCGAGCATGTGTGGTTTTTTATTTTTCTATGTACAAATATAGTTTCCCATATATACACTGGCCAAAGAAATTTTTTATTGAAGTTTATCTTTCAATATGTATTAATTTGTCTATTTTACAAAATACTAGTACTAAATAGCAATGTTCATCCCTAGCAAGCTTGGAATCAACTTGGAGTTTATGCATGACGTTGTTGGAATGAAGTCATTGTCCGACCTCCCCTCTTACGTTCTATCTTTTTGGAAGGGGAAAAGTGCTTCCTATCGTGTGAAGAAGCAAAAAAAAAATAGTTTTAGTATCCACTAAAACATGATGTATCTAATTAATTTTTTATCATCCAATGAAATTTTTAATGCCATCCGCAAGACAAGATTTCAAAGATTCTAACCATATTTTTCCAATGGAAAAAAGTAATTTTAAGTATTTATTCAGATAGAAGAGTAGGGGGAAAAACTTTTTTCCTATTGGATTACCATTACGGCCAAATTTTAAAATTTAAATATAAAAATTAATTAAAAATTCCTTTTTTTCTCTTTTGAAACTAAACAAATGCAGAAACTACTTATGTTTCAAATTTCAGAGTTTTCCTTGAACCAGAAATTGAGATACACGCCTCACAGAATTCGATTCCTTACTTTTCTCTTTAATATAGCGAGATTTATTATACAGGTTGTATAAAAAAGAATGACCCGTTTCCGTATCGTAATGTTTATGGAACGACAAGATTTCATGAATGAAAGTTATGTCGCATGACAAGGCAGGTCCTAGAGTTTCAGGATATTCCCACTAGATGGCACTCCACGTATGAAAGCCGGAGAAATCGCCATGAACGCATTCTGTTGAGAAAATAATACACATTTTTTATACTTATAATATTTAAAAAAAAAAAAAACTCACTGATTTAACAGAAACAGTATTTGACTCGAATTGTAAGCCATGGCGCTATTAGTTTGTACTACTAAAAAGAAAATTACTCATGATTGCTACCCATCTTTTACTCCAAATTTTTTTTTTTTTTTTTAAATCTGCTTCTTGTAAAAGAAGTTATTGTAAATCAATGCAGTTCCCTTTAAATTCTCTAGAGCGGTGTATTTCAGATATTCGTAAGTTTCACAATCAATTATTATCTTCGTGATACTTAATTTTGCTTTTTTTAGGAACTTAGATCTTCTTTAAAGAAATTTGAAATTCATTTCAGCAGGGCTTCATTATACACTGGTTGGATTTCTGCTCTGTTTGGACTGCTGATAATAATCCTGACATTTATTTTATTCAGGTATATCATCATTTAAAATATAAAAATATAGATATATAGATATTTCCATCTACCATTTCGGGAAGGGTAGCTATTTTGAACTTATATATATAAAATATTTGCACTGTAGACTGTATCAGTATTCAACTTCAATTCTCAATTATTTGCAGAAAACATAAATTATAATTTCCACCCAAAACAAAATGTAGTTTCATTATTTTAGTAAGTTCCTAGTTTACGTGAGTGGGTTGGCGTCATTTTGAAAAGTTGGCTACAAGGTCAAAATATTGTGGCTTTACGCCGTAAGCCGAAACCAAATTTCAAAATGGCTACAAAAAAAAAAAAAAAAAACCTTCTCTCCTCTTGTGCATTCCAATTAGGGTTACCATAAAATAGCTGTTGTGCATGCGCGGTACAAAAAGTGTTGCCAAATGTTTAACTTTATCGTCTACAAAAAGGCGCAAAATTGACTTGGCGATATTTACACGTCAACTAGGAATAGACCCATTACTTCAAAGTTCTTAAGATATTTCCAAGATTTTTTAACTTCTGGTCAGCATTTTGTGAATTTGGTTATCACTTTAAAATCATATGTATACATAGGATAATGAAAGTATAGTATTCGGTCAAAAAATAAATTTCCATTTTTTTTGCATTTCTCTCCGATTTGGAATATCCTAATTACAAAAAAGTGATCTAGAAAAAATGTATGTGCCTGTAGTCTTCATAACTACCGAACAAATTGACCTACGATGTTCGAATTTGGTGTGCGGATTGGTGGTGGTTATTGTACCTACCATTAAGGTTTTCGTCAAAATCGCGTATACGCATAAGCTAACTGCTATGTTTTTCAATGATTGTTAAAAAACGGCTCTAACGATTTTGATAAAACTCGATGTGGTAATGCCTCTTAAGGTGCTCTAAACAGCCCCACCTCCGAAATTCAAGTAAAAATGCTTTAATGGCGTAAAAAGTTGAAAAACGAATGCCTTTGACACAGAGCTCTATTTCCTTGAACTTACTTCATCAACGATAATTTTTGCTCCGCTCTTCAGTTTCACTTATAAGAAAGAATAATATAAGAATTATCGAGACGTACATCGCCAAAATCATCATTTTGACGGAGGTTGTTTTTTTTCAGGACTCGTTCAAGAATTATGGTAAAAAATAATGCCAAACTGGCCATTTTTTCTAAATGAATGATGAAAATATAAAAACGGTAAATGACACAAATTAATATCAGTATTGTAGTGTAATTAAAAATTGTGCGATCTTCCACACCCCTAGTTTTTTCCTGCAATTTATTTATTTGGAAATCTGTGTGTTAGGGTGTTATACGACGAGGCAACACTCCACCCCCTCCAGAGTACTACACTGTCTTTCTCTTGTAGGGAGTACCGTAAGAAGCTGAAGCATAAAGTCCTTTTCAATCTGTCTCTGTCTCTGTCCATGTACATGCTGACAATCACAACAGGTCTGGAGCAGAGGGATCACACTGCGTTTCCGTGCACACTGGTGGCGATAATCCTCCACTACTTGATGTTGTCCTCCTTCGCTTGGATGCTGGTCGAGGCCTTCATTCAGTACCACAACTTGGTCAAGATCATTGGTACATACATACCCAGATTCATGCAGAAGGCGTCGCTCTTCGCGTGGGGTAAGTACTCGTTTCAGGAGGGTTGCCTACAAAAACACGCTTAGTAAGCTTCTATTTAGAATTTTGAGTTTATGACAAAGTATTAGTATAATGTTTTAATTATTTTTCTGTTATACTTTGAATTAATTTAATTAGGTTAGAATAGGTTTTTGAATATATTGGTCTACTATATGTTTTAGTGGTGAAGATATTTTCTACAAGAAACCCGAATGCACACTCAAATATTACAAGTAATTTTGTGCCATTACAATATTTTTGAAAGCCACCTTTTCATTGAGCATCTACCATACCATATCGTATCATTTCATATCATATCCAAATAGTATCATTTAACGTATCATTTCAGAGATCATATAATATATCATATCGTTGTTGTTGTTTTCAGATTATCTGGCGCCGTCAGCAACACGAGGGCTATAATGCGCCGAAACATTCGCCATTAGACAAGCCAACGTACATTTACAAACACCCATGCCTAACACGGGACTCGAACCCGCAACCTCGCGGTCTAGAAACTAGCACGCTAACCACTATACCGTTTGGTCGGCTAATATATCATATCATGTGCCATATTATACATATCATATTATATATCATATTATATATCATATCATGTGTCATATTATATATATCATACCATATAGCATATCATATCCTATACGAAATAGTATCATTTAATATATCATATCATAGATCATACAATATATCATATCATGTATCATATCATAGATCATACAATATATCATATCATATGTCATCTCATATGTCATATCATATCATATATCGTGCCATATACCTTATCATTGACCCCGTCAAATACCGTATGATATACCATGTTATGTACCGTATCATTTATCATATTCTATTCAATGAAATCATATAATAATATAGATTTTATAATTTTTCATATTCCAATTATAACTATGAAGTAAATGGTCACTATATTATGTGCAGGTGTACCATTAATAATTGTTGGGATTACTCTAAGCTTTGATTACCAGATCTACATCAGTAAAAACAAATTGTAAGTATTACAGCTATTTTTTTATTTACTTAAGGTCAGATTGGGTGACTGTGCAATGTTTTTATAACAATGTTAAACATTTTTTACCTTAATATCAATCTGATTGTCAAACTACAAGTATTTATCAAAATGTAAGACTTGGTAACAAAAACTTAAATTACTGGTATTTAAATATACAAGAGTTTTAATGTTGCCATTTTTAGGAAGAAGCATATAAATTGTATGACTTGTGTTCCCAGTTACCCATTAAAATAAGGGTAACTTGACCACCTTGCACTAAATGTAATACTACCTTCAATTGTTTGAAGTGGGGTGTCTTAGGTCTGATTAAATACCTTTGTACTTTAATGAAAAAATCACTAACATACATTTAAATGTAGTAATGTTGAGGCTAGAATAAATACAAGAGCATCCGTTCGCTGCGTTTAAGTCGAGGTGATTGCACAAATGAAATACAATTCACATGTAACTGTTCGTTTTGTTTATAAAAAAAACACAACAATGTAACTTTTTGACAAATATGTGAAAAAAAGTAAATAATTTGTCGATTTAAATACTTTAAAAGATATCAGAATTGGGAATCTAAATCGTAAGATAGATGAGTAAAACTCTGACACATAATTAACAAAATAAAATGTTAAAACTTAAAACATATAGACCTTCACTTTTTTTCCCAGACATCCTACAAGCGTATTAATTCTTTAATTAAAAAAAAAAAAAAAAAAAAACTCTTAGAGCTCGTTTTTGATTCTTCATTTGCACCCAAACTGCGCCCGTACCAAGCCCGGTTATCCCTCATGTATAGCCCAGCTACCCTACAATGCAAAAAACAAAGAAGCTCACGGGGTAACTAGGCCATCTATCCTAGCCTCAAAACTTACAGAATACTAGATGTGCAGAACAAAATACAAATTATTAATTATGTCTGTTTACTAGAGATAAAGTTCCAAATGCGACAAAAACACTCACGACACAAAAATCACTAAAATGATTGCCCCATTCGCTGCGTTTCAAGAAAAAGAAATCGCAATTTTTTTTATAAATGTATTCTTCTTACAACAACCAAAAGCATTTTGTTTGAGACAGAATGAACATTCCTTCAATACTTCCAACTGTTAAACATTAAAATATCTTATTCTTATGGTTTTGGAAAGCACAACCTATGGGCCAATTACCCCTGGATCCTGTAATCCTATTGAACCAAACATTCAATAATCAAAATGCCAACATTTTTAAAGGACCGCAAAATAAATATAAGCAGCACCATTACAAGCTTTTAACTGCAAACATTTTAGTGCCATTTTTATGACATAAAAATGGTATAAAAATCATAGCAGATGAGACAAGTTGGTAATCCATTTTTGTTTGGACACATGTAATTTTGTCCATTCTTTCTTAAATTAATGATTTTCCTCATTAATATTTCTCTGAGAGTTGAGAAGTTACGAAGTTGATGTCATATTTTTCTAATCTCTATGTATATAAGGCAAAGCCCTCACTCACTCACTAATTCTCCCACTTCCCACATAGTCACAACTCTGAAAATCGGCACAAATAACAACAATGTTAAAAATAGAAAAAGTTAGCTATTCCGATCTCGGTTAACCCACTTTAAGGGGTCGAAAAGGGGTTAAACGTTCCAAACGAGGGACATTCGAATATCCTACTTCCCATTTGGTCACAATTCTAAAAATTGGTACAAATATTAACAATAGTAAACATAGTAACAGTAAGCTATTCCAATCTCGATTAACCCACTTTAAGGGCTCGAAAAGGGGTTAAACTTTCCAAACGAGGAATATTCGAATGTCCTACTTCTCCTTTCTCCACAACTCTAAAAATTGGTGCAAATATCAATAAAGACAAACGAAGAAAAAGTAAGCTATTCCGATCTCGATTAACCCACTTTAAGGGGTGGAAAAGGGGTTAAACGTTCCAAACGAGGGATATTCGAATGTACCACTTCCCACATGTCCACAACTCAGAAAATTGGTGCAAATGTCGACATAGGCAGACATAGAAAAATCAAGCTATTCCGATCTCGATTAACCCACTTTAAGGGGTCGAAAAGGGGTTAAACATTCCAAACGAGGAATAATCGAATGTCCTACTTTTCATTTCGTCACAACTCTAAAAATTGGTGCAAATATCAATAAAGACAAACGAAGAAAAACTAAGCTATTCCGATCTCCAACTTGCCGTCATTTAATCGCATTCAAATCCGACCATCGTTAAAACTCATTCCTGTTGCCAATTTTTTTTAATAAATAAAAATATAATAAAATTACTTCAATCAAAATAAATAAATAAATAATATTTGGAGGACGTTCATGCTCATTTCTAATAAATTAATTTTGAAACATAGTTTGCTAATAGAAATGTTTTTGATATCGGCTCTGTGCCAACGAATATAAAAATTGACAAAGCATATAAAGGATTTATATTAAAAACTTTGTTTTTATGGGTTATACTATTTAGTTATCACTATGTGTTCTCAACTGATATTTCTTTTCTCCATCTACTGCAGCTGTTGGGCGAGGGTGAGGTTGAAAGACAGAGTCTTCTACTATGGGGTAGCAGGTCCAGCAGTAACAATGTCAGCCTTGACATTAGTGATATTTGTATTGATTCTGCGCTCTACCTGCCGAAGAACCAGAAGGGGCCTCAGGACCAATCAGAATGAAAGAAAGATATGAAGATAGCACGGGCCCAAGCTATACTTTGTGTTGCAATGTTATTAGGTAAGTTATCTGTAGCAGTCAGTTGTTGTGACTTATATTTGAAATGAGTTAACTTAAATCGTAAATTTCATTAATATCATCTTTATTTTATTTAAAAAAGGTATTGACAAAAAAAAAGTCGGATTTTTTTTTTTTTTTTAGAAAAATGTCTACTCGTTTTGAAAAAAATAATTTCTAATGCTGATTTTTGTAGTACAGAAATTAGTATAACTTTTTTTCATTACCGAAAAGGTATGACCTTTTATTTCTTGATCGGTTCAAGTTGAAATAAAAGTGTCCTAGTTGCGCAACAACCTTGGCGAATATCGCTCGACATTAGCCAATCTGGACCATTATATAAACTGGCCATTATTGCGGATATTGGTTAATCTTAACCAATGCTGGATACCGGAAGTTTTGAAAAGTTGCAGTGGATGCACAGTTTCAAAATTGCACAACAACCCTGGCGAATATCGCTTGACATTGGCCAATCTGGACCATTATATAAACTGGCCATTGTTACGGATATTGGTTAATCTTAACCAATGCTGGATACCGGAAGTTTTGAAAAGTTGCAGTGGATGCACAGTTTCAAAATTGCACAACAACCCTGGCGAATATCGCTTGACATTGGCCAATCTGGACCATTATATAAACTGGCCATTATTGCGGATATTGGTTAATCTTAACCAATGCTGGATACCGGAAGTTTTGAAAAGTTGCAGTGGATGCACAGTTTCAAAATTGCACAACAACCCTGGCGAATATCGCTCGACATTGGCCAATCTGGACCATTATATAAACTGGCCATTGTTGCGGATATTGGTTAATCTTAACCAATGCTGGATACCGGAAGTTTTGAAAAGTTGCAGTGGATGCACAGTTTCAAAATTGCACAACAACCCTGGCGAATATCGCTCGACATTGGCCAATCTGGACCATTATATAAACTAGCCATCATTGCGGATATTGGTTAATCTTAACAAATGCTGGATACCGGAAGTTTTTAAAAGTTGCAGTGGATGCACAGTTTCAAAATTGCACAACAACCCTGGCGAATATCGCTCGACATTGGCCAATCTGGACCATTATATAAACTAGCCATCATTGCGGATATTGGTTAATCTTAACAAATGCTGGATACCGGAAGTTTTTAAAAGTTGCAGTGGATGCACAGTTTCAAAATTGCACAACAACCCTGGCGAATATCGCTCGACATTGGCCAATCTGGACCATTATATAAACTGGCCATTATTGCGGATATTGGTTAATCTTAACAAATGCTGGATACCGGAAGTTTTGAAAAGTTGCAGTGGATGCACAGTTTCAAAATTGCACAACAACCCTGGCGAATATCGCTCGACATTGGCCAATCTGGACCATTATATAAACTAGCCATCATTGCGGATATTGGTTAATCTTAACAAATGCTGGATACCGGAAGTTTTTAAAAGTTGCAGTGGATGCACAGTTTCAAAATTGCACAACAACCCTGGCGAATATCGCTCGACATTGGCCAATCTGGACCATTACATAAACTGGCCATTATTGCGGATATTGGTTAATCTTAACCAATGCTGGATACCGGAAGTTTTGAAAAGTTGCAGTGGATGCACAGTTTCAAAATTGCACAACAACCCTGGCGAATATCGCTCGACATTGGCCAATCTGGACCATTATATAAACTGGCCATCATTGCGGATATTGGTTAATCTTAACAAATGCTGGATACCGGAAGTTTTGAAAAGTTGCAGTGGATGCACAGTTTCAAAATTGCACAACAACCCTGGCGAATATCGCTCGACATTGGCCAATCTGGACCATTATATAAACTGGCCATCATTGCGGATATTGGTTAATCTTAACAAATGCTGGATACCGGAAGTTTTGAAAAGTTGCAGTGGATGCACAGTTCCAAAATTGCACAACAACCCTGGCGAATATCGCTCGACATTGGCCAATCTGGACCATTATATAAACTGGCCATCATTGCGGATATTGGTTAATCTTAACAAATGCTGGATACCGGAAGTTTTGAAAAGTTGCAGTGGATGCACAGTTTCAAAATTGCACAACAACCCTGGCGAATATCGCTCGACATTGGCCAATCTGGACCATTATATAAACTGGCCATCATTGCGGATATTGGTTAATCTTAACAAATGCTGGATACCTTAAGTTTTGAAAAGTTGCAGTGGATGCACAGTTTCAAAATTGCACAACAACCCTGGCGAATATCGCTCGACATTGGCCAATCTGGACCATTATATAAACTGGCCATCATTGAGGATATTGGTTAATCTTAACAAATGCTGGATACCGGAAGTTTTGAAAAGTTGCAGTGGATGCACAGTTTCAAAATTGCACAACAACCCTGGCGAATATCGCTCGACATTGGCCAATCTGGACCATTATATAAACTGGCCATCATTGCGGATATTGGTTAATCTTAACAAATGCTGGATACCGGAAGTTTTGAAAAGTTGCAGTGGATGCACAGTTTCAAAATTGCACAACAACCCTGGCGAATATCGCTCGACATTGGCCAATCTGGACCATTATATAAACTGGCCATCATTGCGGATATTGGTTAATCTTAACAAATGCTGGATACCGGAAGTTTTGAAAAGTTGCAGTGGATGCACAGTTCCAAAATTGCACAACAACCCTGGCGAATATCGCTCGACATTGGCCAATCTGGACCATTATATAAACTGGCCATCATTGCGGATATTGGTTAATCTTAACAAATGCTGGATACCGGAAGTTTTGAAAAGTTGCAGTGGATGCACAGTTTCAAAATTGCACAACAACCCTGGCGAATATCGCTCGACATTGCCCAATCTGGACCATTATATAAACTGGCCATCATTGCGGATATTGGTTAATCTTAACAAATGCTTGATA
>OZ021722.1:105910441-106260441 GCA_963978545.1 Linyphia triangularis | reverse complement strand
TTGTTTATGTTTTAAGAAAAAGTTTGTTTACATTTCATTGTTGATATCCATAGCATTAGGCTTTGACACCAACAACTGAGATTGTTAATTGAACATTCAGTATTGCTTGTAAGAGTTAAAAGAACTAGTTAGCAACAAAAATGAGTTACACATGCACAATTAAACCCCTTGGCATATTTTGTTAGTAATCTATTTAATTCGCCTCTTCAAACTTGGATTTTATTAATAAGTATTAATGGAAATACTTATTTCTTTGAAGTTATGACCATTGTTTTTATTATTTTCGATTATTATGTGTTAAAAAGAGATGTTTATTAAACCGTTGATTGGTAAATCTTTCTTGGTACATGCTAAATGGTGTTTGGTTTTTGGGAGCCATGTTATTTTACACACATGCTCTCATTACTAAATATCTTTTGGTTCTAGCCTCGAAAGTAATGCAACACGGAAACCTTATTGGACATATTTTTTTCTAAAAATATGTTTCGGTAGTTATTTACTATTAATTTTGTTAATTCTTGCTGCTCATATTTCTTAGGAAAACTTACTAAAATTTCAACAAATGGGCTGCCCTCTATCCTCAATTATCATTAATGTGGATATATGAAGAACACACCTCGAATATCAAGTTTCGCATTTCATTACAGGATGGAATTTTTGTTATGGTGGTAGGAGAATACTGTGGTAGGTTTTTCTATTTCAAAATGTGAAACTTTTGATAAGAATGATAAATAAACTATAATTCTATGTAGTTTTGGTTATTTGATTTCCTAATTCAAGTACTACCTGAGGGCCAATGCACTGAAACAACTACACAACATCTACAATTATGCCTCATGACCATACCACAACTACAAATTTAATAGTAGTATATAATTCATAAAAAGAATAGCCAGATGCTAAAATGGGTAAAAAATATGCCATAAAATGTAAAATAATACATAATAAGAAACTTTTTAGAGTAATATTAATACAAACTTTTGTTTTTCCTAAAAAAAAAAAGCTATTTTATAATAAACATTTAACTAGACTAGTACTTTTCTACATTCAACTTGTTCGCTTCTTTAGGTCAATGACTGTCCACTATGTTCAATCACCATTTCAGGGTATGTTGTAAAAAAATCCCACTCAAATATCAGGATTCGTATTTCATTACAGGATGAATATTTTGTAGTGCTGGTTGGTTCTGTTTGTTTCAAAATTTTAAATATTATAATATCTAGGACAGAGAACAAGTAATATTTGACCAGAATAATATGTGAACTAGTATAATGTACATTATATTGGTTTGGCTATTTGGAGTTTTTCTGATGCAAATATTACACAAAGGCCATAGTGCACAAAAACATTTTAATAATAATACACCATGTTTTTAGATTTAGCCAGATGACCAACATTCATAGGTGTTGCAGGAAGAGTCAAAGTGGTGCCTTTACATTTGAAAATTAGAAAATAAGTAGAGAAAAGTGGTAAATTTGCAAGAAATGAAAATATGTACACTTTTTTTTAAAAGAAAACTAATGCTCAACTATTAACATTTGGGTAGGAAATTCATTTGTTTTTCAATCTTGCATTCCGCTGAATGGAATTTGCTGCTCTATCCAGCAAATAAACCTGCTGAGAACTGAGCTAGCATTTCAATCTCTCCAAATCCATGTCTGACCAAACTGACGTTGAGGCCTCGGAGGATTTTATGTGTAGCATTATCATACAATTTTGTTACGGCAAGGTACTGGTTTGTTCCCAGAGCCTTAGCTAGCTGAGACAATGGGGCTATGTACACAATAGAAAACTATTGCAAATACTTAAAAATCCTTCTTTAACATTAAAGAAAATATAATTTTTAATGAATAAGAATCATAAACATCTTGAGGACAGTAATCAAAACATGCAACTTACTGTAATTTAATAAGTATAGTTAACTTTGTTCCTACCATTAATTTTAGTAAAATGAAATGAACCATTTTAGTATCTTGCCAAAAAGAAAATTTGAATTATATTAACTTGTTAAAGGTATTTTGTACTCCACTGCCATAATTTTCTTTTTTATGATTTATATACAATTAAACATATAGTTGCAAAATGGAGCATATTTGATCAGCAATAAGGAATTAAAGATTAATTTATTATGATATCAACTAAATGGACAAGTGAAAATTGTTCTTAAGCATGCATAATAAATCTTCTAATGTTTTCAATCATAACATTTTCTATTCCTTAATACTAAGCAATATTTTAAAATAAATTACAGGATCATTATTTGCTAACTCAGATGATGGTGCCTTATCATCTAGCCGAGTCCAAAATCATGAAGCCTAGTTATAGATGTTGCGCAATTGTTTCAGTGCAGTTGTCCTCGGGTTGGTTTGTACACTCAACAACCTATTTTTATGCACAATCACGGCTAATCAAGCAGGGACCTACTGCTTAAAATGGATGTTGAACCACAACAAACATCCAAGTCTAACACGGCACCTTTGTCATGCGAAATCAGAGCTCTAACCACACAGCCATCAGGTTGGCCAGTTCACCTTTAGTAGTACTTGAATTTGACAGCCAAATCTACACAGTATAAATTATAATAGTTTATTTATCATTCTCCTCAAAAGACACACCTTGTTTACTGTCCTCGGGCTTTTAAATATTATGATAAGGTATAGTAAAATTCATATTTTACAATAGAAAAACCTACCACCACAACAAAAATTCCATCCTGTAATGAAATGCAAAACTTGATATTCGAGGTGTGTTCTTCATATATCCACATTAATGATAATTGAGGTAGAGGACAGCCCATTTGTTGAAATTTTAGTAAGTTTTCCTAAGAAATATGAACAGCAAGAATTAACAATATTAATAGTAAATAACTACCGAAACATATTTTTAGAAAAAAATATGTCCAATAAGATTTCCGTGTTGCATTACTTTCGAGGCTAGAACCAAAAGATATTTAGTAATGAGAGCATGTGTGTAAAATAACATGGCTCCCAAAAACCAAACACCATTTAGCATGTACCAAGAAAGATTTACCAATCAACGGTTTAATAAACATCTCTTTTTAACACATAATAATCGAAAATAATAAAAACAATGGTCATAACTTCAAAGAAATAAGTGTTTCCATTAATACTTATTAATAAAATCCAAGTTTGAAGAGGCGAATTAAATAGATTACTAACAAAATATGCCAAGGGGTTTAATTGTGCATGTGTAACTCATTTTTGTTGCTAACTAGTTCTTTTAACTCTTACAAGCAATACTGAATGTTCAATTAACAATCTCAGTTGTTGGTGTCAAAGCCTAATGCTATGGATATCAACAATGAAATGTAAACAAACTTTTTCTTAAAACATAAACAATATATTACCGAAAATAGTGTTTACTCACCTATGGAACTAATTATAAGAATGTTAGGGCAACAACTTTCACTAGTTAAATAGACTATTATTTTTAATTTTTATCCATAATTCATGAAATAAAAGAACACAGTGTTAATCTTGACTGGGGACTGACAAGCCAAAAACAAACGTCGTTTGATTAAAGAAAAAAAAAAATAAACTACTGCTTTTAAAGTTTATCTACCTATCGGACCACTTATCGGAAGATATACGCTACAACATTCGCTAGTTAAAATTTTAAAATAATAATTTATTTATCTACAATTCATGAAATAAAAACCACAATCCAGACCGACAAATCAAAAACACACTTTCTTTAATTACACAGAAAACATAAACTAGTGCATAAAATGCTTACTCACCTATTGGACCACTTATCGGAAAGTTTAGGCTACAACGTTTGAAAGTTAGAAATTAAAAATAACAATTAATTAATTGGTAATTCATGAAATAAAAACAGCACAGTGTTAATTCAGATTGACGTCCATTTCTTAAAAACCCAGCGGTCATTTTGTGACGTCACACTCCGCAGACGTATACTCAACCTCAACTTAACTAGACATCACTTAAGTAGATCGTCACAGTGCTCATAGGTATTTAATTCATTTTGGCGGAGTGAAGACATAATTCTCGCCAAACCTTATAGCCTTTTGTTCTCTACAGGGTTGTGGTTTGGCGAACATTGTGGTTTCACGCGCCAAATGGATTAAATACCTATGAGCACTGTGACGATCTACTGTCTAAGTGATGTCTAGTTAAGTTGAGGTTGAGTATAGTTGCGTAAATAACTATTGTGATTAGAGGTCGGAAATATCGATCAAAATAAATATCGATACTATATCGTTGTATAGAAAAAAAAATATCGATAAAATATCGATTTATTGATACATGATTTTTATTTATTTGATTTTCAAATTTGCCAGAAACGAAGTTTTTCGGGGCAAATTTCTAATTTTCATGAATTCATGCCAAAATTGTTTTAATAAATAAATTATAAAAAAAAAATTATAATTAAATTATATTATCAATCAAAATAAATAAAATAAATTTGGGTGTCAATGCATAAATTCACATTTATTTTTAAAGAAGAAATTTTGAAAAGTAGTTTACCGCTTAGTTTGCTGATCGAGATGTGTTTACTATTTAAAATTAGCTGCACATTTCAGGCACACATTGGCAACAGAAACGGCGCTATGTTAATGACTACTAATAAATGATTTTATCTTTCCATTACATTATTATGTTTTCTTTTTGTGTTAGGGTGCCATTTTAATTGTCTCTAAGCCAAGTCCAAACTTTAGTTTTGAAGTTTTTGAAAAGGGAATATAGAAAATCGAAAAAAGTCATGGAACTACATAACCGATCATCAAAAAACTAAAAAAAAATTTAAAATATCAATTTATCGGTGACTTGTATCGATATTTTTAACATCGATAATTTTGTTTAAATATCGTCATTATTGATATATTGCCGACCTCTAATTGTGATGGTTTCAACACGTTTATTTTTTTAAAAAAATATCCTGTATTTTGGTACGATGCTCTAGATTCGGCATGGACTGACCAATCTTTCCCAAACCCCTGTTTCCGATATAGGCCAATACCGCTTTGCTAGTAGAGAGTAGAAGTAATATCACATCACAATTTTACGTGGCTTTTGGATTATTGTGATAGTTTATTATAGAAGATTAAGACAGTAAAAGATAACTAGGGGGCTTCGCCCCCTGCTCGCTAACGCTCGCCAACCCCCAAACGCCTCGCTGCGCTCGGATTGAGCGGCTTTGCCGCTCGAATTTGTGGTTAAAACATCTTGCTGCGCTCGAATAGGTTTGCCAGCCATAAAAAATGTAACCAAATTTTTATAAATTTAATGTAAGGCCTAATAGAGAAATAATATATAATAAGAGAATAATAATTCGTAATAGAAAGTTAAATATATACTATCCGCCAACATTCTGACTTAAAACTCCATTAGCTATGCCCTTACATTGAAGTCCCAATATCTTATTTATTCTGATAAGTCGCCCCGTTAGAGAACGACGTCCAACATGAAGCGTTTTCTGGATAGAAATACTTGAAAATAATAATTACTCTAATACAAAAATACTTCAGAAAAACAGAAAAAATAAACTTTGAAACGAAGAGTTTAAAAAGAGCTTTAAAATTAGCAACGGGTTTGTTGTTGACATACGTAAGGATTAGCTTTAAAATTAGCAACGGGTTTGTTGTTTACATACGTAAGGGAGAACGATGTCCAACGCGAGGCATTTTCTGGATAGAAATACTTCAAAATAATAATTACTCTAATACAAAAATGCTTCAGAAAAACAGAAAAAATCAACTTTGAAACAAAGAGTTTAAAAAGAGCTTTAAAATTAACAACGGGTTTGTTGTTTACATAGGTAAGGATAGCTTTAAAATTAGCAACAGTTGGTTGGTTGGTTGAACCCCCGAGCAGCCGGTTTGTTGTTTACATACGTAAGGATGTTGCCAATCATATATTCAAAATCATTGAGGCTTTGTAGTAGCTTAATGATGAAAAATATTGAAATTTAACTAATTAATAAAGTGTTAATAAATTATTTTGGCACGTTTTGACAAATCTACAGCTTATTTCCTTTAAAATGACACCTTGATCATTGAAATTGGTTGAGCAGTTTAGGCAGACGGACTAACCCCAAAAAACATATTGCCTATTAAATATATAGATAAATATCAAACTATATCAAGGACACAAAATACGGATAATCTTAAAAAAAAATTAAGGTATACGCATAGGCTTCAAATCGCAAAACTCCTAAAAATCGGGGAAGATTTGTAAGGCCGTAAAAAGCAAAATAAAAACAACACAAAAGAAGGAAACCCTATGATGAAGGAGCATAATAAAATTGAAATATATATAATAATTCTTATAATAATAACAGTTTTTTATTTAAAAAATACTTTTTTTAAAGTTATTCTCAGATTGTAGTTTTTTCTATTTTGCATTTCATTCAAACAGTAATAACTCCAGTTTAAATAATATTTTTTGAAATTTGTTTTTTGCTATATAATCTGCATACATTGTTGAATGTTTTGACCCTAAATACTAAGTGATTTGTAAATAAATATTTTTTTAATTGACTTTTAAAGAAAAGATTCTGTGTAAAAAAAAACTTGGATTTTTCTAATAGATTCAGTTAAAGCAAGATATCACAAAATATACACACTGTAAAATTCTGTTAATAGGGTCAAAACATAGAGCAGGGTATTCCGCATTATTGAACACCAAAATTGTATCTGTGGGTGAATTAGAATTTTTGTCATTACCGTTCGAAATTAGTCCAATTAGTTGATTAAATGTTAATTAATTATTAAAATTAAAGAAATTAAAATATATATATATATTGGAAACAGTTTAACAAATAATGTACTTTTCAAGATGCAAAGGTCTAATTTTTAAATTGAAAATTTTAAAAAAATGTTGAAACCTATACGTATACCTTAATAAATAATTCAAAAGTTTATAATACTAATGTGGGAGTAGACGATCAGAGAAGGGACACTTGCTGAGTGTAGAATCCAGCTTTAATGAATCCTTATTGCCTCTTATCTCATACTACATTAGGCACAAGCGCCTTTCTTACGTATATTCACATCGAGAATGTTCAGTGATCTCTCTAATCAGAATGAGGAATACCTCCCTCTGCCGCTAGGAGTCGCCACAAGGGGTTCTCTAGTGGTGCGCCCCCTATCTCCACACTAATTTGTGTAATTTCGCTCACGTAGAAATTTGGTTTATTTGTAGGTGTTTGTAAGTAAGGAAACTCGCAATTTGTGGTTAAGTTTGTTCAACAACAGTACCAACACCACCAAAACTACTGCAATATCTCACATTGACGTATCTATGTGCTCCACAGAGATATCAACCAACTCCAGCAGCAACAGCAGCAGGGATAAGTAAACGAAACTGTCTTCACGGATCCTCCATTTGACAGTCATCAGTCATTTGACATGGCATTTGCATTCGTTACTGAATGAATGTTTGTATATCTGTAAGAAGAAGGAAAATAAATGGCATTTGTTTCAAATGCAATAAAATATTTTGTCATCTGGTCTCCGAAGATATCTTTTTCTATGGACATGCATTTTTTATATTAAAATTTTCTGAGGGTGAGAAACGCTCATTTTATGCATCACCAATGGACAATTTTCGCATTTTTTTTCTTTAAATTTTTTATTCAATTCTAAATGTTTCCGAAAGACCTAAAAACACAAAAATTACTGCTCACTGCAATTTTTTTTTTTTTTTTTTTTTTTTGAAATTTCCAACCTAAGTTTCCTTGTTAGATTTTGGCAAGAAAACGACACATTTCTGCTCGAATTGAGTGTGACGTCACTTCATCTGAAACAACTTGACTTGAAACGCTGCAGAGGAAACCAGTTTTGTAAGTTTCTCGCAAATCAAGCCAACCAGTATGGGATATGGCAATTGTCGATCAAACACACACCAACTATTTAACAGAAACCTCACGATAACCATAGAGAAGGAAAGGATGTCATGACGTCACAGCTATAACGTAGCATCTTGATCGGACGAGGTTTTCGGGTTTTTTCTTTTCTTAATATTTAAATAACTAATTTTTTTAAAGAATTTTTGTTGGAACATTTAGTATCAGAAAGAAATTCTTCATAAATATAAACTAATTTCACTCGTTTTTGAAAAATAGGTGATTGTCCATTGACGTTGACCAATGATCAGTTACATAATTACTATGTAAAAGTACCCACACATTTGTAGAGTTTATTCCTCTCTTTTTCTTTTATTAACAGCTGCTACTTAATGAGAATAGAATAACTGTTTATTAGCGTAATAAATCGTAAGACGACAGACCGTACATTTTAATACATCGTCAAATAGGTATGAAACTAGCGCATAACCTGGTGTTTGCCGATACTCGCGTTCAAATGGTAGGTAGAGAACAAATTTCTAGATATTAAATAAATTTAATTCTCAGAGAACAAGCGGTTAGCCTTGAGAAGTTACATAAGCTTTTACACACGACTATTTTACTTTCAATTACCCATATGTAAATATACATAGGGTAATGAAAGTATAGCATTCGGTAAAAAAAAAAAAAAAAAATTTTTTTTTTTTTTTTTTTTTTTTTTTGCATTTTTCTACGTTTTGGAACATTCTGATTTCACAAAAGTGATCTAGAAAAAATGTCTGTCTGCGGTCAGCATAACTCCCGAACAAATTGACCTACGATGTTCAAATTTGGTGTGCGGGTTGTTGGTGGTCATGGGACCTACCATTAAGGTTTTCGTCAAAATCGCGCTTGCGCATAAGATAGCTGCCATTAAAAAATCATGTTTTTCAATGATTGCTAAAAAACGGTTCTAACGATTTTCATAAAACTCGCTGTGGTAATGCCTCTTAAGGTGTACTTAACATTCCCACCTCCGAAATTCTCGTAAAAAAAGCTTGGAGTAAAAAGTTGATAAACGAACGCTTTTAACACAAGAGTTCTCTTACATTGAGCATACCTCATCAACCGATAGCTTTTTCTTCTCTCCCCAGTTTCACTTATAAGAAAGGATTATATAAGGATTACCTAAAAGTATATCTCCAGTATAAAGTCTCAAAGCGGTCTTTTGACCTCACTCTTGTAGGTTTAGAGTCAATCGATCCTTGTCACCAAAAAACCTAGGGGTGTGAAACATCGCACAACTTTCAATTACACTATAATACTACGTGCATTTGTGTCATCTACCGTTTTTATATTTTTATCATTCATTTAGGAAAAATGTCCAGTTTGGCGATATTTTTTCCGATAATTCTAATATGGGTCTTTAAAAAAAAAAAAAAAAAAAAAAAAAAAAAAAATTAGTAGTTTAAAAAACTAAAAAACACGCTTTAATAGAAAAGTAAAATAGAAAATAATTTTAAATAAGTTTAAAATAAGAATAGAGTGATTAACAAGAAATATTTATTTTATCGTAAAAAAGCGTGGAGTGCTTTTTAAGATATTTTCATAATGGCTCTACTTTTACCAATATCTGTCACTAAATATTTACAACAATTGACATCAAGCACCCCACGCTTTTTTACGATAAAATAAATATTTCTTGTTAATCACTCCATTCTTATTTCAAACTTATTTAAAATTATTTTCTATTTTTCAGTTCACTTTTCTACTAAAGCGTGTTTTTTAAACTATTAATTATTTTCTACTTTTTAGTTTAGTTTTCTATTAAAGCGTGTTTTTTAGTTTTTTAAACTATTAATTATTTTCTACTTTTTAGTTTAGTTTTCTATTAAAGCGTGTTTTTTAGTTTTTTAAACTATTAATTACTTTTTCAGTAAACTATAAATTTTTTTAGTTACATTTTTTAGTTAAGTGTACAAAACTCTCCCGTTGTTCCTGCCAATAGTCACATGCTTGTCTCAAATTTAAGTCATGTGTATGCCTTAGTACACGCCGCATTACTTGGCACAAAATACTACCGTGTCTCTGAATATGAAAAATCACTAATCCTGAAGATCCTGGTAAGGATAATGCGACTAAAAATACACGCTTTGTATAACAGTCGTGCCCACGACAAATCTTTCAAATGTCTGCCTTATCAGTTGTCGATAATAGGTTCTGTGATTACTGGGATTATAACGGGTAAAAATCACACCAGGATTCGATTCTGAAGAAGGTTGGTTGGTTGGAATTTAACGGTGCAAGAGCAACACGAGCTAATCCTTGTGATAAAGAGACACATTATTGAATTATTGTATTGTCATCTGTCTTTGACAAGTATGCAAAGTTTGAATCAAATCTGATCGCTCAAAGTAGGGCAAAATCGAGCCCAAAAGAGTCGATTACAAACAAACATACAAGTGAAACTAATAAAAGCGTGTTAAAAAAAAAAAAAAAAAACTCCAAAATGGTAATTTTGAGGAGTGGGATCGTGTCTTTTTTTTTTTTTTTTTAGACCCATACCCCATACTGGAATTATCCAAAAAAATATCATCAATCTGGACATTTTTTCTAAATGATTGATCAGCTGAGGAGTTTAAGTGGTCATTGCGTGATGATATCGACACAGTAGTGCACGGAAGGTCAGTTTTCTTTGGTCCTTTGTAACTTTCTGGAGCCGATCCATTCAAAATTTCTAGCTTATAAGACATGCAGAAGACTTACAAACAATTGTTATAAACACGAGGAAGAATGAAGAGAATATAGATTAATTTTTGAAAACAAGATTGAAAACGGAAATGCTTTAATATATAAGGGTGTAGTGCAAAAAAAAAAAAAAAAAAAAAAAAAAAAAAAAATCATTTATTTTGTTCTCTTCAACTTGCCTCAATAAAGTTTCATTTTTCATTAAGTATAATAAAAGAGCGTTTAAATAGTCTCAGCGTTGTGTCAATATATAATTCCAGCAAAAAGATATGCGAGCTCAAATTTGTGTGAATTAATAATTTATTCGGAGATTTTTCGATTTCGGCACCAAATAACTTCCGACTTGCTCAACATGCCTCGATGTTTTATGTATTAAAAAATAGTGCTAATATAGCTCTATCTAATGACACCTTGACCGACCAAACGGTATAGTGGTTAGCGTGCTAGCTTCTAGACCGCGAGGTTACGGATTCGAGTCCCGTGTTAGGCATGGGTGTTTGTAAATGTATGTTGGCTTGTCTAATGACGAATGTTTCGGCGCATTATAGCCCTCGTGTTGCTGACGGCGCCAGATAATCTGAAAACAACCAAGTAATGACACCTTGATTGCTGTGGCAAACCAAATGCGTAAGATATAATTCAGGCTTTAAAATGGTAAAAACCATAAAAAACTGGATATTTCGTGTCCTTGAATAACCTTGCTCAATTGACTTGCCATTAACTCTTTCATGTTTCATAAATATCCATGTTAGCACATTCCATAACAGAAGAAATGCAGGAGGCAAGTTGTTTGCGTAGTACAATACCCCCGGATAAAAACAGTTTTCATGTGTCACAAAAACACAAATTTTTTCATTTTTAAAAGTGATCTTTGACAGGTCATAGAATTTGAACGGTACAGCTAACGGTATAGAACAAATAATTTTAGATTTTTTCATCTAATAAGGGTAGTAGCAACTGGTACTTTTTGGGGAAAAATCAGAGGTGATATGAATCAGGGGGGGGGGGGGGTTCAACTTCGCAGAATCTTGCTCTTAATGAATTGCAAGTATTTTTCATAAATTATTCAAATAATAATTTTAAAAAACTGATTCCAAAAGTGAGCTGCATGCATTATCACTTTGAAGCACCAACAGATTTTGGTTTTGGAAATATGAACACAATATGGGTGTTCTCAATTTCATAAATAACATCATCTTTATCATAGGGTAGGGACACATATTTGAACGTGCAATTTTTTTTTCAAGTAATTAACAATATATTTTTCGTCATTAACATTTATTATTTCTGTTCCATAAAAATGTTCAGTTTTTTGCCTTGTAATCGTGCTAATATTAAATGTCACCAAATTGCACAAACTTGATATCTGTTACTGATGTATCGTATTATAACGGGAGAAGAAGCTGTCTAATAATAATAGTTACTGTCACAATCCAACTTGTTAAATTTTATTTTAAATGCAATAAACAAAAGTGTGAAACTCCAATTTAGTCATACGTTATCAAACATTGTTTGACGCATAGGAATTTCATTCAAAAATACATCATGATTATAAATATATAAATGACTTAAAAGTTACAGGACAATGTAGACTACATATTTTAAACCATTAATTACAACTTTCTAAAAGGTACAAGATTACATTTTGATTACACAACATACTTCATTTCCGTAAAATATGTGTTTCATCTTTTTAACCCTTTGCATTCCAGTCCTTTTTCGCGCTGAGGAATCAGCAACTCGAGACATTTTAGGTTCGCCTGGTGTTTACATCGATATAGATAAACAACTGGATAGACTGCTCCATTGTCAATGCAAAGAGAAAAACGCGCCGGGGATTGCGAAACTGGTGGGAAGATTAACCAATCACAGTTCACTTTTATAGTTGGATGGAAATGCGAAAAACCTTATAAAATGCTAGAGTGTATATATTTTTTGCACATTATTGGTAATTAAGGTCTACTATTGACATTTCTGCTGTGTACAACCCAAAATTTTATTTTCAATCCTCGGCAATCCGTATTTTTTATCCCACCAACGGCATCTGGCAATGGCTTCATTTTCCCAGCGTTAGGCAGTCTATCCAGTTGTTTATTTATATCAATGGGTGTTTATGGATTTGCTTCATAGAAACTAAACACAGTCATTGGCCTTGCATCGAATTTCCGCATCGCACCTAATGGTCCTCTCGTGGTTTGGCATCCAATCGTGTGGCGCCTTAGAGGCGCCACTGGAGTGCAAAGGGTTAATATTTTTAGACGCTAAGAACAAATGTTATTTTACGATTAGCATACGTAAAAGTTATGTGCATCAAAGACAACATTATGAATTATTTCTATCTACCTTAATATTTTTAAATATGTCTAGAACTTCTATCCAAGCCTGCATTGTTTATGCATTACACTACTCTAGTGAGCCATAAGGTGAATAAAATAATGTTCATATTTAGACATTGTTTCTCCCTGGATAACCAAAGTGAAACTTGTTTTTAAAGTATTTCTTGTTCTAATTGTTCTCTCACCTTTCTTAATTTGTCTTCCATCTCTTTTAGTGCGTTTTTTTCTTTTTCTAACTTTGCACGTGATTCCTCTATATCTTTTTGAAGTGCATACGGCTCTTTCGAGGTCTCTTTTAACTCATCCTCCAACTTTTTAACCTTACCTTCTTGTTCCAGCAGTAATATACCGATATGTTCTACAAGCTTGAGTATTTGAGGAAGCGATTCAGAATCTTTTCCTGTACTCTCTGCGTCGTCTTTTGGATCCGGATCTTTATTTGAATCTGGATCGCTTTGCTCTCTTTGAGTGGGAACGTTGATATCGATTTCTTTCTGTATTTCATCGTGTAATTTCTTCTTCTCATCCAGGAATTTTTTCCTTTCCTCCAAAATTTTTCTCTGATCCTCGACTAACCATTTCGCGTGGAATAGTATTTTGAATTCCTCAAAAATCTTTCTTTCTAGGGCTAATTTTTTCTTTTCTTCCTCGAATTTTGCGATCCTTTCATTTTGCCTTTCTTGAGCCAGTTGTCTTCTATCCTCATGCAGTTGTCTTTTTTCTTCTTCGAGTAATTTCTTCTCTTCCTCGAGTTCTTTTTCCTGCTCCTCATATTTAGTTTCCTTATCTCTCGCTACTCCTGAAATGTTCTTCATTTCTTCTTCCAGCAATCTCTTTTGCTCTTCAATTTTTCTCCACTGCTCCCTTATATTAATTGCTTCCCCAATGAATGTGGGATACTTGCTCCTGAGAGGAAGACGTAACTTCAATTCGACCACTTGCCTTCTCAACCTATCCACTTCCAGCTGCAATTGGGCAACTTCATGCTGATTCGTAGAACGAACTCCTGCACTTTTTGCTGAAACAAAAAATAACAAAATCAAGCTATTATTTTATAGTCCGAGAGGCGACTGCAATTTTTGGACCCCGTCGAATATCATTCTGAATGTTTCATAGAATTTGAAGAAAAGTGAGTAGATTAAGAATCCACTGGTCTGCCGTGGTAAAAATTGCCGAAACTGATAAAAAAAATCGACTTGGAATGAGTTGAACTAAAATCCGATTGCCAAATATGTCATAACTTGACAAAAAGAGAACAAACTTTTTCGGCTGGCAACCCACCGCATTTTGATTTTCAATGAGAAAAAGGGCGAACGATTTCTGATATCTGGCTCCGGAAAACTTGTATATTTTAAAAGAGAGCCGAATTGGCGACATCATTTACCCCATCAGTGACGTAATGTTTATTGCCAATTTAGCTCATTTGTGAAAGATGCGAGTAAGCCATAGCCACACATCCGAATCGTCTGCAACCTTCTTAATTGAAAATTAAAGAGTGAGGGTTACTAAATAAAAAAAAATGCTCATTATTTGGCAAGTTATGGCGCATTTGGCATGGGCTTAGTTCAATTTATTAAAAGTCAATTTTTGACCAGTTTCGGCCATTTTTGCCACGGCAGACCAGTGGATTCGTAATCTACTCACTTTTCTCCAATTTCTATAAAAAATTCAGAATGATGTTCGATGGGGTCCAAAAATTGCAGTCGCCTCTCAGTCTATTATCAAATAAGTCAACTAATAACGTTTTTATACATTGAGACAAGCTTACTTGAGCTCATTGAATACGCTACAACGATGTGTGAACCGGTTTTAGTGCACTCTGATTGGCTGATTGGAACGATGTGTGGCGGATTCGTTAAAACTCTGATAGTATTCGTGGTTAGAAATATAAAGTATTAATTAAAATTTAAACTTACACTCATGTCCATAAATTAAGAATAATTCAGTTTTTCCCTAATAACTTCTCAGTGGAGCAGCATAGACACTTGAAATTCACTTCCAAGAGACATCTTAATGCAACATAATGACAATTAAAATAACTCAGTCGCAAATTGAAATGCAAAGTGTACAGCGGGGGCATATGCAAAAGAATGGAGTACCATTAGTGATGCATTTACATTAAAAATCACTCAATTCATGGAGTGGACTTCTACTGTGAGATATGATCTCCCCTGTCATCAGTGTTTACTTAGCACTGTATTCTCATACTTAACATGAGTTACTTGATGAATTGTAGTGGCTAAATTGCTCGCCCCACCTTTTGAACTGTTTGTAAGTGATGGAAAGTTCCTAATACATCAAGTCTTAACACAATTCATATCGTAGAAGCGTCCCACACATGCTTGAAGAAATTTGGATTAGAGGAGTGACGTGGCTTACTTTTAGGGGCGATATTCGTATTTTTTAATCGCTTATCCAAGGCAAAAGTGGAATAAAATTTGCCATAAGTATCAATAAATACGATTTAGAAACCGATATATCACCATTAAAAACTTGTCTAGATCAAGTTAACATAATTACAGAGAAAAAGTGGAACTTAATTATCTTTTGGTCTCTTGGGGAGCTTATGTAACCAAGTCAACATACTGCCCCCAAAGACCAAATCTTTTTAACATCAGATACTATTTACTGAAAATAATTTTGTTAGTCTCATGAGTAATATTGGACATCAGAGGATCTGTAGAAAGGCGGGAACTTGATATTTCATGGTAAATGCCAGTTCAAGATAATGATTTGGTGGGAAAAGAGTTTTGGTCTTTATATTCAATTTGTTGAATTTGTTTAATAAGCTCCCCAAGAGCGCAAAAAATAATTAAATTCCACTTTTTTACTGTAATTACGTTAACTTGATTTAGACACGTCTTTAATTGTGAAATATATGTTTCAAAATCGCGTTTATTGATAGTTATGGTTTATTTTATTCCACTTTTGCTTTGGATAAAGGATTAAAAATATGAGTATCGCCCCCATAAGTAAGCCAGATCACTCCTCTACTCCAAATTTCATCAAACATGTGTGGGACGCTTCTACGATATTCATTGTGTAAAGATTTAATGCATTGGGAACTTTCCCTCACTTGCAAACATTTCAAAAGGAGGGACGAGCAATTTAGGCGCTAGAATTCATCAAGTAACTCATGTTAAGTATGAGAATACTGTGCCAAGTAAATATTGATGACAGGGAAGATCATATCTCACACTAAAAGTCAACTTCATGTGTTGAGTGATTTTTAATGTAAATGCAACAACTGCACACTAATGGTACTCCATTCTTTTGCATATACCCCGCTGTACACTTTGCATTTCATTCTGCGACTGAGTTGTTTTAATTATCGTTTTGTTGTATAAAGATGTGTCTTTGAAGTAAATTGTAAGTGTCTATGCTACTCCACTGAGAAGTTATTAGGGAAAAACTGAATTATCCTTAATTTATGGACATGAGTGTAAAAGTCACTTATTTTCTTTTTGTTATCGACTTATATTTAAGTTTAATGTAAAACAATTTGCGCAGGTTAACGTTATTACAATAAAAGTGAACTATATCTTTAATATTGAAGGATCCATCCTACAGCTCAGAGTTCTCGAAAATGCGTGAAATTTGCGTGAACACTCACTGAAAATCGATTTCACCCTCAAGAATTAACCTCATGCCTGAATTCACGCATCGGCACGTCATGGTTAAATTTTTAAAAATATTCCTCCATTTAAAAAAAATCAGAGGTCGTCCTAGTCGTTAATCGAAGGGCGGCGCTACCACCTTGCCCTTTTTCTTTGAAAATAGCGTTCTTTTCTGAAAAAATACAAAATTTTAGTTTATCTTCTATCGAAATGCAACATACTGATCACCCTCACCGAAATCGTCAGTTACTCACGCGCATTCATGTTTCAACGTGTCTTGCACAGACCAATAACTGAATGAAGTCATTGAATGGCTGCTGATACCACGTGCGACATTAGTAAGTGGATTGTCGGGGGGCGATGTATGTGGACATTCTGGACAATGCTGCACTCCCAACTCTATGGCAATATTTCGGGGAAGGCCCATTTCTCTTCCAGCAGGATAACTGTTCCATTCACACATCGAGGCTTGCACAGACGTGGTTTGACGAAGTGGGTGTTCAAAAACTGGACTGGCTTTCTCAGAGCTCCGATCTAAATCCCATAGAGCACCTTTGGGAAGAATTAGAGCTCAGATTACGTAGCCAGCCAAATCGACCATCTTTACTGCAAGCACTCACTTCAGCAGTGATGGACGCCTGGAAGGCAATTCCTATGGTCACCTATCAAAAATTGGTGGAAAGTCTTCCCAAACGTGTGCAGGCTGTCATCGATGCAAAAGGGGGATTAATATGTGCATTAATATGTGCCTCAGGACTCTGTAAGTCCATACAACTGGGTGTCCGGATACTTTTGGGCAGATAGTGTAGAACTGGATAGACTGCTCAGATGACAATGCAAGGGGAAAAAACGTGCCGGTGGATTGATAATGATGGAGGAACGATTATCCACCCACTGTTCACTTCTATAGTTGGATGGAATTCGGGAAACGTTGCAGAGTGCTAGAGCAGATAGTTTTTGCACATTATTACTAATTAAGGGGACATGGTACCCTTCCAACTTTTTTTCTTTTTTATTTAAGCCTTTAAAATTATAATTTTTAGATATCTGAAAGTATTACTTAATAGTCCGAGAGGCGCAATTTTTGGACCCCATCGAACATCATTCTGAATTTTTATAGAAATTGGAGAAAAGTGGGTGGATTACGAATCTACTGGTCTGCCGTGACAAAAAAGGCCGAAACTGATCAAAAATCGACTTGGAATAAGTTGAACTAAAATCCGATTGCCAAATAATGTCATAACTTGACAAAAAGAGAACAAACTTTTTCGTCTGGCAACCCGCCACTGCATTTTGATTTTCAATGGGAAAAAGCGCAAACGATTTCTGATCTATGGCTCGGAAAACTTGTATCTTTTAAAGTATGCCAAATTGGCGACATCGGTTACGTCATCAATGACGTAATGTTTATTGCCAATTTGACTCATTTGTGAAATATACAAGTAAGTCATAGCCACACATCCCAATCGTCTGCAACCTTCTTAATTGAAAATTAAAGAGTAAGGGTTACCAAATTAAAAAAAAAAATGTCATTATTTGGCAAGTTATGGCGCATTTGGCAATTTGATTTAGTTCAACTTATTAAAAGTCGATTTTTGACCAGTTTCGGCCATTTTTGCCACAGCAGACCAGTGGATTCGTAATCTACTCACTTTTCTCCAATTTCTATAAAAAATTCAGAATGATCTTCGATGGGGTCCAAAAATTGCAGTCGCCTCTCAGTCTCTAAGTAAAAACTAAATTTTATTTTAAAAGAAGTTCACTTAGTGCTTTAAATTTTAAAAACTAAATTTTATTTTAAAAGAAGTTCACTTAGTGCTTTAAATTTTAAAAATTTAATTTAAAAAAAAAAATTCATCAAATTTCCAATTCTATCTTTTTAATTTTTCAATTTTTTTTTTTTTCCTAATTTTTTTTTTTTTTTTTTTTTTTTTTTTTTTTTTAATGTTACTACTAATATACTCTAACTTTTTAGTCATCCTATTTAGAATAAATAAAATAGTTTTCGAGAAAAATGATAATTACTGTACTTATAAATAAAAAACGGGTATTTTTCACTATTAAAATTTGTAAAAAATATATATATATATTTTCTTCAAAAATACATGTCTATTTTTGTCAAATAGATATTATGAATGACACAAAAAAAATTCAAGTCATTTCATTCATATTTGCTGAAGTTTTAGCTTTTTGAGTAAGGTAGGAATTTCAAAAATCACGAACTGAGAAAAATGAGTTCGAAATATCGAAGGAGCTATTGCAGCAGTGCTAAATTCTCCATAAAAATATAGTTTTTCTGCAATTGTAGTTATCTGATCAACTCAAAAACTTAACAGAATAAGTAGAAAGTTTCAAAAAATAGAAAATTTATGTTTTGCGAAAACAAGGGGTACTGAATCCTCTTTTAAAGTCAACAACTGACGGTTCTGCTTCGTACAACCCAAGATTTTTCTTTCAGCCCTCGACAATCCGTATTTTTCGTCCACCGAACAATCTGGCAATGGCTTCGTTTTCCCCACGTTAAACAGTCTATCCAGTTGTTTATCGATGGTCATAGCCCAACGAAACTTCTCCTCGAAAATTGTACTCAAATATATCAGTAAATAGTATAACCCATAAAAACAGTGTTCTTAAACAATCCTTTATATGCATTGTCAATTTTTATGTCCATTAACACCGCACCGATATTAAAAACATTCGTATCAACAAAATGTGCAATCAACAATCTACGTCTCAAAATTTATTATTAAAAATGAACATGAACGTCATTCAAGTATCATTTATTTATTCTGATTGAAGTAATTTTATAATATATTTATTAAAAAAAAATTGGCAACAGGAAAGAATTTCAACAATGATCGGTTCAATGCTTATAATGCAGTTGAATGACGGCAATTGGATTTATTGGTATTCCGTAAAAACGACCTCTTAGTGACCGTAACAGCTCCAAAATTTGATAGAATGCATTGTCATGTACATCGAACCTATTTGCCAAGTTTCAGCACGATTGGATGACGGGAAGGGGGTTTATTAGGACTCCGCAGATTCAGCTCACATCGACAAAGAAACATACAAAAGCGAAATTAACCCTTTACACTCCAGTGGAGCCTCTCAGGCGCCACACGATTGGATGCCAAACCACGAGAGGACCATTAGGTGTGATGCGGAAATTCGATGCAAGGCCAATGACTGTGTTTAGTTTCTATGAAGCAAATCCGTAAACACCAGCCGAACCTAAAATGTCTCGAGTTGCTGATTCCTCCGCGCGAAATAGGCCTGGAGTGCAAAGGGTTAATATAAAGGATTTTAAAAAAGAAAAATCAGTCGTCCTCTTATTATTAGAAACTTATCAAAATCAGCTGCACTTCAGATGCTACAGTTAAATACGTGAAAAAAAAAGTATTACTTCTAAGTCCGTTCTCCCCTATTTCAAGCCGACCAAACGGTATAGTGGTTAGCGTGCTAGCTTCTAGACCTCGAGGTTGCGGGTTCGAGTCCCGTGTAAGTCATGGGTGTTTGTAAATGTATGTTGGCTTGTCTAATGACGAAATGTTTCGGCGTACTATAGCCCTCGTGTTGCTAACGGCGCAAGATAATCTGAAAACAACCAACTAAACCCTATTTCAAAATTTATAACATACCTTTGCTGTGTTTTCCATGAAAGCGTTAAAACTTTAAGAAGATATAAAAGCATCTGAAAATATGAAGAAAAATATAAAAATATATACCCCTGTGGCTTAATCCTAGTATACGTTACACGGTGAATTTGGCGACATTGGCGATGGTATGTTTATATATTTGCAATTTTCAGGTTACGATTTCCTATTTTTTTGCCTACGTCAATTCTTGTCGACAATCATAAAAGTTTTACTTCGGCGTTGGCAACAGTTTGGCGACAAGCGTCCAAGCGTCATTTCGGCGTTGGTCACATTTTTTAAAATCGCGCCAAGCGTGTAACGTAAACTAGTATTTTACCGTACCTGTTTTCGAAGCAATCAAATGATACGTCCTTCTCTGTCCATTGCTTGTAGTCGCTTCCAAAGGCCTTCTCTGTCCATTGCTTGTAGTCGCTTCCAAAGTTCTTCTCTGTCCATGGGTGGCAGTCGCTTCCAAAGGCCTTCTCTGTCCGTGGGTTGCAGTTGCTACCAAACTCAATAGTACGAACTGGGATAAAACAAAATTCATCCAAGTAAGCATTGTGAAAAAGATTCAAAATGAATATATCCCAGAGTTGCTGCTGCTGCATCTATTTATACAGACGCCGAAATATTTCTGAATAGCGTTAAATAATTAACCTTCGTTTTCATATTGATGAAGGACAATTTTTCATCATCCCGGTTGGTAATGATTGATCAATGTTGTCATTTCAATTATTAAAAGGGAATTGAATCCGATGCAAGCGTGGTAGAACAAGCGTAAAATGAAATCTACAGTTGTGAAACTAATTCATTCGTTCACTGGAATTAATAATCTTTTAGAAGTTTTCGAAAATAGTCAGCAATTTGTAATACGTAGAAACGCGATTAAAGGTTGCCAAAATAATAAAATGCAATTTCTTAAAAGAAATTTCAAGAATTTATGCAAATACAGTTGAAATACAGTTGAGGTCTGAAATAAAAAGATAAATATGTAAATTAATAGTATGCTGCTTTTCACTAAAGAACATTTGGTACCGCTTGTTTTGACAAAAACAAAAATGTCGATTTTCTAATTGTTGTCTTTTTATAAAATTTCAAGCCTTCTCCTCGTCCTAGCAAATTTTTGAACTGATCCAATAGCTAAAATTGCATACAAATTTTAATTTTTATGAATAAATTATCATAATGCCCGCTTAGATGTTTCAAATGCCTTTTTCTCAGTTCGTGTTTTTCTTCTTATACCTAGAACAATCAATTTCAATAACCAAAAAAACTCTTAAGAACAAAATTGGGTAGTTTGGAAGCCGGACTACCTTACTCAAAGAGCTATAACTCCAACAAATTCAAAAGAAACAAGTTTACATGTTTTTGTGTTATCTTAAAGATATATTTCATAAAACTAGGCATGGGTTTTTGAAGAAAATATAAACTATTTTTAAAACCAAAATGCTCAAAATATAAATTTTTCTGATTTTTTTTTACCAATAGGTAATTCTTTAAAATACCTTTTTCTCCAAACTACATTTTTCATTATTCGTGTACCTTTTCCTCAGAAACTGCACAAACTAACTTCCTCAAATCTATACCACATATTCATTTTATGTATCTGTATATACTGAAGTAAGATTTTATTGTTATTTTTTTTAAAAAAAGAATTGCTTGGCTTATTTCGGCAAAAAAAAAAAAAAAATGTGAT
The DNA here is from genome assembly GCA_963978545.1 of Linyphia triangularis. NCBI lineage: Eukaryota > Metazoa > Arthropoda > Arachnida > Araneae > Linyphiidae > Linyphia > Linyphia triangularis. The sequence goes on along the minus strand of OZ021722.1, from coordinate 106,238,600 downwards.
TTTTAACAAATTTGAGTGACTCTTTCACGAAAATTCATTTAAAAAAAATTAAATGAATTACAATCAAAACTAAGTTCAGTAAAATAACAAATGTCTGCTAAATGTACAGAAAAAATATTAGGCTTCTCTGTCAATTACTTTAAGAGAAAAAGGTACATAAAATATGCCAAATTAACATTATCGGAATAGGGGGTACCAACTCTCCTAAAACAAAAATCCTCCTTTTCAATAGCATCCCTTATATCAGCTACTGTAGCCCTTGCATCATCAACGGAATCAGAAGAATTTACAATGTCTAATAATTCTTCGGATTGAGTTGTCTCAATTTGGAACAAAGATTTTTTCTTTTGGCCTTTCTAAACGCATGTTGCTCTTCGATTTCTTCCTTTTCTGGAATGCCTGTCAAGAATCTACTTTTCCTATTTTTCGATTGCCACTTTTCCTCTTTTGAATGTTTGAGGTTTCTCTTTTGGAAAAGACCGAACCTTCAGGCATTACATATATGAAATGAAGTTAGATGTTGGAAGCTCACAAAATTCAAAGACTCGTGAAGCGGAGTTTGATGGCGACGGCTCTGAAAATTGTGCAAGACATAAAACTGACATTGATTTAAAAAAAAAAAAAACGTCCGATTTCATCGTTGTTGACTATCTTCCTTCTTCAGGAAAATTATTATTTTGGCAATTGAGGACTAAAAAGTTAATCTAAGTTCCAAACAAAATCGAAAATCTATTTTTTACAGACAAATTTCCTAAATAGTAAGCTAAACAAAGTGGAGAACCCCCAAAGTGCGAACTCCAATAGCAATTGTTCAAATTCAATCTTAAGTATGTACTTAAGCATTGCCTTAAGTACAGGATGCGATCAATTTTTGGCTCTCCTGAAAAATCCAAATATTTCTCCTCAGTGAATATGTCTTATTCATTAGCCACACACCAAACACACGAATGCTCGCTAGAAAATTTACAGAAATAAAGGCCTTTGACTACAAGTGGCTACGCTCCCTTCTAGGTGACCTGCGTGTTTTTAACACCAAAAAAAGGGCTTTTTAACACAGTTCGTGGGATTCACTCATGAATTGATGCCTTTGGTTTGCCTCTCTACCTTCAAGTTGCCTGCTCGGTAATGTTCGCCAAATCTCTAGCACAGCGATTCTCAACCTGTGGGGCGCGCCCCCCAAGGGGGTCGCCGGCACACAAGAGGGGAAGCGCGAGAATATCCAAGAGAAAATATATTAAATAAAAAATTATTAACTGATTGAAAGGAAAGCACACATACACATAGAAAACAAAATACATTTCGACATATTTAACAAATAAATTGAAACAACTTTCTAAATCAAAACTTACTTAATCAAAACACACTAAATTAAAAACAAATTTAATAATTATTAGTGACTTCCTTGGGCCTGTCTTGCAGAGCAAAGTTTTTCGAAGGAAGGCTTAATATTAGAAATAGCCACTCTCAGTTCTATTTCTTTATTTAGACGAGATCTATATTTTGTTTTCAAAGAAGCCACAGCAGAAAATCCAGTTTCACAAAGGTAGGATGTTGAAAATGGTAATAAAATGCGATATGCCCTTGTTTTTGTGAAGAAAAATCATTCTCTACTCCTGCCCAAAATTCAAATAGTGATTTATTACTAAATTGTCTTTTGGTTTCGCTCCTCGACGTGAAGTCTGAATTTTTCTTCCTCATCAATTGAGAGTCCTTCGGGAGTCTTATGAAATGGATCCCTAACTCAATCGTAACTTGCTATCAGTTTGTCGTCAACAAGAAAATATTTTTTTAAATTCTTTGCTAGCGTGACTAAATGATTTTCAATGGTTACAAAAACAACTTTTACATGTTCTTCTTCAGCCTTGTAAGTTTTAGTACTATCATCCACATTTGCAAACATTGTTAGTTTTTTTTTTTTTTGTTTTTTTTTTGTTTTGTTTTTTTTGCTTTAAATTTCTGCTCCACAATTCCAATTTTCTACAAAAAGCATTAACTTTATCACTCGTATCCAACATATGTGTATTTGTTCCTTGGAGTTGAAGATTCAAGTTATTTAATTTCTCGAATATGTCGATCAAGTAGCTCAATTTCATTATAAATAAACCATCGTGAAAATTCTCGGCTTTCGGTCTGTTTTCTTCTTCTAGGAAAATGGCGATTTCGTCTCTTAATTCATAAACACGTTGCAAAAATTTGCCACGTGATAACCATCTTGCCTCGCAATAAAATAGTAACGCTGAATGTACTGAACCCATGTCTTTACAAAGTGCGGAAAAGATTCTCGATTTCAGGGGTCTCATTTTTATATAATTTACTACGGTTACAAACGAAGTCAACACAATATTCAGACCTGGACTCATTTCTTTCAAAGCCAAAGCTTCTCTGTGGATCAAGCAATGTGTCCAGACGCACTGAGGTGATTTTTTTTTTACGAGTGCTTGTATACCTTAGAATCTTCCGGACATTGAACGAGCACCATCGGTGCATATTCCGACGCAATTTTTTCATTCTATGTTTGCCTCTTTTATAAAATCATTTAAAATAGCAAATAATACGAGCGCTGTTGTTTGGAGTTCTATTGGTTTGCAGAAAAGTAGTTCTACTACTGACATATTATCACAAAATCGAACATAGGCAATTAAATGAGCATCTTTATTACTATCTGTTGCTTCATCAAGCTGTATTGAAAACAATTTGTCACGCAACTTCCAGAAAAGCTGACACTATACATCTTTTCATTTGAAACAGTATCATTTGAAAGGGGTATGAACTGCAATTTTTAAAAAAAATTATCTCCAAACATAGTTCCTACAATCTCAATTGCTGCTGGCAAAATAAGCTCTTCACCAATGGTGTGAGGTTTTTTACATCTGGCTATTTTATATGAAACTTTGTAAGATGCAATTAAAGCTTTTTTATTCACAGACAAAGTTTCTTTAAAAAATTATTTTTGCTTTTTACCTGATTTTAATTTTAATTCGAAGAATTTTCTGAATTTGTTGACCTACTCACTATGAAGCGTTTCCAAATATCGTTTGAGTTTATTAAGTTTCATGCTGTCTGCGGCCAATATTTTTAAGCAAATGATACACAAGTGTCTTTCTTCTTTATTTACTTCAATACTGGTAAACCCAAAATATAAGTATTTTTGAGAATATTTTCTTGATTTTATTTTCGAAACCACGCTCGTCTGTGTACTTGTTGATGCTTGACTATCATCTAATGCTCTCTTACTTCCGCTTAAAAATTTATCCATGAGTCTGCATAAATCTGCCTCCGTGAATATTTAATATGGTGAATTGTAATTTACATGAAAACATGTATAACATACACATTTACGATAGATTCGATAGCGATACAAGGATCGACTAGAATAAGACTGGCTGGAATTGAAACTTGTGTTATCGAACATTTTTCTTCTTCCTATGAGAAAAAATTTGTTCTGCGCATGCTCGGAACGGCATCGGTCGTGTTCACCGCCCGCTTGTCAAAATGCCAGATGTGGTTTCTCGCCAATGTTGGCTCGCTTTTACTCTTGTTTTGGCCGTTAGATAAAAATAATTTAAAAACAGAATCCATATACTCAATATACATTATTGTTGTATACATTTTATTGTAAGCGGGGGTGCGAAGAAAATTATGATTGAAAACTGGGCCTCGAATACTGAAAGGTTGAGAAACGCTGCCCTAGCAGGTCCATTGAAACACAACACATCGGTTTGCTGTGCGATCTCCAAAAAGCAGTAGGCTGTGCCCCCATCACCGATTGTTGATGTTATTGAAATATTAATGGCATTATATGACCATTTATATACCCTTTAAAGTGCCCGACTACATTTAAAATGGCAAAATCAATGAAAATTCAATTTTTTTTTTTAGTTTCTTTTCATATGAATTGAAAATTTATTTTTTCAATCTCCAAATTCATTTATGATGTGGTTATAATTTTTGGTACAGTTGTTCGTTATACTATGTTGAGTGTAATGACCTACAAATTTGATTGTACCTATATTTTTCGAAAAGTTATTGCTATATATATATATATATATATATATATATACATACATACTAGCTAAATACCCGTGCTTCGCTACGAAATTTTAACATGTGCAATATTTTAGCTAGCTGTGAGGCCTCGCGTTGCGGAAATCTGTCATTCGTGTATAGGACCCGTGTCTTCGGCGCTTCGCTTGCAGGAAGGTTCATCGTTACGCAAAATCGAGCTCGCTTCGTTCGCTGAAAAGTTCATGGACACATAAACACAGGCTTATTTCACTCGTTAAAAGGTTCATTGCTATGCAAGCATAGGCTCGCTTCTCTCGCTGAAAGGTTCATTGCTGCGTAAGCATAAGCTCAATTCACTCTCTAAAATCTAATTGCTACGTAAAGCCTTAATATTAGAAGCCTCTCCCTTGTCAAGAAAAAAAATTCCCCTTTAATACAATAATTCAGCACCCTTTAAGATTATTTTAACACGTGTTAGTGAAAAGCAAGATTAGAAGGCCAAAATGGCTTATGTTGAAACTTTCAGAGCTCTAGGCCAATTAGAAGTCGCTTTTTGTGAAAATATTAATAAAAAAAATAACTTAAAAAAACAAATTAAAATTGTAACATTCTTTTTGTCAAAAGTCCAATTAGATGGCCAAAACTTCTTGTGAAATCTCAGAAATTTAGCCCAATTACAAATCGTTTTGTAAAATATTTTTTAATAAAAAAAAAAAATTTAAAAAAAAATTAAATTCTGTTTTTCAAATATCCAATTATTTATGTCAAAATTTCAAAGCTGTAGCCCTATTTGAAATCGTTTTGTAATATATATATTAATTAATTAATTAATAACGAACTGACAAAAATTTTAAATTCGGTTTTTCTGAAGTCCAATTAAAAGTTCAAAACAACTTACGTTGAAAATTTTAGAGCTGTAGCCCTATTAGATATCGTTTTGTAAAGTATTAATTAATTAAAAAAATTAATTTAAAAGAAACTAAATGAAAATTTAAAATTCTGTTTTTCAAAAGTCCAATTAGAAGGCCAAAACTACTTATGTTGAAAATTTCAGAGCTGTAGCCCTATTAGTAGTCGTTTTGTAAAATGTTTATTAATTAATTAAAAAAATTAATTAAAAAAGAATAAAATAAAAATTTAAAATTCAGTTTTTTAAAAGTCCAATTAAAAGGCCAAAACTACTTATGTTGAAAATTTCAGAGCTGTAGCTCTTTTAGACATCGTTTTATAACATCTGTTTGTAACATACATTAATTAATTAATTAAAAAAATTAATTAAAAAAGAAATAATTAAAATTTTGACATTCTGTTTGTGATGTATACAATTAGAAGGCCAAAACTACTTATGTTGAAAATTTCAGAGTTGTAGCCCGATTAAATATCGTTTTGTAACATATTTATTAATTAATTAAAAAAATTAAATAAAAAAGAACTAATTAAAATTTTAACATTCTGTTTGTGATGCTTAAAATTAGAAGACCAAAACTACTTATGCTGAAAATTTCAGAACTCTACTCCAATTTTAAGTAGGTTTCTATAAATCCACAGATCCAGACAGACAGACACACAGCTTGTTTTATTGTTATATATATATATATACTAGCTGAATACCCGTGCTGCGCTACGAAATTTTACCATTAGCATTTTAGCGATCAAAAGACATTCATGTATTCTACACTTCAGACGTTTGCTCCCATTTCGATCCCGACAAATTGATTTATCAAAATAGGAACTTTCCTTTGTTGACATTTTAAACGAAATTTATAATTGTGAATAGTAAACTGGTATAGTTTATTGTGTTTATGTTTGCTCTTAGTTCTAAATTTCAAAGTAGTAGCTGTATTGGAATTAAGTTAATTAGACATTAAGTTAATCCTCGTATAGTTTCAATGTTGCGTCGTCTTTTCATCCCTTAAAAATTCGTTAATCGATATTGGAATGACTTATTTTTTTAACATTTGCAAAAAAATATCAGAAAAATGACTACATTGGAAGAGGAACATTCGGATATCCCTCGTTTGGAACATTTAACCCCTTCTTGACCCCTTAAAGTTGGTTAATCGAGAACAGAATAGCTTACTTTTTCTATGTTTAATCTTTTTTGACATTTGTACCAAATTTTCGAGTTGTGACCATATGGGAAGTGGTACATTCGAATATTCCTCGTTTGAAACGTTTAACCCCTTTTCCACCCCTTGATCCACCCGAGATCGGAATAGTTTACTTTTTCTGCGTTTGTCTTTATTGATATTCACACCAGTTTTCAGAATTGTGAAAATATGAGAAGTAGGACATTCGAATATATCGCTCGTTTGGAACGTTTAACCCCTTTTTGACCTCTTAAAGTGGGTTAATCGAGATCGGAATAGCTAACTTTTTCTATGTTTACCATTGTTGACATTTGTACCAATTTTTAGAGTTGTGACCATATGGGAAGTGGTACATTCGAATATCCCTCGTTTGCAACTTTTAACCCCTTTTTGACCTCTTAGAGTGGGTAAATAGAGATCGGAATAGCTTACTTTTTATACGTTTGTTTTTGTTGATACTTGCACCAGATTTCAGAGTTGTGACGAAAGGGGAAGTAGGACATTCGAATATCCGTCGTTTGGAACGTTTACCCCTGTTCCACCCCTTAAAGTGGGTTAATCGAGATCGGAATAACTTACTTTTTCTTCGTTTGTCTTTATTGATATTCTCACCAATTTTTAGAGTTGTGACGAAATGAGAAGTAGGACATTCGAATATTCCTCGTTTGGAACTTTTAACCCCTTTTCGACCCCTTAAAGTGGGTTAATCGAGATCGGAATAGTTTACTTTGTCTACTTTTACCATTGTTGATATTTGTGCCAATTTTCAGAGTTGTGACTATGTGGGAAGTAGGATTTTCGAATGTCCCCCGTTTGGAACGTTTAACCCCTTTTCGACACCTTAAAGTGGGTTAATCGAGAAAGGAATAGTTTACTTTTTCTATTTTTACCATTGTTGATATTTAGTCGGGTGGGATTACAATGATTGTTTACGAATCAATCGGCGTGTATCTCTATATATATAAGGCAAAGCACTCACTCACTGACTCACTCATCACTAATTCTCCCACTTCCCACATAGTCACAACTCTGAAAATCGGCACAAATATCAACAATGGTAAAAATAGAAAAAGTAAACTATTCCGATCTCGATTAACCCACTTTAAGGGGTCGAAAAGAGGTTAAACGTTCCAAACGGGGGACATTCGAAAATCCTACTTCCCACATAGTCACAACTCTGAAAATTGTCACAAATATCAACAATGGTAAAAATAGAAAAGGTAAACTATTCCGTTCTCCATTAACCCACTTTAAGGGGTTGAAAAGGGGTTAAACGTTCCAAACGGGGGACATTCGAATATCCTACTTCCCACATAGTCACAACTCTGAAAATTGGCACAAATATCAACAATGGTAAAAATAGAAAAAGTAAACTATTCCGATCTCGATTAACCCACTTTAAGGGGTCGAAAAGGGGTTAAACGTTCCAAACTGGGGACATTCGAATATCCTACTTCCCACATAGTCACAACTCTGAAAATCGGCACAAATATCAACAATGGTAAAAATAGAAAAAGTAAACTATTCCGATCTCGATTAACCCACTTTAAGGGGTCGAAAAGAGGTTAAACGTTCCAAACGGGGGACATTCGAAAATCCTACTTCCCACATAGTCACAACTCTGAAAATTGGCACAAATATCAACAATGGTAAAAATAGAAAAAGCAAACTATTCCGATGTCGATTAACCCACTTTAAGGGGTTGAAAAGGGGTTAAACGTTCCAAACGGGGGACATTCCAATATCCTACTTCCCACATAGTCACAACTCTGAAAATCGGCACAAATATCAACAATGGTAAAAATAGAAAAAGTAAACTATTCCGATCTCGATTAACCCACTTTAAGGGGTCGAAAAGGGGTTAAACGTTCCAAACAGGGGACATTCGAAAATCCTACTTCCCACATAGTCACAACTCTGAAAATTGGCACAAATATCAACAATGGTAAAAATAGAAAAAGTAAACTATTCCGATCTCGATTAACCCACTTTAAGGGGTGGAACAGGGGTTAAACGTTCCAAACGACCGATATTCGAATGTCCTACTTCCCCTTTCGTCACAACTCTGAAATCTGGTGCAAGTATCAACAAAAACAAACGTATAAAAAGTAAGCTATTCCGATCTCTATTTACCCACTCTAAGAGGTCAAAAAGGGGTTAAACGTTCCAAACGAGGGATATTCGAATGTACCACTTCCCATATGGTCACAACTCTAAAAATTGGTACAAATGGCAACAATGGTAAACATAGAAAAAGTAAGCTATTCCGATCTCGATTAACCCACTTTAAGAGGTCAAAAAGGGGTTAAACGTTCCAAACGAGCGATATATTCGAATGTCCTACTTCTCATATTTTCACAATTCTGAAAACTGGTGTGAATATCAATAAAGACAAACGCAGAAAAAGTAAACTATTCCGATCTCGGGTGGATCAAGGGGTGGAAAAGGGGTTAAATGTTCCAAACGAGGAATATTCGAATGTACCACTTCCCATATGGTCACAACTCGGTAATTTGGTACAAATGTCAAAAAAGATTAAACATAGAAAAAGTAAGCTATTCTGTTCTCGATTAACCAATTTTAAGGGGTCGAAAAGGGGTTAAATGTTCCAAACGAGGGATATCCGAATATTCCTCTTCTAATGTAGTCATTTTTCTGATATTTTTTGCAAATGTTAAATAAATAAGTCTTTCCAATATCGATTAACGAATTTTTAAGGAATGAAAAGACGACGCAACAATGAAACTATACGAGGATTAACTTAATGTCTAATTAATTTAATTCCAATACAGCTACTACTTTGAAATTTAGAACTAAGAGCACACATAAACACAATAAACTCTTCCAGTTTACTATTCACAATTATAAATTTCGTTTAAAATGTCAACAAAGGAAAGTTCCTATTTTGATAAATCAATTTGTCGGGATCGAAATGGGAGCAAACGTCTGAAGTGTAGAATACATGAATGTCTTTTGATCGCTAAAATGCTAATGGTAAAATTTCGTAGCGCAGCACGGGTATTCAGCTAGTATATATATATGTGGGAACCAACAGTCATTCTCCCCTATCATTGTGGCAGCGCCCTCTGGCGAGACGGACCAGAAGCACTGTATAAACTCTAAATCAAACACTTCCTGTATATCCGCCGCGCATGATGCATGCGCGTAGTATGCTCTTTCAATATCAAACTACTTAATAAAATAAGAGGCCAATTCAACGTCTCGTCACTTTCTCCCTGCCAGTACACTCATCTCCACACACACACACATATATATATATATATATATATATATATATATATATATATATATATATATATATATATATATATATATATATATATATATTGGGAGCTTGATCACTTTTTTTATCTTTGGCATTTAGAATGAAAAATATCGGAAACAGTCACAGCGAATATGAGTCACATTTTTGGCAGTTTCTCATGATTAAAAAAAAAAAAAAATATTAGGAAAAAAGTGGAAATTTTAGTATAATTTCTTTAATATTTCGGCCCATTATCATATGCTGATTTCAAAACTGTAAAAATCTCGATGTTGGTTGTTCGTTCGTTCATTTGTCACGTTGGAATTCTTACCTTTCATAAATTCTGTAACTACCCAATTGATTTTAATGAAACTGGACAGGTCAGGCGGTTGGAGTCAATTGAGTGGTAACATCTCAACAAAGTGAAATTTCAGGAATACGATAGGATCTGAAAGCTCAGAAATCGTGATTTTCGTTCCATTAACTTGATAATTATGAAGAGCGGTTGTCATGAGAATGGTTAGGGAAAATATTATGCAACAATGGATATAAAGAACAAATAAATAAATGGATATTATTTCTTATTTTATTTGCTGATGCCTAATATTTATTTATTTTTAATAAACTGATTTATTTAAACCAAAAAAAATTCGTTTTCATTTTTATTTTTAACACTAATAATAAACTTAAATAAAGTCTATGTTAGTGTATTTATCTCTACAAGGCGAAACTTTTTTAGCCAATAGTAGAAATAGAAATCTATAAATATTTGTGTTGCCAAAATTTTTGTTGAACTATCCGATTTAGCAATATTTTTTTGTATTTAATACTGCCAAAATATTACCGTATTTTATAAATTAATGAGGTTTCTTTGTGTCCAATCCTTATCTATCACGCACCCCCCCCCCCCCCCCCATCTAATCTCTATATCTTTCAGTGAGAAGGTTTCAGCTATGTCCAATCGCAATTTTCTTTTCTAACAGTAATCGAAGTTGAAATAATTCACATAAATAGACACCTCGTACAAATAAAAGCAAATTCTTCCTCTTTTTCAACTTTTTTTTTTGGACTTAAAATGCGGATGTCAGTGAAATCAACTTCCTACTTTCTTTGATCGGATGGTAGAAGCTTTACAAATGATGAAGAAGGAAATAAGGTTTGTGGAACACATAAAATATTTTATCTTGATTCTATTATTATTTTATCTTTTTGATTTCTACAAAATCCCCCTAAAACTCGATCTCGATTATTTCACGTGTGTCACGCCTATACTAAACTTCAACTTAACTAGACATCACTTAGACAGTAGATCGTCACAGTGCTCATAGGTATTCAATCCATTTTGGCGGCATGAAAGCATAATGTTCGCCAAACCATAACCATGTAGAGAGGCTGTAAGGTTTGGCGAGAATTATGTCTTTACTCCGCCAAAATGGATTAAAGACCTATGAGCACTGTGACGATCTACTGTCTAAGTGATGTCTAGTTAAGTTGAAGTTTAGTATAGTTTCGCACGCTGATTCCAAAATTGTAAAATCTCTATTGTATATTGTACCACCGACAGCCATAACCAAAACACTGGATTTCAATTCACTATTGCACATAGTTTTTGATTAATTCTATTCTAGGCATATAATTTCTTATGGAAGAGTGCAACATAGTCTGGAAAACTCATAGTTTGCCTCCCTGTTTGAATGTTAGGATGTTGTTACTTTGAAAACGATTTTTTTCTTCCTTTTCTCCACATTTTGGAACATCCAGATTGCAGAAAAGTGGTCTAGAAAAAATGCAAAGCTCTTGAACGAATTGACCTACGATTTCAAATTCTGTGAACCAGTAAGTGGTGGTCATGGGACCTGTCATTAAGGTTTTCTTTCGTCAAAATTGTGCATGGGTTGAAATCATGAAAAAAATCGTGTTTTTTCAGAAATTGCTAAACAAAGGCTCTAACGATTTTGATAAAAAAAAAAAAAAAAATCTCTATGGTAACGCCTATTAAGGTGTTCTAAACATTTCCAGCTCCAAAATTCCCGTAGAAATGTGATAAAAACGTAAAAAGTTGAAAATAATATGAAAAGGATACTATAGTGTTTATCGAATAACATCACCAGTTTTTTTTTTTTTTCTTGTTTTGGTCCCATGCAAAAACTGTTGTCCAAAATATCACCTGTCGACCAAATGGTATAGTGGTTAGCGTGCTAGCTTCTAGACCGCGAGGTTGTGGGTTCGAGTCCAGTGTTAGGCATGGGTGTTAGCAAATGTATGTTGGCTTGTCTAATGACGAAAGTTTCGGCGCATTATAGCCCTCGTGTTGCTGACGGCGCCAGATAATCTGAATACAACCAACCAACCAAAATATCACCAAACTGGCCATTTTTATTTGATTAAGTGAAAATATGAAAACTGTAAATAACACCATTCCATACCATATTTGAATGCAATGACCAGTATTATAGAGTGACTGAAATCTGTGCGATGTTCCACACCTCTAGTTTTTCTTTTAAATTGCTCAAAGTATGTAATTATGTCCTTTTCCCACCATTTCTAGAACTGTTTCTTATTTCTAGTAATCACTGCTTCCTGACGTTTTGAAAGAGGTTTTCTTGCAGCAGGCAAAACTTTTGTCAAGTAAGGACCATCGATATAGATAAACAACTGGATAGACTGCTCCATTGTCAATGCAAAGAGAAAAACGCGCCGGGGATTGCGAAGCTGGTGGGATGATTAACCAATCACAGTTCACTTTTATAGTTGGATGGAAATGCGAAAAACCTTGTAAAATGCTAGAGTATATATATTTTTTGCACATTATACTAACTAAGGTCTACTATTGACATTTCTGCTGTGTACAACCCACAATTTTATTTTCAATCCTCGGCAATCCGTATTTTTTATCCCACCAACGGCATCTGGCAACGGCTTCATTTTCCCAGCGTTAAGCAGTCTATCCAGTTGTTTATTTATATCGATGGTAAGGACAGTAAGGAAACTTGCTTACACATCACCGGACAGAGCTATTTCCTGGGAACCACCATCAAACTTCCATCATCTCTAGTTATTAGATCTTCTCGAATTACAGATTTTTCATCAAAATGATTCATGTAAATAACAGGTGCGTTGCGCAGTTTAAAAGCTTCCTCTCTTTTGGTGGACCGAATCCATGCATTGCGTCAAATTTCCTCTTTTGGAATTTGGAATGATGGAGAATAAACATCCTCACTTCTGTAATTAGATTTACACCAAGTCCCGTAACACTTACTCATCACATAGTTGTGGTATCAATAATAACGAACGAAAATAACAAAAAAGACAAATCAAGCGATCTTTAATCACTATTACGTTTCAAAGATTCTAAATGTTTCGAAAAGGCCGTAAACACAAAAAATTCTGCTCACTGCACTTTTTTTTTTTTTTTTTTTTTTAAATTTGCAAAATAAAATCGCTTGTTAGATTTCGGAGGGAAATCAACACATTTGGCTCAAACCAAGTGTGACGTCGCTTTATCTGAAACAACTTGGCTTGAAACGCAGCTAAGGAAACCAGTTTTTCAAGTTTCTCGCAAATCGCGCCAACCTATATGGAATATGGCAAAAGTCTACCAAACACACACCAACTATTTGGCAGAAACCTCACGATAACCATAGAAAAGATTTAGTGACTTCACTGCTGTAGCGCATCGTTTTGATCGGACTGCGATCTCACTGATGGGTTTCAGGGCATTTTCTTTTCTTAATATTTAAATACTAACTAATTTTTTAAAGAACTTTTGTTTGGATATTTGGAATCAGGAAGAAATTATTCATAAATTTAAACTAATTTCACTAATTTTTTATTTTTTTTTTAATTCGGGAATTGTCTATTAGATAACACACTTTTTTTTTTTTTTTTAATCTTTTTTTTTTTTATCTAACGAAGCTGGTAGTGTGACGTCAAGTTACGGAAGCAAGTGGAGTCTGGTACTCTCAACTGAACGAAGGCACAGTTTCATGGTGATAAAGGCATTGTGCGATATTGTTCGTGCTACAACATTTTCTTTTAATTAATACTGTTACGAATTTTTCCGCTGAGGCAATGATGGCACAGTTTTTACAGTATAAAAATATTTATTCTCTCTTCAGAAAACTCACAAAATTTATCCACAGGCAACAGTGTAATCCCTCACAAGCTTCAACACAAGCTTTAGCAAAAATAACTTCGAATTCAGCGATTATACAAGCTCACTCCAATAGGTAAACAAAGCGATCAGCTTTCAACGAAATCCGAAGTCAATCTGAAAACTTTCCCGTTCTCCAGTCTTTTATATACAAGCGCGTGAGACATTCTCGAAATTTCCAGCCAATTCATAGAAAAGAAATATCTCGAAACTTCTCGATTACTTTAGATGTTGCCACCTTTTTATAACTTGTATAATCGCTATTAATTACTAAATAAAATAGGATAAAAATAAATTACAATAGAATTTTGAAGTAATACGTCACTATTTACAATATATACAGACAATTTGTGCAACAATACTTAGAAGATTTTTTACTTTCAATCACCCATATGTATACATAGGGTAATGAAAGTATAGCCAACAGTCAAAAATATGTTTTCTCTTTTTTTTTTTTTTTTTTTTTTTTTTGCATTTCTTCAAAAAAGTTGTCCAGAAAAATTGTCTGTCTGTGTGTACTTGGTCAGTATAACCCCTGAAAAAAAAATGTTTTAATTTGGTGTGCAGGTTAGTGGTGGCCATGAGACCTACCATTAAGGTTTTCGTCAAAATCACGCATATGCATAAGGTAGCTGCCGCTGAAAAAACCATGTTTTTCAATGATTGCTAAAAACGGCTCAACTGTGATAATGCCTCTTAAAGTGTTCTAAACATCCCCACCTCCGAAATTCCCGTAAAAATGCTTTAATGGCGTAAAAAGTTGAAAAACGAATGCCTTCAACACAGAGTTCTCTTTTCTTGAGCACACCTCACCAACGATTATTTTTCTTCCCTCCTCAGTTTCACTTATAAGAAAGGATAATATAAGAATTACCGCCAAAATCACCATTTTAAAGGAGGATACCTTTTTTTTTTTTTTTTTTTTTTTTAAATATAAAAACGTTAAATAACACAAATCCACGTCAGTATCCAGTGCAATTGAAAGTTGTGCGATGTTTCACACCCCTAGTTTACTTACTTCCGGTGTTTTTCCCACTCGATCAAAGCGGACATATTCTTGGAATTTCGCTTCCCGCCAAACTGTTATTGCTAATCATTAATAATCAGTTACAGTTCCCGTGATTGAAAGATAAAATCCATTCTTTCGCGAGAGAAGAAAGATCAATCGAAAACTGAATGAAAATTACGCTAACCGTTGTCGCTAGGAAATGTCGTTAGGAATGAAAGTTACGCTATCGCAGTAGGGATTTTTTAAATGTATTTTGGAAATGTATTTTGTTATGAAAATGCTTCAGTTACGAGGAAACTACAAAATGAACGTCACATCGTGTAGTTCCTGAAACTTTGTTTTAATCTCACTGGGTAAGCAACTGAGTTTATTTAATTACATGTATTAAGTGATGTTTATGATGAACATAAAATATCTACTGCATATTGATTTATAAACAATGTCGGAACTCTTTTTACACTCAATTGACCATATATATACAAAGGGTAATGAATATATAGCATTCAGTAAAAAAAAAAAAGTTGTCTAGAAAAAATATCTGTGTGTACGTGGTCAGCATAACTCCCTAACAAATTGACCTACGATGTTCAAATTTTGGGAAAAGATAGAGAAAAAACGTAAATTTTCTGCAATAATCCGTTTTTACTAAAAAAAAAAAATTCAATTGTAGTATTTGTAGAATATTTTAATGGAGCCCAGAAGTTGAATGTATAATTTTATTTGCTTCAGTACAGGCGTGAGAGAGTTAATTCTCATACAGATATTTCACCTTTTTACAATTAAACATCTTAGTGCCTCTGATTCCCTACTAAAATATCTCAGGAAAATGCCAAAAATAAATTATATAAAGTAAAGTAAATTAAGGGGACAAAGGACACTTTTGCCAAAATTCTTTAGTTTTGCCAAGAATTAAATAAAATTTGGCATAAACATAGAAGATGTGACTTTAAACAAAACAACACAATTTGAGCAGATAATATAAAATAGATAGTAAATTATTGAGAAAAATGCATTAAAATAAAACGAAATTTTAATTTTTTTCAAAATGCTCCTCGCGACACAATATTTTGACGAACATGAAAGAAAAATTTGAAGTTGTTTATCAATATATTATAAACATTTTCAAACATGCTTTTATCTTTAGGTGCAATAGTTGAACAGAAATAAAATTTCAAACTTGGCGCCAGTGATTTCTCATTAAAAATGCACATACTTCAAATTCCCAACATGAAAAAAAATATAAAAAATTATATGACATAAAAAAGCATGCGTAAATTTCTTTATAATACATTAAAAATTATTATTACAAAAAAATTAGGTGGATTTATCAAAAAATGAATCGCAAGGAGCTTTTCGAACATAAGTAAAATGGGAAAAAGCGAAGCTGAGAAAAACGCATTTTTAGCCTTTGCCAACAAGTGTGCGATGCGTTAAAATAGTTAGTTAAAATAAAGATTTTACCACTTAGAAATCATCGGATTTCAAAAATTCAACAGCGAAATTAAAGCTAGTGGCATAAGCAATTTTTATAGAATGAAAACAAAAAACGTCATTTTTGGTGATTTCAGTGTCCCATGTCCCCTTAAGCTTTGTATATCAAAAGTATATTCCTCTTTCAGATGTCTATAATATACTAGCAGAATACCCGGACTGCGCTACGAAATTTTACCATGTACATTTTAGCAATCAAAAGACATTTATGTATTCTACACTTAAAGCGTTTGCTCCCATTTCGATCCTTCCAAAATGATTTATCAAAATAGGGACTTTCCTTTGTTGACATTTTTTCAAAAATTTATAATTGAGAATATATTGGATATGAGACATTTGAATATCCCTCGTTTAGATAGTTGAACCCCCTTTGGACCCTTTTTAATTAGTTAATCGATATTGCAATGGTTGATTGTGTTTACGCTTACTCTTAGTTCTAGATTTCAAAGTTGTAACTCTATTGGAAGAGAGACATTAAGATATTTCTCGTATGGTTTCCATGTTACGTCTACTTTTCATCCCTTAAAAATTCATTAATCGATATTCGAATAACTTTTTTTTTTTTTCTAAATTTGCCCTTCTTAACATTTGTACCAAATATCAGAATTGTGACAACATTGGAAGTGGGTCATGCGGATATTCCTCGTTTGGAATGTTTAACCCCTTTCCGACCCTTTAAAGTTGGTTAATCGAGACCTGAATACCTTACTTCTTCTATGTTTGTCTTTGCTTGACATTTGAACCAATTTTCAGAGTTGCGATCATGTGGGTAATAGGACATTCGAATATCCCTCGTTTGGAACTTTTAACCCCTTGTCGACCTTTACAAATGGTTAATTGAGATCGGAAAAGCTTACTTTTTCTATGTTTACCATTGTTGATATTTGTACCAATTTTCAAAATTGGGACCAAATGGGAAGTGGGACATTCGAATATCCTTCGTTTGGAACTTTTAACCCCTTTTCGACCTCTTAAAGTAGGTTAATCGAGATCGGAATAGCTTACTTTTTCTACGTTTATCATTGTTGATATTTGTACCAATTTTCAGAGTTGTGGTCATGGGGGAAGTGGAAGAATTAGTGATGAGTTAGTGAGTCAGTCAGTGAGTGAATGAGTGACGAGGGAATGAATCAGTCAGTCAGTGAGTGAATGAGTGATGAGGGAATGAATCAGTCAGTCAGTGAGTGAATGAGTGATGAGGGAATGAATCAGTCAGTCAGTGAGTGAATGAGTGATGAGGGAATGATTCAGTCAGTCAGTGAGTGAATGAGTGATGAGGGAATGAATCAGTCAGTCAGTGAGTGAATGAGTGATGAGGGAATGAATCAGTCAGTCAGTAAGTGAATGAGTGATGAGGGAATGAATCAGTCAGTCAGTAAGTGAATGAGTGATGAGGGAATGAATCAGTCAGTCAGTAAGTGAATGAGTGATGAGGGAATGAATCAGTCAGTCAGTAAGTGAATGAGTGATGAGGGAATGAATCAGTCAGTCAGTGAGTGAATGAGTGATGAGGGAATGAATCAGTCAGTCAGTGAGTGAATGAGTGATGAGGGAATGAATCTGTCAGTCAGTAAGTGAATGAGTGATGAGGGAATGAATCAGTCAGTCAGTGAGTGAATGAGTGATGAGGGAATGAATCAGTCAGTCAGTAAGTGAATGAGTGATGAGGGAATGAATCAGTCAGTCAGTGAGTGAATGAGTGATGAGCGAATGAATCAGTCAGTCAGTAAGTGAATGAGTGATGAGGGAATGAATCAGTCAGTCAGTGAGTGAATGAGTGATGAGGGAATGAATCAGTCAGTCTGTGAGTGAGTATATAGAGATTAACGGTAAGTACAATAAAAACTCAAGTCGTCAATTTTTTCTTTGGTGTTCGAAAGTTTGGTTGATGAATAAGCCTTGCTTTGGATGATTATCTGTGGTATGCCTGGTTTTCTTAGTGGAAAGAATAGTAAACTGATATCATTGGATGATTTAAAACTTTTCACATCTTTTATTTTTTTCACAGTCACTAGCGGCAAAACTTTACTCTTTTTAACTTAAAACAACTCATTGTGGAATCTTTTACACAAATCCACTAAAACGGTAAGGATTTTTGTGAAATGTGTTATAATTACATTTAGAGATTCAATTGTGAATTGCTTTATATTTGTTAATTTAGTTTAAAACATTCAATTTCAGTAAGAGATACCTATCATTGAATTAAAATGTTGTTATACTCTACATTTCCTCTTAATGATGCAAGCAAATTCATCTGTTACGTTAAGTGCTTATCGGTTGGTTTTATTTAAGTAAACATTGACAAGCACATAACTAACTTGAAAATATAAAGGACATTACTTATGGTAAATAAAAATTGTTCTTAACAATGCAAATTAAATTTTAGAAAGTTGTTGAGTCATGACTGTCTGATTAGTTCGCTAGTTAAGTTCGTAGCACGTTGTCCGGGAGTTCAGAGTCATCTCATGTTTTCTGCCGGGTTGAGTCGAGTTGAGTTGTTGCTTTAGAGTTGGTGGGCATGTGACACCACAGTACCCCCCTGCCAGAGCTTAAGTCAGGAGGTGTTGGGGAAATCTGACACGTCTTCCAGACCTTGTGGTTGTCTGGTGTTGTCCTGTTACAACATCTTGAGGAATCAAAGGTCTTGGTTCGCTTGGCTGTTCCTCTGCCGAAGACGAATCACTAATGGTGAACGCTGGCTTGAGTCTATCAATGGAGACAGTAGATTCCTTTCCATTGACCAGCAGACGGAAGGTTTTGGCATCACGAGAAAGTACTCGATATGGACCATCATAGGGTGGCTGAAGCGATGCTCAAACTTGTCCAACTCGGACGAACACATGGGAGCAGGTGTTCAGCTCTTTATGAACGAAGATTTTCGGACGCGTGTGATGGGAGGTTGGAGTTGGTTTGATCCTGTTCATAGTGTTCCTCAACGTTTCAACGAAAATGGTATGATTTGGATCTGCGTCGCTGGAGACAAAAAATTCACCTGGAAGTCGTAAACCTGTGCCGTATACCAGCTCAGCTGAAGTGGCGTTGATATCTTTCTTAATTGAAGATCGCATGCCGAGGAGGATAGTAAGAAGAACTGCACTCCATTTTTCTGTGTTGTGACACATGATGGCGCTCTTCAGAGGACGATGAAGACGTTCTACCAAACAATTGGACATAGGATGATAAGCGGTGGTGCGCAGCTTGTTTATTCCAAGAAGCTTGGCTAGTGACTTGAAAAGTGTCGACTCAAATTGGCGTCCCTGGTCACTGGTGATGTGGGCCGGAACACCGAATCTTGAAATCCAACCAGAATACAAGGTCTCTGCAACACTTTCAGCTGTGATATCTGCGAGGGGGAAAGCTTCTGGCCAACGGGTGAAGTGATCGACCACTGTCAAACAGTATCGAAATCCTTGGGATGGTGTGAGTGGGCCGACTAAATCGATGTGGATGTGAGAAAATCTAGTGTCAGGGACTGCAAATGTTCCTAAGGGACTAAATACATGTCTTTGTACCTTGGAGCGTTGACAAGAAGTACAGGCTTTAGCCCACATTCGACAGTCTTTCTGCATGGAAGGCCAAATGAATCTTTCGCTTACGAGTTTCGCTGAAGATCGTATTCCAGGATGATTGAGATTATGAAGGGTGTCGAATGCCAGTCGTCGATGTGCAGTTGGTAAGAAGGGACGGATTCTCTTTGTAGAAACGTCACAGTGTAACTCAACATCGGTTCCAGGAAGTTTAAGTTTCTGCAACTGAAGACTTGATGATGTGGACAAGAGAATTTCTTTAAGATCTTCATCGATGGTTTGGTCCTTAGCAACTTGTTCGTAGTCAATAGGAGAAGGAAAAGTGACTGTAGCAATTCTTGACAGAGTGTCAGCTGTGATGTTTTCATAGCCTTTAATGTGGACGATGTTGGTGGTGAATCGCCCTATAAAATCCAATTGTCGCATCTGCCGTGGTGAACCTTTATCTTGCTTCTGCTTAAAGGCGAATGTCAGGGGTTTATGGTCAGTGTACAGTTGAAATTCTCTGGCTTCAAGCATGTACCTGAAATGTTTAACTGCTGAATATGCTGCTAAAAGTTCCCGATCATATGTTGAATAATTTCTCTCAGTTGGTGTAAGTTTTTTAGAGAAAAATGCTAGTGGTTGCAGATCGCCTGATGGAGAGACTTGATGAAGAGCAGCTCCGATTGCAAAGTCTGAGGCATCAACATGCAATGCTAAAGGGGCATTCGCTGAAGGATGATGCAGAAGAGTTGCTTGTGCCAGCTCAGTCTTACACTTGATGAAGGCCTGAACTGTCTGTATTGTCCATGGGATTGGAGTTTTGTCATTTCTACGACTATCCTTGAGAAGCTCATGAAGAGGTGCTTGAGTTGATGCAGTGTGAGGCAAGAAACGTCTGTAGAAATTGATGGTTCCAAGAAATTGCCGAAGTTGTTTCTTAGTCTCAGGCTTAGGGAAATCTTGAATGGCTTGGACTCGATCTGGCAAAGGTTCAGATCCATACTGGTTGACGAGGTATCCCAGGAATGGAACTTCTTTTGCTGCAAAGACGCATTTAGAGGTGTTAATAGTCAGACCGTACTTGTCCAGATGCTTGAAGACTAATCTGAGGTGATGATGATGCTCCTCAATATCAGAACTGGCAATCAGGATGTCATCGATATAAGGAAAGCAGAAGTCTAATCCTTGCAGAACTTCGTTGATGAATCTTTGAAAGCTCTGGGCCGCATTAGAAAGACCAAAAGGAAGACACAAAAATTCAAACAAACCAAACGGTGTGGTGATTGCAGTTTTAGGTATGTCATCCGGATTAACTGGAATGTGGTGAAAAGCGCGGACGAGGTCAATTTTGGAAAAAACCTTGCAACCCTCTAAATTCTGAGAAAAATCTTGAATATGCGGTACTGGATAGTTATCAGAAACAGTGATTTTGTTAAGAGCTGTATAGTCGCCGGTAGGTCTCCAGTTATTATCCCCTTTTGGAACGAGGTGCAGTGGAGATGCCCAATTTGACTTTGAAGGGCGGCATATACCTTGATCCACCATATACTGAAATTCCTGCTTTGCTATCTTAAGCTGGGCAGGATGTAATCTACGTGGACGAGAAAATACAGGCGGACCTTCTGTTTCAATAAAATGCCTCGTGTTATGAGGAAATACTCCCGTAAATGGGCGGGGTCGAGTAAGGTTGGGGTATTCTTTTAAAATATAATTTACACATGAACCACTTGCAATAGTTTTAATTGATATAGGCGGTCCATGATAAGATTTTCCTGACGTCGTTAATGAAGTTAGAGGGTCAATGAGCTTTTTGTTTTTAATGTCAATAACTAGACCAAAATGTTCTAAGAAATCAGATCCAATTATAGGCTTCGTTACGTCGGCAACAGTAAATTCCCACCTAAATGGACGTCGCAAGTTTAAATTTAATTCCATCATTTTTGTCCCATACGTAGCGATTTTAGAATCATTGGCTGCAAAGAGATATATGGGCGAAGGTTTATTATTCCCGCATTGAGGTATAATAGAAATATCAGCACCAGAATCAACCAGAAATTTCATGCCACTGTTAAGATCCAAAATAAACAAACGACGGCTTATATGTTTGGTGTTAGGGCCATCATCACAAGCCGCTATTGCAACTGGCCCTGCGCGTTTCCCGACGCATTTTGAAAGGAACATGGAGAGTTGCACTTAAGAGCCCTTGCTCCAAACTTACAATGATACCAGCACATGCTTCTATCATTTAAATTGTTTTGTGTACTATGGGGAGTTGCGGAACGATTACGGGAAGTTGCGTTTCTACGGTATTTATTACGCCCGCGTGAATGGTTGCGTTCATGATTTAATCCAAAATTCGTACTCAGTCGTTCAAGTTTTTGACTCAATTCAGAGATTTGACCTTTCAATTCAGAGAGGGTAGTATTTTCTGACACTACAGATACGTATGAATTGCTTGGTTCAGTCAATTCTGCAACTTTATCGGCCAGAATTGCCAACTTATCTAACTCATCCCCACTTATAGCTAGCACAGTTTGAATGTTTTTCGGAAGTCGTTGCAACCATAAATTTTTCAAAAATTCGTCACCTACTTTGCCATGTGAAAGTTCCTTCATTCGACATAATAAGATGCTTGGCTTTTGGTCTCCAAGTTGTAAATCCTCCAACAGAATTTTTGCCTCTTTGGCAGCTGAGTGTTGAAACAAATCCAAAAGCCGCGTTTTTAAAGTAGTAAACGGTTTATCATCAGGACATTCAAGAACCAAATCACTAACTAAAGCTAAAATTTCATTATCTAACGCGTTAATTAAATAGTTGTATTTAGAAGTTTCGCTTCTAATTTGATTAATTGAAAATGCAGCATCGAGTTGCGCTAAAAATAACTTTATATTTCCTTTATGAAATACTGGTAATTTTATATGCACGCGGTTAATTTCCACATTTTCAGCAGTGTTATCAGCAACAGACATTTTGACTTAAAAACAGATGTAGTTGGAAAAATCAAAACGAAACCAAAATAAAATAATGCAATTAAGAAATAAAGCAATCACCACTCCGAAAGAATTAATGAATTAGTATCAAATTCCTACCTTGTTCTCTCTGCCGTGGACTTCAATGCAGCGATACTTCGGGTTTCACCACGTGTATTCATTCAAACGACGTGTATCCATTTGGGAAGTTGGTTTTCATCATTTCAAATAGTTTAAAAGTCAGGCAATGTGATAATCCTTTATCACCACAGTTGTAATGCTCACCATTTCGCTCATAAGTTATTAAAATGTTCGTTAATACACAGGTCACCACTGTTACGTTAAGTGCTTATCGGTTGGTTTTATTTAAGTAAACATTGACAAGCACATAACTAACTTGAAAATATAAAGGACATTACTTATGGTAAATAAAAATTGTTCTTAACAATGCAAATTAAATTTTAGAAAGTTGTTGAGTCATGACTGTCTGATTAGTTCGCTAGTTAAGTTCGTAGCACGTAGCGCCGGGTTGAGTCGAGTTGAGTTGTTGCTTTAGAGTTGGTGGGCATGTGACACCACACATCTATAGGTTCCTCACTCAGGTACAAACTGTTACATAAAAAGAATAAAATAGTAAAGCATACCACGTGCTTATAGTAGAGATCGGCGATATATCGATACGACGATATTTTTATCGATATTTTTTTTTAAATATCGATATTAAATATATCGATAAAAGTCACAGATATATCGATATTTTCAAACATTTTTAGTTTTTTAGTGATCGTTTTGTAGTCCCGTGTGTTTTTTCGATTTTCTTTATTCCTTTTTCAAAAACTTCAAAACTAAAGTTTGGACTTGGCTGAGAGGCAGTTAAAATGGCACCAATATTCAATATTTTGCCATACACTTCACAATCATGGGCGCCAACTGGAAGGTACTAAGAGGTGCACCTCCCTGGCTTTGGAAAATTAAAATAAATTGGAAAAAACGTGTCAATTATCTCTCTCTATATAATTCTGTTAATTTTTCAATTATTTACATTGTAAAAATATGCTATGTATTCAGCGTTGCCATTAAAAGTTATTGAAAATTATCTAAGTTTTTCTTAAAGTTACTGCACCAATTAGGCGAAAATATAATTTTTTCTTTTGTTAAATCCATTTCAGTTGGAAAAGTAGTCACCTTACAAAAAGCAATCGTGAAAAGTAGAAATTTGCCTCGAAAAACTTCGTTTCTGGCAAAATTGAAAATCAAATAAAAAAAATTATGTATCGATATTTTTTTCTATTTAACGATATCGTATCGATGTTTATTTTGATCGATATTTCCGACCTCCAGCTTATAGATACCATTGAGATATACCATATGAATTTATACATGGTGTTCATAAAGTAATTATGCAGGGTGTAAACTACACATGCTAAACCAGAAACACTCTTGATTCAATGGACAATTCCCGCATTTTTTTAAAAACGATTAAAATTAGTTTATATTTATGAAGGATTTCTTTCTGATTACAAATATTTGAGCAAAAGTTCTTTAAAAAAATATCTATTTAAATATTAAGAAAAGAAAATGCCCCAAAACCGAGCCAAAGCCAGTCCGATCAAAACACTCAACAAAATCTGTGAAGTCAAGAGATCTTTCCGTTTCTAGAGTTATCGTGAGGTTTCTGCCAAATAGTTGGCGTTGATCCAATAGTTGGCCATATCCCGTACAGGTTGGCGCGATTTGCGAAAAACTCGCAAAACTGGTTTCCGCTGCTGCATTTCAAGCCAAGATGTTTGGGATTTCTTGACGTCACATTCAATGTACAATTCCTTCATTTTTTTTTTTTTTTTCCTTTCTTTTATTCAATTCTAAATGTTCCGAAAAAGCCATAAACATAAAAATTTCTGCTCAATGCGCTTTTTCTTTTTTTAATTTGCGATCAAAATTACCTTGTTAGAGGTTGGCGAGAAAACGACCCATTTCGTTGGCGTTGAACGTGACGTAAAGAGATCTCAAACATCTTGGCTTGAAATGCAGCAGCGGAAACCAGATTTGCACGTTTCTCGCAAATCACGCAACCTGTACGGAATGTGACAATGGTCTACCAACGCCAACTTTTTTAACGATAAGTATTTGGCATAAACCTCACGATAACCATAGAAACGCAGGGATATCTGTTTACGTCAGGAATTTTGTTGACTGTTTTGATCGAACTGGTTTGGCTCGGTTTTGGGGCATTTTCTTTTCTTAATATTTAAATAACTAATTTTTTAAAGACCTTTTGTATATATATTGGGAATCAGAAAGAATTTCTTCTTAAATATGTACTAATTTAACTCGTTTTTAAAAAATCCTTCAATTGTCCATTCTCAAGCCGAATGAATCATTTTCTCGCCAACGTCTAACAGGGGAACTTTGATTGCAAATTTAAAAAAAAAAAAAAAGGAAAAGCGCATGGAGCAGAAATTTTTGTGTTTATGGCCTTTTCTAAACATTTAGAATTGAATAAAAAAAATTAAAAAATGCGGGAATAGTCCAACTATACTGGTCTGCAATCTAACCGAACCTGCGGACAAGTATACCGTGTACCTATCACAACAACACACGGCACTGTATAGTTACTTTATGAACATCCTGTATATTGGCGGAACATCTGCACTTTACAAATGACATTTTCGTGGTTATTATTTCACAGGTCCAAAGGTCCAAAATTGGTGACGTATAGAACGTATGCGCCATAACTACAAATCAAAATCAATTTAATGTTCGTGTATATTTTTCAGTCGAAATGGTGAAATTAGGGGGAGATGACAACATTTATTTCTTTTATAGAGGATTTTGATTCCCTTTTTACCACATATTCACACATAGATTCATTTAGCATATTCTTGCCTCCAGTCCAGAGCTCAGCTCAAGTAACACAACGGTATTGGACAACGTCAGAAACAGAGGATCTGGGGAATATTGGCCAGATCATGCCGCTTCTCGAGCATAGTTCCAAAATAAAAGATTTTTTTTTTTTTTTTTTTTTTTTAATAAACATGTCAAAACCATCACAAAACATATTTTTTTTAATCCTAAGTCCTTCCTTGCATTCAAGTTTATTTCTACATCAAACACCTAAATGATTACTCGCGTTCGTTTTTCTGATACCTCCCATGGCACTCTGCAGTCCCAGTTTTTCTAAGTGAGTAGAAATGGTGGCAATAATTGAATCAGATAATCTCGTATGACATATGGGCTGCCTCTTGTGAATTTTTTTTCTTTTCTTCCGTTTCGAAATGCAAATTTGGGGCAGTTTCCCAATTGAAAGACTATCCGAAAGACATTCTCGCTTAACACATTGACTACTCTCTCTATTCTAGATAAATCTTTATCTGACTGTGTTCTGGCATAGCTTATCCATAGTGTAACTCTTTCACCTGAAAATATCTTATACAGCCGATCAACTTGGGACTAGACGCACTGTTAGATGTCAATGCAGAAATGGTTTTCTAGTAACACTAACAATAAAAATCCTAAAAGTCAAGATTTTATATTCAGTTTTTTTTATTGCATGTATACAAGGTATTGTTGTAGTTATGATTTTTATTTTATGTGTTTCTTTTTCAGATAAAAACACGGGATGTTAAAGAAGGAAATCAAATTGCAATTGGCCTTTTTATGTTGTCTTCTGCATTTATTTTACTGTAATACAGGTATTGTGTTTCAGTTTTTCATTAAACTTTGAAAAGGTTTATTTTATGCCAGAAGCCCCTGGATATTTTGTAACTTTCCAGGTAGCACATAAGTATTTTCCAATATCGGAAACGGGAGTTCTGGAAGGTTTGCTAATTTTTGACGAAACTCTTCTATTGTGAAACGATACTCGATCGAGTATCGTTATACAATAGAAGGATTTTTTTTTTAAATAACACGTCAAAAACATCACAAAATATACTTTTACCTCCGTTCTTTCTGATAAATGAAATATTTCAATTTTAAAATTGTGCATCAACATTTTGAAATCTCCAGGATATTTTATCCATAATTGGACGAAATTGGCCAATATCGGTATAGAACAGCCGATTTATAACGTTCCACATCTAGATTGGCCAATATCAGCCGCTATATAGAGGGCCAAATTTGTTATACTTCTGAGGTTTGTTTGTTCCCCTCCTACAAATGCTTCAAGTTTTATTTTGCACCGAAAAAAAGTTTTGTTCAAGTTTTATTGGGCAAACTCATAGTTTTTTCTTTTTTAATTACATTTTCAATCTATGATATAATCGCAAGATCATTTTAGCAATAAATCTAAAGTGACTTTCAAACTTTGCTACACCTAGAAAATATGGCGTTCCAATGCATAACAGAAACTCAACTTCAAGTTTAAAGCTTGGCGTCCACTATCGCTGAGCAGAGCAGAGCGGAGTGTCCACTATCGCTGAGCAGAGCAGAGCGGAGTGTCCACTATCGCTGAGCAGAGCAGAGCGGAGTGGACTAGAGCCAATTACAAGGCTGCCAACGTCTACTGTAGCACGAGCTTCGTGCTACAATGGACGTTAATAGCCTTGTAATTGGCTCTAATCCACTCCGCTCTGCTCTGCTCTAATCTGCTTAGCAATAGTGGACGCCAAGCTTAATCCAGGCAATGATGGTTCAAAAATCTAGTTTTACATGAAAGATGAGAATGTAATCAATGATTTGAGTTCCAAAAAATCCTCCTTGGCTCTTCAATAATCACATGAAAAATCATGTGACATCACTTGCTTTCGTTTTATATAAAATTATTTAATAAAATTCACTTAACTGTGACTGTCTTATATTTTATTGTTTACTATTTTGGCGCATTCTACTCTGCTTTTAAATCATTGTTTTGAATCAATAATTTTAACATTAATTATATATATTACGATGAGAATTATTCATCAGTCCACTACGCAAATTTACGGGATGGTGTTGAAGAGTTTACAATGGCATTGCACTGTGAGCCCAAGCAGTAAAATGACAGCAAATTGGATTCACTCAAGTAGCTATTGCGCAAGACAATGTCAAAACCCAAACACATCAACTTGGGTAATTATTTTATCAGATTATATTTATGACTCACATTATAAAAATGCTACAAATCTGTTATCTTTCATAATTATTCAATTTCTTTCTTTTTGTTGTATATATTTTGAAAATTTTAAATAATAAACTGATCTTAGCAATAGTCATTTAAACTCCAAGCTACTAATTCTAGGTTTAGTCTTATAGTTTTGGTTTTCATCGAATAGAATAATTATCTAGAGTGTTTCGATAATTGGTTCTTAGTCTAGTTACACTCAACCTTGGGCTAAAATGCGTTATACGCCCCCCTATTTTTGGCGATTTTGCGCCAAGTATGGTTATCCGGCTCCTATATGGTTCCATTATAACTTAGCATCCATTTTGACAAACCTGTAGTTCAATTCTATATATATTTTCTCTACATATTATTCTCGATATATTTTCACCTCATCATTAATTTTTGACTCACAACTGAATTGTGGAAAACATTTCATTCTTCGTTTAAGTAACATTCTCAATTTAAAATTTTTTAATTTCCATTTTGGTGTCTTTTTTTGTCAGCTGGGGGTGCCAAGTGAAGTTTCTAGGGAGGGAGGGTGCACCAGGATATATCCCGGTGGGACAGGCCAAGCCTGCATGTTCCTATAGTGCACCTGTTCCCAAAGACTTTTTAATGACCTTTTTAAAAGCATTAATTTTCTACCAATAACCAAACCAAGTTATGATTCAGTTATCTGAATGTGCTTTTTAATGTTATTTAACATTACTGTATTCAATGAATTAAATACTAGTAGTTTAAAGCTGTAAAAAAATGAAATCTCTTTTGTATGTGTTTTTTTGGGTTGACAAAAGAAGGCAGTAGTAACATTCTGCAGACAAATTTCATTATATAGTTATTATGATTTTCTTTAAATTAGATTGGGATTATTCAAATAGAAGAAATATGTAAAATGAGAAAATATGAGGAAATTCTGCAATTCCTGAAATATTAAGAATTTTCTTTAAATCACGATATATAATTTTTTATTGATCGTAAATTGAAAAACAATTAAAAGAAAGTTACTTTTTTGTTAAAGGAGGCCATTGGCAATGTATAAAATATGGGTAAAACTTTCAGTAAGCTATGAATTCTGCACTAAGGTGATTTTCACCAATAAATGGCAGCAGCCGTCATTCTTTAACAACAAGTGATCTGCCTATGGTTGCCGTAATTTGGTGCGATTTTATGTAAACAATTCTTGGCACAGAATGTGTACTGTACTTGGAAGTACCAATGGCCCCTTTTAACAGAAAAGTACTAAAAGAAATTGTACAAATGCAAAAAATTGTTTCTCATCAATAACTAATACTTTTTTCTTTTAATAAAAACTTTGCGTGTGTGTGCAATAAATTTCCTTTAATTTAGCTTTTTATGGTTTACATTTGCATTATTATAAAAGTATGGTATACTATTTATTCAGTTCATTTATATGGTACCAAAGTGTATCAATAAAAAAATTCAGTCAAGATATGTTTTAATTCTCACTTATGTGATATGCCATTCTTTTCTAATGAATAAAGTACATTTAAATACTTCAGCATTCTTTACCTTGTGGTCCAATATTTCCCCCAAATTATGTTAAATTAGTTTTACCAAACCACGTAAAAAACCTCTAATAATTTACAAATTGTTCTTTTTAAATGCAAGAAAAAATTCTTAAAAATATGTTTTGGAGCCATCGAATAGAGGTAAGTTAAAAAATAAATTTGAGTCACAGATGAACAAATTTAGCTATTTAAAAATTAATTCTATTTTCTCATTAAATTTAGATGTATCAACTTATATCTTGACGGTGCATGGCCATTCTCATAAATTGAAGAATTATCCAAAATTAAATGCTGATTTGGACGAGTTTATGAAAAATTTCACAAAAGACTTGCTGACATGCTTTCCTGGTGGTATCTCTTTGAATTCTGAAGATATCAGGTTTGTAATTGATATTGTATGTTTTTTAAATATTGATATTTGCATGATAAAATATTGTTACGAATTTCTGTATATTTGTAAATATTTCGTAGCATTAATTATGTAAAAAGATAAATTTATGTTCATTTCGCATAAGGTAGTGCAATAGTTCGTCTTTACTTTGCTTCCCTGCAGTGTGTCTATTAATGCTTAATAACGAGTTTTACAGAGATAACTCCGGGAAGCGTGTTTTACAAGGAGCAGGGCATTTAACATTATGGTAATGGCAATATCGCCAAATTGGCGACGGTTTTGGCAAGAAATTGCCAAACTTGGCGATATTTTCGGTCCCCATGTACATGTATAGGACTTTTCGACTACAATCTGGAAAGTTCTCCAAATATCTACCTCTAGAAGTTTCAAGAAGGTTTGACTCTTATATAAGGCCGGCCATGAGTTGAGTCCGTTAGTCAGTTGAGTTACTGACTTAGTGGAGCTATCGAGTTAGCTGTCTCTCAGCAAGCATTCAGAGAGTTCCGAAAGCGAACTGTATTGCATTGTCTTTTGCAGAGATTTTAGCAGTTGTGTTGTCAAGTTTTTAACTGCTTTTTTGTGCTCTATTGTTGTGAAACGAGCTGTATTGAGTCTACTAGAACGAGAAGTTCTGGAGTTATTAGAGAATCTGCGAAGAATTATATCGGAATAAATTTCTGCAAGTTTTGATCTGCTTTGGCTTCAAATCTTTCGAACCCATCCACGCAACAATATGTTAAGACCAATTTAAAACTATATTAATTATAGCTATATTAATTATAGCTAT
Organism: Linyphia triangularis; assembly: GCA_963978545.1. Lineage (NCBI taxonomy): Eukaryota > Metazoa > Arthropoda > Arachnida > Araneae > Linyphiidae > Linyphia > Linyphia triangularis. Next base: position 106,208,316 of record OZ021722.1, on the reverse strand, counting down.
ATTCAGAGGTTACAGAAAACGGAAGTCCGAGTTTCTCCTATTTGTCTAGCATAATTAAAAAATAAGCATAGTTAGGGTTCATACGTCTCAGGTAAAACCTGGAAAACTCAGGGAAAATAAATCAGCCTTAAAATCTCAGGGAAAAGAGAAAAATCCCCCCTAAAACCTGGAAAAAGTCAATGTTCCCCGGAAAAAAATCCTACTCTTCGGTATTATTTGTTTAACCCTACCTCAAGGAGTTTAAGTTACTGAATTATTTGATAACATGGACTTGCAAAAAGTTATTTTTAAAGAAAAATTACTTTTTTTGAGCTATCAGAAAAATGTCTGTAATCGAAGTTTAACTATATTTATGTGGCTAAAAATAATTAAGCCTGTGAGGAAAAAACACGTCGCTGGAAAACTCGGATATTTTTTTCCCTAAAATGAGTATGAACCCTATATGTCCTCTTGCTACTTGCTACATATCCAATTTTAGTTCTTTGTGTCTGTGAGAAGTAGGACATTGGCATATTCCTTATTTAGATAGTTTAATCCCTTTTTCCCCTCTTAAGGGGATTTTGTCGTGTCCATGATGCTTAATTTTAACACCATAGAAGACATTTTTGGATCTTACTTTGTCAAGCTGTTGATCACTATGAATTTTCAGTTTAATCAATTTTATTTTCAATCATGTAAACAAATCGATTACAGTGATGTGGCGTTGAAACTTAATAGTTTATATCTTGTATGGAATTTATTTGTTGTTTACAAAATAGAGAATTTCACTTTTAATTTAAAGCATGCTTATTTATTCTGATTTAAAACAAGGTAATATATTTCTTTTTGAAAATGTAAAATGGTATTTCTTATGTAAAACATTGAAATACCTTAGATATGAAAATGTAATTTTTTTATTTCAATTTCTTTGGCAGGAGGACTAAAAATCAAAAAATATAATTATAAAAGAAAGCTATCTTGTAATTATTTCCTATTTAATCACAGTTTCTTGCCAATCAAAGAACGTTTTTTCAAGGTGCATTTTTTACCCAACCTCTACTAATAAAAAGAAAAACGTACAAAAAACTTTGGTATTCTTCCGTTATACGGATACCAAATAAAAAATGCCAAATTACAGAGGTTACTTATCCAAAATAACAACCTTCTAAGCATCTATAATTCCTTTGACAAACCATTGTATAATTGCTATAGCAACTTATAACAAACCGTAAACATTTTGGTTTGAAAATACATTTAGGTAGCATTTCATTGTATACACATTTAGGCTTGGTGCCTCTTGGTACCTTTTACGTACATCTGCATTAAGTAATACAAAAATTGAACTGCAACTACTAAATACTGGCTTTTCAAGTGCTTTTAACCTGTTTAAGAAGAAGAAGTCATATCAAACAGGAACAGGTGCTTTATTTTAAAATACACTCAGTTGATAAGAACCAACAAGGCAATGACAAAGTACTTAGGTAAACTAAACTTAAATATAGAACACGTAACATTAAACATGAACACAAGCGAGCTGAGTTGTACGAGTCTTATTGTACGCAACAGTACCTGTCTAACAGAAGAGTACCCTAACTTTCTGACATTTGTGTTCATCTTTTATATCATCTGTGTGCATTGTACATTTTTGTTTTGTAATTTAGGTCCTTAAAAGTCATTGATTTTCAATATATGATTTCATTGGGAACCTTGGGTATTTTAAATAATGAAGGATATGTATTTTATAAAGTGAGAAATTTATCATATAAAGTGAGACATTTTTGTTTTGTAATTTAGGTCCTTAAAAGTCATTGATTTTCAAGATATGATTTCATTGGGAACCTTGGGTATTTTAAATAATGAAGGACATGTATTTTATAAAGTGAGAAATTTATCATATAAAGTGAGACATTTTTGTTTTGTAATTTAGGTCCTTAAAAGTCATTGATTTTCAAGATATGATTTCATTGGGAACCTTGGGTATTTTAAATAATGAAGGACATGTATTTTATAAAGTGAGAAATTTATCATATAAAGTGAGACATTTTTGTTTTGTAATTTAGGTCCTTAAAAGTCATTGATTTTCAAGATATGATTTCATTGGGAACCTTGGGTATTTTAAATAATGAAGGACATGTATTTTATAAAGTGAGAAATTTATCATATAAAGTGAGACATTTTTGTTTTGTAATTTAGGTCCTTAAAAGTCATTGATTTTCAATATATGATTTCATTGGGAACCTTGGGTATTTTAAATAATGAAGGACATGTATTTTATAAAGTGAGAAATTTATCATATAAAGTGAGACATTTTTGTTTTGTAATTTAGGTCCTTAAAAGTCATTGATTTTCAATATATGATTTCATTGGGAACCTTGGGTATTTTAAATAATGAAGGACATGTATTTTATAAAGTGAGAAATTTATCATATAAAGTGAGACATTTTTGTTTTGTAATTTAGGTCCTTAAAAGTCATTGATTTTCAATATATGATTTCATTGGGAACCTTGGGTATTTTAAATAATGAAGGACATGTATTTTATAAAGTGAGAAATTTATCATATAAAGTGAGACATTTTTGTTTTGTAATTTATTTCCTTAAAAGTCATTGATTTTCAATGTATGATTTCATTGGGAACCTTGGGTATTTTAAATAATGAAGGACATGTATTTTATAAAGTGAGAAATTTATCATATAAAGTGAGACATTTTTGTTTTGTAATTTAGGTCCTTAAAAGTCATTGATTTTCAAGATATGATTTCATTGGGAAACTTGGGTATTTTAAATAATGAAGGACATGTATTTTATAAAGTGAGAAATTTATCATATAAAGTGAGACATTTTTGTTTTGTAATTTAGGTCCTTAAAAGTCATTGATTTTCAAGATATGATTTCATTGGGAACCTTGGGTATTTTAAATAATGAAGGATATGTATTTTATAAAGTGAGAAATTTATCATATAAAGTGAGACATTTTTGTTTTGTAATTTAGGTCCTTAAAAGTCATTGATTTTCAAGATATGATTTCATTGGGAACCTTGGGTATTTTAAATAATGAAGGACATGTATTTTATAAAGTGAGAAATTTATCATATAAAGTGAGACATTTTTGTTTTGTAATTTAGGTCCTTAAAAGTCATTGATTTTCAAGATATGATTTCATTGGGAACCTTGGGTATTTTAAATAATGAAGGACATGTATTTTATAAAGTGAGAAATTTATCATATAAAGTGAGACATTTTTGTTTTGTAATTTAGGTCCTTAAAAGTCATTGATTTTCAATATATGATTTCATTGGGAACCTTGGGTATTTTAAATAATGAAGGATATGTATTTTATAAAGTGAGAAATTTATCATATAAAGTGAGACATTTTTGTTTTGTAATTTAGGTCCTTAAAAGTCATTGATTTTCAAGATATGATTTCATTGGGAACCTTGGGTATTTTAAATAATGAAGGACATGTATTTTATAAAGTGAGAAATTTATCATATAAAGTGAGACATTTTTGTTTTGTAATTTAGGTCCTTAAAAGTCATTGATTTTCAAGATATGATTTCATTGGGAACCTTGGGTATTTTAAATAATGAAGGACATGTATTTTATAAAGTGAGAAATTTATCATATAAAGTGAGACATTTTTGTTTTGTAATTTAGGTCCTTAAAAGTCATTGATTTTCAATATATGATTTCATTGGGAACCTTGGGTATTTTAAATAATGAAGGACATGTATTTTATAAAGTGAGAAATTTATCATATAAAGTGAGACATTTTTGTTTTGTAATTTAGGTCCTTAAAAGTCATTGATTTTCAAGATATGATTTCATTGGGAACCTTGGGTATTTTAAATAATGAAGGACATGTATTTTATAAAGTGAGAAATTTATCATATAAAGTGAGACATTTTTGTTTTGTAATTTAGGTCCTTAAAAGTCATTGATTTTCAATGTATGATTTCATTGGGAACCTTGGGTATTTTAAATAATGAAGGACATGTATTTTATAAAGTGAGAAATTTATCATATAAAGTGAGACATTTTTGTTTTGTAATTTAGGTCCTTAAAAGTCATTGATTTTCAATGTATGATTTCATTGGGGACCTTGGGTATTTTAAATAATGAAGGACATGTATTTTATAAAGTGAGAAATTTATCATATAAAGTGAGACATTTTTGTTTTGTAATTTAGGTCCTTAAAAGTCATTGATTTTCAAGATATGATTTCATTGGGAACCTTGGGTATTTTAAATAATGAAGGACATGTATTTTATAAAGTGAGAAATTTATCATATAAAGTGAGACATTTTTGTTTTGTAATTTAGGTCCTTAAAAGTCATTGATTTTCAATATATGATTTCATTGGGAACCTTGGGTATTTTAAATAATGAAGGACATGTATTTTATAAAGTGAGAAATTTATCATATAAAGTGAGACATTTTTGTTTTGTAATTTAGGTCCTTAAAAGTCATTGATTTTCAATGTATGATTTCATTGGGAACCTTGGGTATTTTAAATAATGAAGGACATGTATTTTATAAAGTGAGAAATTTATCATATAAAGTGAGACATTTTTGTTTTGTAATTTAGGTCCTTAAAAGTCATTGATTTTCAAGATATGATTTCATTGGGAAACTTGGGTATTTTAAATAATGAAGGACATGTATTTTATAAAGTGAGAAATTTATCATATAAAGTGAGACATTTTTGTTTTGTAATTTAGGTCCTTAAAAGTCATTGATTTTCAATATATGATTTCATTGGGAACCTTGGGTATTTTAAATAATGAAGGACATGTATTTTATAAAGTGAGAAATTTATCATATAAAGTGAGACATTTTTGTTTTGTAATTTAGGTCCTTAAAAGTCATTGATTTTCAAGATATGATTTCATTGGGAAACTTGGGTATTTTAAATAATGAAGGACATGTATTTTATAAAGTGAGAAATTTATCATATAAAGTGAGACATTTTTGTTTTGTAATTTAGGTCCTTAAAAGTCATTGATTTTCAATATATGATTTCATTGGGAACCTTGGGTATTTTAAATAATGAAGGACATGTATTTTATAAAGTGAGAAATTTATCATATAAAGTGAGAAATTTTTGTTTTGTAATTTAGGTCCTTAAAAGTCATTGATTTTCAATGTATGATTTCATTGGGAACCTTGGGTATTTTAAATAATGAAGGACATGTATTTTATAAAGTGAGAAATTTATCATATAAAGTGAGACATTTTTGTTTTGTAATTTAGGTCCTTGAAAGTCGTTGATTTTCAATATATGATTTCATTGGGAACCTTGGGTATTTTAAATAATGAAGGACATGTATTTTATAAAGTGAGAAATTTATCATATAAAGTGAGACATTTTTGTTTTGTAATTTAGGTCCTTAAAAGTCATTGATTTTCAATATATGATTTCATTGGGAACCTTGGGTATTTTAAATAATGAAGGACATGTATTTTATACAGTGAGAAATTTATCATATAAAGTGAGACATTTTTGTTTTGTAATTTAGGTCCTTAAAAGTCATTGATTTTCAAGATATGATTTCATTGGGAACCTTGGGTATTTTAAATAATGAAGGACATGTATTTTATAAAGTGAGAAATTTATCATATAAAGTGAGACATTTTTGTTTTGTAATTTAGGTCCTTAAAAGTCATTGATTTTCAATGTATGATTTCATTGGGAACCTTGGGTATTTTAAATAATGAAGGACATGTATTTTATAAAGTGAGAAATTTATCATATAAAGTGAGACATTTTTGTTTTGTAATTTAGGTCCTTGAAAGTCGTTGATTTTCAATATATGATTTCATTGGGAACCTTGGGTATTTTAAATAATGAAGGACATGTATTTTATAAAGTGAGAAATTTATCATATAAAGTGATAAATTTTTGTTTTGTAATTTAGGTCCTTAAAAGTCATTGATTTTCAAGATATGATTTCATTGGGAACCTTGGGTATTTTAAATAATGAAGGACATGTATTTTATAAAGTGAGAAATTTATCATATAAAGTGAGAAATTTATCATATAAAGTGAGACATTTTTGTTTTGTAATTTAGGTCCTTGAAAGTCATTGATTTTCAATATATGATTTCATTTTGAACCTTGGGTATTGAAAATAATGAAGGACATGTATTTTGGACTTTTGCTTTCTTTTTTATGTATTAAGAACATTTGGTTGCCATTCCTGTAATTTTGTGAACAAAACAGCTTTTATTGAATTTAAAAGCAGCTCTCCTCAATCTTATTGTATTATTGCTGCCATGTACAAGTATTCAACCCCTCTAGGTGTAAAATACTTCATTTTTGTTATTGGCTGCTGATGAACAGATACTCAGTTATATATGTTTAGATAGGGAAGATATATCATTAAAGTTTTTTTTTGATTTTATGTAGTTCAAATGGAAATTTGTCAACCATAAAAAGGCTTTTGCTCATCACAAGAAATGATGATATTGAAGTTGACAAAGAAATTGCAATTCATCAGCTTTTACAGAAACTCATCAAAGAAAGAAAGTTCATTTCTAAAGCATGGAGCGAAACATCTCTTACACTTAAGAGTGCTGGTAAGTGAAGTGTTATTTTAAGTCATCCGAGCTCAAAGTGGAATATAACAAATTCGGGTGATTTTGCTGGAGAAACTAAAATGGTTTTTTCCAACACATTTTCCTCTTGGCTTACTAGAGCTTGTATGGTTTAGTAATTTAAATATAATATTTTTTGATCAAAATTTTTGTTGTATTAAAAAAAAATCAAGTGTTGTTTGACACCAATTGGTCTATTATTTTGAAACCTGATAACTCATTAATTTTATTTTGTCGTAAATTAATATAAGCCATATTTTTAAGTGTAATTTTAAAATTTTGTGTAAGTTTGAATACTTACACTCTTGAATATATGATGGTTCTAAAACTAATAACAAAAAATTCTTACTTCTCTTTTTAATAAATATTATGCATTTTCAATAATATTTATCATGAAAGCTAAGGAATGATATATTTTTGTTTATTTTCTCATAAACATGTAATAAGAAAAAATTATAAGCAAAGATAAGAAGTGCTTGGAGATAAATTGGTCAACATTCCAGATCTATGACAAAAGGCAGCTGATTTGACCAGTATTATTATCATCATCAATTTAGCTTATTATTTATGTGTCATTTTTATTTGTTGGCCTTACATCTGTTTATAATTCTGTAAAAGAGTCTAAAAATATTCAACTTTAAACTTCAATGATTCATTTTGACTTATATTTCCAAAGTAAAGATAAAGCAATAAGTATGCAGGATTGTAATAATATAACCCATAAAAACAAAGTTTGTGATATAGAAAGTTTGTGACTCATAAAAACGAAAGTCCCTTTATATGCATTGCCAATTTTTTTATTCATTAACATTGCTCTGATTATTCTGTTGTCAGTGTGTGCTTGTTTGCATCTAATGTTAATTATTAAAAACATCACTATCAGCACAATATACAGTAAACTACTTTTCAAAATTTATATATTAAAATTAAATGTGTGAAAAATAAAGAGAATTTATGCAATCACATCCAAATATCTTTTATTTATTCTGCTTAAAACGACTTTATTATTAAAACAATTTTGACAACAGGAAAGAGTTTTTTCAATGATCGGTCAAATGCGATTTCAGCGCGATTGAATGATGGCAAGTTGATTTATTAGTATTCCATAAAATCAACCATTTAGTGACAGTGATAGCCCCCGAAAGTTGATAGAATGCATTGTCATCGATATCGAATCTCTCTGCCAAGTTTCAGCCCAATTCTATTACAGCAAACGGGTTAATTAGGCCTCCACAGATTTGTCCGGCAGTAACATACACACCCACCACACACATGCAAAATCTAAGTTAATATAAAGGGTTTAAAAAAGGACTTTTCATTCAAAATAAGAGTTATGAATTGAAAATTTATGCCATTCTTTAGTAGTTGATCTTGTATCTAAATCTAATGGGGATCTGAACCATTGTCCTGTAAAAGTGTTTTTACAACATTTTTTTAACACGTGTATTAGAGCCTACACATGACATCATAGAGGTTTATTTAGACATTCCTTAAGTTTAGTTTACTTTTCAAATTGCTATCCATAATTAGTGTGATTAAAATAATTTATAACTTTTTTAGATGTATGCTTTCATCAAGTGGTGCAAAGTTCCAAAACTTCTTATGCAAGGGATTTGATATGGCACAACTCACTTCCAACCAAAACTGCAATGTCTGAGCCAATGTGTTTGAATGGTACTACTTACCACTTTTTTTTTATTGTTTTAAATTTTTTGTGGCAGTATGCAATGTGTATGTTTTATTTAGTCTTGATGTACTACTATAAATTGATTTTCTTTGTGATCTAATGTTTCGTATAACCTTGTTTTATAGTTGACTAGCTGAAAACCCGTGCTGCGCTACGAAATTTTACCATTAGCATTTTAGCGATTTAAAGACATTCATGTATTCGACACTTCAGACGTTTGCTCCCATTTCGATCCCGACAAATTGATTTATCAAAATAGGAATTTTCCTTTGTTGACATTTTTAGCAACATTTTTAATTCTGAATAGTATATTGGAAGGAGACATTTGAATATCCCTCGTTTAGAACGTTTAGCTCACTTCGGACCGTTTTTAATTACATAATCGAGATTGCAATAGTTTATTGTGTTTATGTTTGCTCTTAGTTCTAAATTTCAATGTAGTAACTATATTGGAATTGAGACATTAAGATAATACTTGTATAGTTTCAATGTTGCGTCGACTTTTCATCCCTTAAAAAATTTTTAATCGATATTGGAATAACTTATTTTTTTTACATTTGCACCAAATATCTGATTTGTGACTACAATGGAATGGGAACATTCGGATATCCCTCGTTTGGAACATTTAACCCCTTAAAGTTGGTTAATCAAGAACGAAATAGCTTACTTTTTCTATGTTTATCTTTATTGACATTTGTACCAATTTTCAGAGTTGTAACCAAATGAGAAGTGAGACATTCGAATTTTCCCTCTTTTGGAACGTTTAACCCCTTTTCGACCCCTAAAAGTGGGTTAACCGAGATCGGAATAACTTACTTTTTCTCTGTTTGTCTTTGTTGACATTTGCACCAATTTTCAGAGTTGTGACGAAATGGGAAGTGCGACATTCGAATATCCCTCGTTTAGAACGTTTAACCCATTTTCAACCCCTTAAAGTGGGTTAATCGAGATCGGAATAGCTTACTTTTTCTATGTTTACCATTGTTGATATTTGTACCAATTTTCAGAGTTGTTTACAAGTGGGAAGTGGGAGAATTAGTGATGAGTGAGTGAGTCAGTGAGGGCTTTGTATTATATATATAGAGATTTTTATCATTCTTGTTTTAAAATTTCACTTTTTATTATATAATAGAAAAAGATGTATTCTAGTTCTAAAAAAATAAGCAAAAGAATTTACTCTTCATGTATAAGAAACCGAAAGAAACTTTTTAATAAAAATTCCTTTTCATTTATAAAGGGTTAAGACACAATCTGAAAATCAGTTACTTTCAGAGAACTTTGAATTCTTGAAAAGTCAAAAAACTATCTTCAATACTACCATTGTCAGAACTCCTCTCCATACTTATATTTTAATTTTCAAAAGTGTAAATCAGTTTTTAAAGCAAAAAAATATGTTAGAAAAGTCACTGAAATATCTAGAATTTTTTTGCTTCATTTTGTTATCACCTACTGTTTAATTCTACTTTCAAAATTATTTTTATTACTCTGGGTTCCCACAGTCATTAAAAGTGCTTAATAGTTTTTTTAACTTGTTTTTCATGCCTTAAAAGTTTTTAAAAATACTTCAATGTCCTTAAAAATACTTGAAAATGCTTATAGGTCCTTAATTTTTGTCACCGCACGTACAAAAATTATCTGGTATATTTGTATTACACATCTAGAAATCGAATGGTTTTAGTTACACACTGTACTCTGCGAAACAAACACATGAGATTAGTGTTGATGTTTTGCCAGCAGAAACATCAAGGACCATCATCAAAGTATGTTTATAAGGCAAAATTCAAAAGTTTGCATGGAAGATTTTGATTTTAATGGTCTGGACGAAGCAGCGGTAAAGCCACACTTTAAAGACATGCATGAAAAAAAAATGAAAACTCCTTAAAAATATTATTTAGGTCCTTAAAAGTCCTTGAAAAGTCATTGATTTTCATTCTGTGGTTTCCGTGGGAACCCTGTTATTATTTAAGGAAAAAACCATAGCTTTTTTTTTTATCTTAGATTTATGTAATGTTCACAGGATTCTGTAAATTTAGGCAGTGTGGCAAGTCAGAAAACAGCCTTTTTAAATGCAGTCAACATATTTATTGAGTTAAGTTGTAAGTTCGGGTGAGAGAGCGCGACGCAAACATGCTAATTGAACAAGATATGGCAATCAAATGAATGTAGAATCATCTTCCAGGGATTACTGTTAACTAGCATTGTGTTGAACCGTGGGAATTGTGCAGAGCTAGGCAAAAATTAAAATACCATGGGTGTGTGAAACAAACAGGCTTACGCAATGTCGAGCAAAACTGAATATTAATTATAAGACTCACTGTTGGAAAAGTGCCGACATAACCAAATCTCTCACAAGTAGATGTACATAGGAAGTTATTGGATGAATTGGTGAAAGAATTAAAAATAGGAATATGCGCTTTGAATGGAATTAAATTACTTTCGATAGTGAAAAAATGATTATTATTACGTTATATTTTACATTGTACATTTATAGTTTTAATGTGTCAAATTTTCTTAATTTTAATACAGGGTGCATAATAAAGATTGACCGAATACCAAATCGTTTCATTAATGGAATGATGATCTTGTGAATGAAAATTATGCCGTTAGACAAGGTATGACCTAGAATTTTAGAGAAATGTCAATAGATAGCTCTCTACATGTGAAGGACTGAGAAATTGCCATGAACGCAGTATGTTGAGAATAGTCATTCTTTTTTATACACCCTGTATCACTTCACAGTGATTTTCTAGTGTAGCAAAAGCATATTGTTATGTACCAGGTTTCTGCGCATTTGGAAAGTCATGAATTTGGACATTGAGTAAAATTTGTCATGGAAAGTCATGATTTTGAGCTAAAAAATTTCCATAAGTCATGGAAATACAGTGAATTTTATGGATTTCTAAACATTTTAAGTGAAATCAAGTAACTTTCATGTCATAAACATCATGATCGCTATTCAGCTCATGGAAAATTCATTATGTTTTTATTTATGTTTTGACTGAAACAATGGTCACAATTAAAAAACCCTGCCAACGAAAACATTTCTGAACTCCAAATGTATGACATCATATGAGTAAGGTCTCATAGGTAAGAAACAATTTCATAATATGAATATGAAATGAAAGTTTTGATAAGCTTGTATTTACATTTTTTTATTTTATTTTCTACCTTCTTTCTTCCGTTTTGCATTGTTGATAACAAATTTGATTTTTGATGATATAATTTATTATTATTGATTTATTCTTTCTTAAAATATTTCTTTATTATTAAAGATTGGTTAGCTTTTTTAACACTGAAATATCAAAGAATGGAAAATTATTTTTCCCTTTTTTGGTTTAGAAGTTACTGAAACAAAATTTTTTTACTTAATTTAAAATAAAACTTTATAAAAATCATTTTATGGTACATTGATTTAATTACTATGTTCGTGTTAGTAAAATTCATATAGATTTTTATTTTTGTGTTTGATTTGATTTCTTGAGTCATGGAAAATTATTTACATCTGTCTTGGAAAGTCATAAAAAGTCATGAATTTGTGACATTTTATTTTAGCAAAAACCCTGGATGTCCATATCTAAATTGCATCTGTTTAAAGCCTTCTACAACCTCTACAAATGAACAGATCTTTATAAAAGATTTTGTTCATATTTTATGTAGACCCTTGGATAATGTTACCTAAAAAAATAAAACATAAGTTCAAATTTTTGCCATCTCATGGATATGTTAAGGACTTATTTGAAGTTTTTACAAGCTAAACCTCATCAGAAAAAAAAAAGAAAAAAATTTTTTTTTTGAATATCTGTCATAAAATTGTAGCTCTTGAAACTGCATTTACAAAGATATGGAATTTTTTTAACATATTAAATTTTTCTTGCATCTTTTCCCTTTTATAAAAGCAAGAAATACACTGTTATAAATTATATCAATATGTGTACTCACTACAACTTCTTGGGTTACCGAAACCAGACTACATTTCAATTAGTTATGTTCAAGTATAAAAGTATGGATAAATGAGGTTTGATCTTTCATTAGATGAAGTAAAGTTACTCTGGGCATTAATTAGACAAAATTTTGCAAAACTAAATGTTTTTCCGTTTATGGTCTTAATTTAATTTCAGATTGGAAACTAGTGACTAGAGAATGTAAATCCAGTACAGTTACAGGAGCTAAGTGGCACAAATTTGATTATTCGTTATGCTCAAACTATCAAGAAACGGTGAAAGGTATGCTTCAAATTTGTATTTATGTTATTAGTTGTACCAAACGACCTAAAAATAGTAAATGTTTATCATTCAAGTTCTGTAATGAAAATATGAACTTTTACTTAGTTATGAAAATTGAATTTTTAAAATTATAATGTACAAAGCTGTTTTAAGTGTATAAAAAGTGTTATCTCAATATGTGATATTTCAATAACGATTATCAGTTATAAACAATTTATTGAACTAGTTTTTTCTTAACCTTATTAAATAATTTTTTCCAGAATAATAAAGCAAAATGCATTAGCCAAAGAAGGGAGTGCCTGTACATGGTTGTGCAGTTGCACCACTAAATTTTTTACAATTTGTTTTGATAATTATAAGTGAAATAAAGCATGCATAATAGCAACGCTTCTATTTATGCTTCAGATGACTAATTAATACAAATTGTACATAGCACAGTAGAGAGATCTATAAATATAATGCACTTGCAGATTTATTTAGGAATGTTAATTTCAAACAAACTGATACACAAAACCTTTGTATAAACTTCTTTCTGCATTAATGCAGAGTAGAAACTAAAATGGAGGGAATGGAATTCTCAGATAACTATGTTACATTTAAATATTTGCTATTAAAATTATTATTTCCTTGTGTTTGCTCTTTCAGATATGGAAATAAATTGTCCAGATGGGTTCCATCAACTAAAGCCAAATCTCTGTTACTCAGTTCATAAAAGCAGTACCTACGACGAAGCTAACGAAATTTGTCAAAATAGTTCTAGTTTTTTGATGAACTCAAAAATTCTATCTGACTATATTTTTTCAGCACCAGGTATTCATTAGTTATTAATTGTCTCAAAAAAGCATACATGTAATCGATTTCTCTTGTTTGAATTTTTGCCCTCTCGTATGTTGCTTTTGCAATTTACCATCATTTTACATTAATAGGATTATCTGTAAGAATGAAAGCAAAGCATCATTTCAACAGAGGTCACGATGAAACCAATAACTTTTGCTACAATAACTCCACTTTTGAAAGGAATTCGAAGAAATATCTGAAGAATATGTTTTCAAAGATAGGTATTTTTTTATACACAATCTTAAAATAAGTCTTGGTTCATATTTTCTCTTTGATATTTTAGATATTTGTTCAAGGCAACAATTTTATGGGATGAGTGTTTATATATTGTATATGTGTGTGTATGTATATGTGTGTATGTATATGTATATATATTGTACATGTGTGTGTATATATATATTGCATATGTATATGTGTGTATGTATATATAAAGTAGTGTTATATGTGCATTTAGAAAAACATAATTTGTATAATGAATGTATTTGCTATTATGTGAATGGCTATTTATAATGTTCTGTTCGAGAGATTTTTTAGTATATCAACAGGAACAACTACTATTTGTAAGTGCTGATCTTTTTCCTTTTTTTTTTCCATCTAATTCTTTTCCCCAAACATTTTATTATCGATTCATTACTTTACACATTGCAAATTGCTTTGTCTTGGCTCTAAACCTATCTTGCTCTTAACTATATTCTTTTATCTGTTTTACTGTGTTAAATTTGCTCTAAATGTTTTTAAAAAATAAGATCAGTGACTTATTATTAATTGTTATGTGGCAGTATTTTGCTACCGTTATTTATGTAGTTATAAAGTACTATATACCAATATATAAATAAAATATTCTATAAAGAAATTCATTGTATCTTTTTTACAGAGCTCCCTGGTAAATTTTGGATTTCAGAAAAATCTGCATATCTGAATGTCCATTACACTGGCAAGAGTGTTTTGCTTAACATGTAAGACTTCTATTCCAATTTGAACTCCTTTCAGTAATAGTTATTTAAAAAGATTTGTGTAATAAGTATATTTCATTTCATAACTTTTTAATTTAATCTAAGCCAAAGGTTGGATTTACAGTGCGTTACAAAATGATAGGTACACGAGTTTTTCAAATGTTTGCTATTGTAATTCAAAAGTAGTTGAACTGTTTTTGCATCAATCATTCTGAAGTTTTCCCTTCGACCATTGATGTACAAAATAAAGCAAATAATTTAATAAATAATAGGTAAAAGTTTTCTTTTGTATTTTTAGTATGTTTTAAAATGTTTTGAAGTGATAAGTCCACTTTTTATTTTTTGGGGCTAATTAGTTATGCTGCCGAAAATTTCCATAAATCTCGTCCTTTGATGACCTTGAAAGTACACTGTATGACTTGAAACACATGGACATGTTCAAAGTTTAGAAGGGAAAAAACAACTCTAAACAAGACAAAAGTATGTAAAGAAAAGTGCTTGAAATTCACAAAGGAAATAAGCATGATGGTGTCAAATAATCTTCAGTGATGAAAAGAAATTTAATTTGGTTGAGCCAATACTATTTGCATGACCTTCGAAACAAGAGAGGGATTTTCTCGAAAAAGCAAACTAGTGAGGATTCTGTTTTGGTGTGCGCTGGATTCGGATTTGGCGCGAAAACTTATATAACCTTCATAAATAAGTCTAAATGCTATAAGATACCAAGAATTATTTGAGAATTACTTGTTACTTCAATACCATAAACATTGGTGGTCCATTATACATATTTTAGCAGGATAACGTGCCTATTCCTACAGCAAACTCTACTTCTGAATGGTTTTTGGATAATGGTATATAAATTTTCAATTGGCCACCTTACAGTCCTGGCCTTTATCCAGTGGAAAACATGTGAGGCATTCTGGAAGAACTGTTTACGCAGGAAGTAAGCAGTATGACTGCATTGATGCTCTAAATTCTAATAAATATATTGTTAAAATGTGCAAAAAAAAATTTAAAAAATATTGTAAAAGCTTGTAGAAAGCATGCAAAGAAGTTTTGCGAACTAATTTTGAAAGAAGGTAAACAAATTATTTTTTTTGCAAGGATTCCATGGAAACTTATTGCATTAACTTACATGAAACTTATTGTATTGTATAGAATTAAAATAAGTAATTTTTTACTTTTGACGTTGTAGATTAAAATTGCCGTACATGAACGGAATCAAATCCAGTTTCCATTGTGCTTCCGTTACTTGGACTCGATACTCTTTCAATATAAGTGTTGAGAATTGCAGAAGAAAAAATAGTTTTGTTTGCATATATCAGCCTCTTAAAATGCTAAGGTGTAAGTATTCCTTTTATTTTATTTTAGGATTTGACTGATGTAGTATTCTTGCTTGATGTCACTCTTATTATATTTATAATACACAATTATTTTTTCTATTTTTTTTAAAAAAAACATTAAAAGTATAATTCAAATTTTGCTGCCGTCACTTTATAATATCCATAACAGCAAATGAATTTTGAAGATATACAACATTACGTAAATTATATTAACTCAGAGTTACCACGGTCATTAAAAGTGCTCAATATTTTTTTAACTTGTTTTTAAGGTCTTAAAAGTACTTAGAAGTTCTTAAAAGTACTTGAAAATGTTTAAAGTTCCCTAAAAGTCATTAATTTTTACTGAGTGTGCCCAAAGGGAATATTTATAAAAAATTCAAACTCTTATTTGTTTACTCCCTCAAGACTGCCATATATCTGCGCTGCTCTAGGATTGCTTGGTATATTTTTATTTTGCATACTTTAACTTATATGCTGTTTGGTTTTTTTGCAAAGGCATTTTACGAGTACTATTCCCGAAAAGTGCACATTGAATGTACCATGGTCCAAGTACAGTGCATATAAAAAATGGATTGCAACATCATCAAAGTCTATTCATAAGGTAAAATTCAAATGGTGCATAAAAGATTTTGATTTTAGCGCTAGTTGTGAAGCAACTATAAAATCACACATTAGTGACATGACGAAAACTAATTCTTGAAGGTCCTTAAAAAATATTATTTAGGTCCTGAAAAGTTATTTTCATTGGATAATTATTAACAATTGAATCATGAATTTTGAAAAGAACTTAGCTCAAGTTTTTAAAAATGTACAAGAAACACAAAAAACTTAATTTCCTTCAAACTGTTGGAATTCAGAAGGGATTTTTTATATGTAACTGCTTACTATTGTGTTAAATAATACAAAAATGGTGTTCATCTTACATGAAAGCATGTCCAAGAATATGGTAATCTCACTTGCCTCAAACTTTACAACTTTACTCATTTAAATATATTGTCACCTAACTTGTTCACATTTTTTTTTTAATTTTTTTTTTTTAATTTTAAATATTTAAATTTTTTGCAGCAACAAAACTATCGCGATCTTGGAGCAGGTTATCCACTCAATCAGTGTGTTATAACTTTGCCAGTGAAAGAGTCACTTGGTCTAATGCCAATCACACCTGCCAATCCTTTGATAGTAAAGCAAGACTTTTACAAAGCATTCGGGACCTGAATGATTATGCACTTTTCAAGAGTTTTGTACGTACCTTTGTAACGGACACAGATAAAGGTAAAACACAGGACTATTTTTATAGGATAATATTTTAAAACTTAGGTTGTTGGTTGGCTTTGATCACTTTGGTTTTGCCTTTACAAAAATTCATATCAAACTGGAAAATATCTTGAACAACATCAAGAGGACTTTACTTTCCATTATTATGTTGAATATTTATGTATTCTCTGCCAATGACTGTATGAATATTGCAAATATGCTCTATATTTTTTTGTAACGAAGTACCAGATTTCATTATCATTTTTACATAATTATCAAATTTCTCATTAACTTTTATGTAAAAACTTCAAAATTTCAATTCAAATTATTATAGTGAAAAATTTATTTATAATTTTATTTTGGTATAATAGTATCTTTTAGACTTAAAGGTTACAGTGACGTAACTTTTAAATGAGCTGACACTTAGAGATATGAGTATATATATAAAAAAACATATGTTTTATAAAAAATAAAAAAAATAAAAAAATTCCACAAAAAAAAAAATCAATAGTTTATAAAACAATATAACAGTCGGAAATAAAAATTGTTAAAATAATTTTTAAAAAATGTTTTTCTTCCCTACTAAACTTCCACAAAACAAGATATGAATGTGTATCACTTGGTTCTTTATTTTTAAATTTAAACGCATCTCATGGTATGACATACTATTTGGTAATATCAATCACTCCTGTGCAACACATATTTTGTATAGTCTTGTTTTTTAGTTTCGGTTGTTCTATTGTTATTTTTAGAATTATGTTCATTGAAATATGCTAAGAGTTGGGAATTTCTTAGACTCTAAGAAATCAAGACCCTCTAAGAGGGTCTGATTGCAATACAAGTACACGATATCTTTTAGAGTCAACTCGCAAACAAATCCTTAATTTTTTAACAGGCACTTCGGTGTAATATGAGGACAAATGCTATTAGTCCTCCAAAAAAAGCAAAGCGTCTAAAAATTGCTCTGAAAACTTATTTCACTACGTCCTGGCGTAACTCATAACGTAATAGGCGGTAGTATAAATAAGATGAACTATAAAAATTTAGGTATATAAGATAAAAGTTATATTTATTTAATATTATATTTATTGAAGTTTAAGTTTAAAGACCTATAAAATAAAACACAGTACGAGATGCACTTACATCAGGAGAAATAGCCAAAACGGTATTTAATCCTTCCTCGAGAGAATGAACTATACACTGCCGCTATACAGAAAATTGGTCACATGACCAGGTTACAAAATTTGCATAAATCACTTCATAACGACTCGGTATTTTAAGTGAAATTAAATTCAAAATATCTTTGAAAATTACGGAAACATGATTCAAAATTAAGTCCGGAATGGTAGTGAACTTGTACTCCGAAAATACTAACAATAAATTAATAGTATTAGTAAAAATAAATACCTAACTTGATTCAAGTAAACCAAACTTGCTGATTTAGTTTATCGAAGTAAAGTGAAATGAATCAATTATTGTGATGGGTGGTTCCCGCAATGTTAACCTTTAACTGCTGTGGTTGGGTGGTTTGAAGTTTTTTGCGCAAGAGCTACACATGGTTCATACTGCGCCAAATAAATTGGTGAACATAGGTTTAAAGTTTAAGAAACAAAGTGTCAGAAAAATTAAGATAAAAGTCAAAGATGCGATATTTTAGGGGGTGGAAGCATTCCACAAAAATTGACTCGAGGTCTATCAGACCGCTTACAGCAGTTAAAGGTTAAAAACAAACCGGTGTTTAGCAAGAAGAACTATACTAGAAGATAACCTGATTTGAGCTCATTCAATACTCTACAACCATAGGGGAACTGGTTTCAGTGAGCTCAATTCATCTTGTCTTCTAGTATAGTAGATAAAAAGCCCCAAGTAAGTTAGTATTTAATACTGTGTTTTTTCTTAATATTTTCTAATGTGAAATATATCCTCGAAATGGTTGAATCACAAAGTGAGCAGTGCAGGATCGTTGTCAATCATTAGAGAACAGGTTGAAATAATGCCAGATTTACTTATTTTCTAGAACAGTCCTGGTGGATGGGTTTGGTACAAGAAAAAGATTCCATTAAATGGTTGAGTTGGCCAACTCAGTCTGTTCAGTTTGTGGATTGGAATTCCCGCACCGATTTCAGTAGGGAGAGATCTGCTGGAGCGCTTACTTTTGACAAAGATAATGGCGAGATGCGATGGATACTGAAAGATCCCTCTAGTAAAACAAGATTCATTTGTGAAATACAAGATTGCACAGATAGTCGTAAGTATGGTTTGATATTTTTGCAGAGGCTGGTAATCTGTCAGTCATTTTGGTTAATTTGTATGTTTTTGACGTTCTGAAACGACCTAAAAATGAAGGTTTACCAGTGATTTAATGGCTGATTTAGAGACTTGGCAAAAAGTCTGAATTCCTAAAACATTTGTGAAGCTGGTTGTCATTTGCATGTTTTCTAACATAAGTTCTAGATTGTCTTAATCAGTGGATTTATAAATGCTATTGGCCATGGTTTTAGAGCTAATCAGTGAAACAATTTAATGTTCTAAATAATTCTTTTATGTTGAAAAGTACTTGTCATAATACATTATAATTTGAAATTTTTTGGAGGTTCTTCTTTTCGATTTATGAATTACGTTTTCTTTTGTTAAGATATTATCTCTTACGACAAAAAGATGTTACCTCCGCAAAAAAAGACAAAACTTTTTTTTTTCTCAGCCATGTGCACCTTGTTCTAAATTATATCATTAGATAGTACTACATATCTGAGTATGCCTTAAGTAATACTGGCCCTTGTTAACATGTAAATCGAAAAACCATTGGACTCTAAAAGTTTTAAAGTTGTTTTTCCTGTTTGTTGGAACTGAAACTACTGTTCTTTAGGTACCTCAGGATTGCAATAGACAATATTTTCCCATTTGTGTTTGGCAATTTCAATGTTTGTCTTTTTTATTATTCAATTGTCTCAAAGTCACACTTTAAGAGGCAAAATAAGAAATGTATTTACATCTACCCGATTAGCATCATCCAAATAGAAAAAAACTTATTTTGTGTTTTATAAAGAATTTTAGTAAATTATCAATGATAAATTATTGAAGAATCTTTGATAAATTACTTATATTTAACGCTAATTAGAAATGCACAGACATTTAGACTGCATAGACAGTGAAGACTCTATGCTCTCATTGAGTTGTTATCGAAAAGTGAAATCAAAGTGTTAAGTAAATTTTGGGCTGTCAGAAAATGCAGAAGTTTACTTTTTTCATTATGTTTAAGAACCATTGCAGATTTCTGTAGAACAATATTTTGTTCAGTTAATATAAAAAATATATTCATAATTAGGAGTGTAGAACCTCACACAACTTTCAATTCCACTTATAATATTGGTCATTGCAGTAAAATTTAACATGGTTCAGTTGAACCCAGCTATAGTGAACCGTCTGCGGACCCAACAATAAATCCACTATACCAATGGTTCACTATATCCAAATTCTTTAAAAAGATATCTTTTTAAATATGACATTAGTATTGCTGGAAATAGTGATTGTGGTAATTTGCTTATAAATTATTACTTAGGTAAATAAATAATTAATCAAATATTAAAAAGAAAAATAATTACAAAAATAACTAAAATTTTATTTTACCTTTACATTCTATGGCATAAATTAGTTATTTTAGATTGACTACAATTTGATTTTAAGTAGAGTTCATCAATTTTCTTATCAACAATTATTAGAGAATCCATGGTTTTCTTGTCCACATTTTCTGTGGAAATTTTTTTTTTTTTTTCTCAAGATATTTCCTTTCAACAGGGCTTTTTCCACATTTTCTCTTTCAGCCTACGTAGTTTCTTGGAAGAGTCCATATTTTTTTCGTATGTCGCAAGAGTCGCTCTACCAACGTTGTGACCAAGAGTCATGACCCAACAATAAATCCACTATACCAATGGTTCAATATATATCCAAATTCTTTAAAAAGATATTTTTTTAAATGTGACAGTAGTATTGCTGGAAATAGTGATTGTGGTAACTTGCTTATAAATTATTACTTAAGTAAATAGATAATTAATCAAATATTAAAAAAGAAAAATAGTTACAAAAATAACTAAAATTTGATTTTACCTTTATATTGTATGGCAGAAATTAGTTTTTTTAGATTGAATACAATTTGATTTTAAGTAGAGTTCATCAATTTTCTTATCAACAATTATTAGAGAATCCATGGTTTTCTTGTCCACATTTTCTGTGGAAATTTTTTTTTCTTCAAGGTATTTCCTTTCAACAGGGCTTTTTCTACATTTTCTCTTTCAGCCTACGTAGTTTCTTGGAAGAGTCCATATTTTTTTCGTATGTAGCAAGAATCGCTCTTTGATTTTTCCAAATGCTTGAAATTGTAGATTTTGATAAGGAAAATACTTTGCATATTGCCGATTGATTGGTGCCATCTTCAATACATTTGATAATTTTAACTTTATCCTCAATTGAAAATGCTTCTCTTTTTACGGAATTTGCCATTTTTAGTTGCTCTTAAAAAAAACGTCTGCTTATCTCAAATTGTACATAAGAATATGAAGAGAGTGACAGCAAAACGAGGGACAACTGGAGACTTTTGGACTGCTACCACTTACCGATTGTAAAGAATAGAGGCTTAAAGGGAGAGGGGAGGGTGTTGAACAATAGTGGACAGAGGCTTCATCCTATAATTGGTGGGATGGGAAGCCGAAAAAGGGAGGTTTGTTCCTTCAACCAGGGAGAAGGGAAGAAGAGAAATGATGCTTAACCAGTTATTTCTTTAGTTCAAGATGATGAGCATGAAAGAGTGAAATTTGGCACAATGTACGGGAATGCTGTTATTTGCACTCCCAACTTGTGCCAGTTTATCCACTATAAGCATATAAAATAACATTAGTTAATTAGGAATTTTGGTCAGGACTACTAAAAAAGTTCACTATAACCAAGTGTTCTCTATATCCGTGTTCATTAAAAATGGGTTCGACTGTATTGCTTATCATTTTCTTATTTTCACTCATTTAAATAAAAATGGTTAGTTTGCCGATATTTTTGTCAATAATTTTTACATGAGCAAAAAACACACCAAAATAACAAAATTGGGGATTTTATTCAATAGACATTACATTGTCCTTGCTTGTGCGTGAAACACAAAAAAATCAATCGTTGATGGGCGATGCTCAAGGGCACGGAGTTCTGAGTTAAAGGCACTCGTTTTTTAACTTTTTATGCTTTTATCACATTTTTATGAGAATTTCGGAGATGGGAATGTTTAGAACACCTTCAGAGGCATTACCATAGTGATTTTGAGCAAATCGTTAGAGCCATTTTGAAAAATATGATTTTTTCAAAGGCAGCTTCCTTATGCGGATGCACGATTTTGACAAAAACCTGAATGGTAGGTCCCTGTGCCATCACCAACCTGCACACCAAATTTGAACATTTTAGATCAATTTGTTCGGGAGTTATGCTGGCCATGTACACACAAAGATTTTTTCTAGATCACTTTTTTGAAGTTGGGATATTCCAAAATGTGGAGAAATGCAAACAAAAAAATCAATTTTCTTTTACCGAATTCTATACTTTCATTAACCTATGTATACAGTTGAATAATTGTAAATAAATAATAATAATTTAACATTGTAATCACCTTGTAATAAAAACCCATTTCTTATTACTTACAAAAAGCATTATTCTTTATTCAGGAATGAGTTTCTTCCGCCATGTGGCGGAATTCCGCTTTTTTAATTTTTTAGAAAAAAAAAAAATTCTGCTTTTTCAAAAAAAATTCCGCTTTTCTAATTCCTGAAAAAAATCCGTGTTTTCCCGCTTTTTCTATCCCACGGAAAAATAACTTTTTTTCTAAGGTTGAACCACGAAGCAGCTTCACTTTCGAAAGATCGGGAAACCTATCGCTCAGGGGTCGCATCACATTCCTGCCTTATTTCTTCTCCAAGTACAAAAATCCACTGAAAAGCATTTTTTTAGTCAGATTGGCGCTCAAACTCGCATTTTGTATATTTCCAACTGCGCCGAAATTTGAACCTTTTGTGTCATTTTTTTTCTCTGCTCAAAATGTAAATTCCTTCTTACAATTTCACGCGATTAACCTATACTAATAATGCGCTTGCTTCCAAGTCTGACAAGTTCTGCTTGTTTTCGTTAAGCGTTACGCTGATGTAATGTCCGCTACTGCCGAGATTTGTGTGGCTAGGACGTGCGTTATCGCTGTGATTTAGGTTGCTGTGGTGACCAATTTCCCGGAGTATTATGCCGATATAACTGCGTTATTGCTGAGAATTGTTCCGGTATCTTCGACGCTAACGCTGATATTTACGTTTATGTGATGGACATTTTCGTTGAGTGTGCTACCCTGTTGTAAAATCTGAGATTTGCACCGATTTTACCGAAAGAATGTTGATATTACCATGATGAATTGCGCTATCGCCGAGATTTTGTGATGGTAATTTCGTCGAGTGTTACGCCCATACAATAGCGTTATTGTTGAGAGTTGCTCTGGTATGTTAGGTTCGAACTTTGATATTTCAGTTGGCATGAGAGTTGTTTTCGTGGAATGCCGTACTTTGGTAACATCCGATATTACCGAAATTTACACTAGTATTATCAAGAAAATGTCGATATTACCGAAATTTGTGCAGATATCGTCAACACTATCGCCAATACGCACGTTGTTACGATTTTCATTTCGGCTGATATTTAGATTTTCGCCGGTATTGCAAGCGCTATTGCTTTCGTTAGAGTGATGGTCATTTTCGCCGAGGTGTACTCGAATACAATACCGGCTATTACCGAGATTTTCAACTCCGTTTTGTAGCCATTCGCCTAGACTTTCGTAAATGCGATAGCCGCTATATCCGTGATTAGTGCCTGTTTAAGGATCGATTTCCCTGTTTCATGTGAATCTATACTAAAATTTTTGTATGTGTTTTACACATAAAACGTTTGGAGTTTTGTTTTCAGCTTTTTGATTTTTTATTAAACTCATCCCTGTTTATTGTTGCATTAATAGTCTTCTGTCAATGCTGTGTCAAAATCTTTGAAATACCACATTAAGATTGTCATTGGAAAATGTAGATCGAGTTAACACTGTCTAAACAGTAGCAAATTTTTTCATTCCTCTAAAATATTCAAAATCAAGAGATAGTAGTTGAATTTTCACTACAAAATAAGGATTCTTTATCTCAGTGTTAGTTATATTACTAAATGATGTATCAGTTCTTACACCACCTTTTACTATCGAATGTATGTTTGCTCCATAAGTAGCGTGTGTTTTTGAATATTTTTAATATGTTTGAGAAACATTTAAATACTGTGTCTGTAACGTAACCTAAAAATTGTAACTGAGTGACCAAAGAACCTGGAATTCAGGAAAATGTCAGAGAGCTTTCTGATTCTGGAAAAAATCAGGGAAATGTCATGGGACTTTTTAAAATTTCACAAAAATCAGAAAAAATTTCTATCGTATTGAAGATACATTTTCCCATTCATTTGTATTTTGGCGCCATTTACCCGGAGATATGTAACCTGTAATGGTTAGAAGTTTAATGTTACCAAATAATTTAAACTTTTCATTACCACCAGAAGTATTTTTTTAAAAAATAGCCATATTATCTCTTTAGCATATGTGTTCTATTTGATCACAGTGTATACACATCTGTAAAATGTGAAAAAATTGAGGAAAATTTGAAAAAAAGTTTGCTGTAAAATCGGAATTTTTTTAGAAATCTACCAGGGAATTATCAGCGAACTTTTTCCCTGATTTTTGTAGCCCATCCTGTATAATTTTATAATTCTATTTTACCCTATGGATCTCAAATCAATTAAGTTTTAGATTCCATACTTTTTTTTTCTAAAGGTCCTACACTAGCATACATTGAAGATCGCTCAGTTGATAGTGCAATGCCAAAAAGTTATTCAGCAGCCCTTAACGATTTCAAGTTGCATTGTGTCACCAGTGGGTGGTATGTTGCCAACAGCATATCTTGGTTCAAGGATGGAATTCCCATTTCCTCAAATACAGATTTCAATATTTTTGGATTTCTCGTAAAACCAGAAGCCACCAATCTAGAAGATATTTTGCAGTTCCAAGGATACTATTGGTGTTCAATAAATCAAGCACAATCTTTCACGCCAGTGCTTTCTTCAAAGATTTTGTTTCGTTTCCCAGGTATGTGATATTGGTTAATTTATGAACTCAAACTATCATTACTTTTAAAGAAAGGTGATTAAATTGCATATTTAAAGAAGCTTTTATCACACACAGAAATAAGCTATTAAAAAATTTAAATAATTTCAGATATTTCAACATTAGCTTACTCAAATACACATAATGCTTAAATTTTTGGGGCAAAATTTTCTGCCAATGTTTTAATTTAAAACATGATATATTTTACCAGTTGTAACTCCTGTAATTACATCACATTTATTAACAAAATTTGAAGGTAAAGTTAATGGCGTCTTCTTTCATTGTTATCATTATTTTTTGGAAAGTTTTTATAAGCTCACTTATAAAGGCTTTTTGTAATGCAATGAAAAATACTCAGCTATTTTCCCTTTAATTTTTATGACCTTTTATTGTTACCCAGTATATAGCTATTAAAATATATCAAATGCTTTGAAGCAATACTTTGGCTGAAATTATGTCTCAAAAAACGAAGTGTTATTTATATGAGACAGACTGAGTATCCCTTTTAAAAGAAGAAAGCATTTAATGTTCATAACAAACATGTTTGATAAGAAATAGTTGTGTCTAAAAAGAATCCAAACTATCTTATCTTTGAAAATGAGGAAACACATTTGCTTGCTACAATTGTCAATGGGATGGATAGACACCAATAATTTTAAATTTAGATCTTAACTTATGGAGTGTATTGCCGCTCCAGAGTAACCAACTTGTAGGAGATGCATCTATTGACTCGGAATGATGTAAAATTCTGTGCCAGAAATGTTTAGGTAATCCTTCCTCTGCAACACCTATAATTCATGCAACCAGTTGAAATGTTGTCAACTGTGTTGTCACACATGAGTGTCTTGATATGCCTGCTGGAGAAACAATCCAAGTCATTTTAGGTTTGTCAGTTAAGACAACTTACTGAACAACTTTTTTCCAAATGGCACTTCTAAGCGGTACCACAAACGTAGTCTGGCCAGCATTTCCAACCACGGTTTGCTATGCAAAGATGTAGACAAAGCACCCTGTATATGCCACAATACAAACTTTTTTATATATACTCTATATCAAACTATATAAAACTTGCTTTTAAATTGAGTTATGAATGGTCCAAAAGATATTTTTAAATATGTTCAATGGTTTATTTTACCCACTAACTAATGTTGACATAAATATTGGGTTTTTCTTATTTTATGCAATTTCAGGGGTGTGCTACTATTGCGTTTAAAAATAGCCCATTATTGGAGGGTTAACTGATAATTCTTTTTTAAATGTCTTTTCCACATCATTGATACACAACCAGCTGTATTCAATCTCCATATTCATTTCCTTTATGTATGCCATCCAATGATGAATGCGAGAAAAATGCTTCAACATTATGCAAAATACGCGAACCATGGTTCAACCATGTGGGAAACTCTTTAAGGTTCTTGTGTCACAATTTTTTGTTAGATGGTCCAGAAATTCTAGTATTTTCAAATTACTGAGGGAACCAAAAAAGACAGCTGTTTTGTGTCACTGAATACCTTTTTATTAAAAATATAACAGTTTTTATATTTCTTTTTTATTTTAGGTCTGTATACATTTGTTTTGTACATGCACTCATCAGACCTTTTTGTTGAAGTCGTTGAGTGTTCAGATTATATGAACAATTTCATACTACCTCCTGAATTTGTTGACCATTTAAACCAAACCATTCATGGATTCGAAATAGCAGTTTTGCGTAATTTAACTTGTGAGAGGTTAGTAGATTATTAATTAGGTTCTTGTTAATTCGAGTGCTAGTTCAATGAAATTTCTTATTTTGTATTGAAATAACGGTTTATTTTTATTTTACAGATTTTCTATCCATTATTATATTCACATACTTGTTTGGAAAAACATGGAATTAGAAAAAAAAGTATTGAAAAGTGTTGAAACTTCTGTAATTTCATCCATTGAAACCATTAATACTCTTTTAGAAGATCTCCAGATTGATAAAAATGATGTGTTAGTAAGGAGTACAGGTAAAATTTATGGAATTCATTTTTATTTTCCTAATTGAATGCTAGATTTTTTATTTTCCCAATTGAATGCTAGATTTTTTTTATTTTCATTACAATGTAAAGATATTCTTCAAATCATGTGACATATTTTGTAACTTATGATCTTGCATTAATCAACTTTAAATAATATTTACGTGATGCAAGGGTTTTTATTTATTTTTAGTGGCATGTCAGGAAGAAAAGATTGTATTCCATGACTACATCACTACCTGGCCCACAACTTTGGTGGGCCAAAGTGCACAATCAAATGAGCTTTGTGTAGGAGGTAAAATTTCCAAACTTTAATATTAAAAAATGTTTGAAGACTGGTGTGAATCTTAACTCTCTCATAATTTAATGTTGTTTAATGTTGAAATAAATTTTCATGTTGTAGTTTATGGATTTACACATAGTTATATATGATGATCAGATCATAAAGTTATTTTCCTGAAAATATATTGACAACCTTTTAATAGCCACAATGAAAGTTAATAAAACAGAAATGCCAACTTGAATGAATTTTCCATAGTTTTTATGGATTTATACTTCTTTTTATTGTTTTACAAACATTCTTTGAAACCTATGTGAAAAAATTTACACAAAATCTTTTTTTTAATCCCTTACCAATACTCTTATAATTTGCCCAATCCTCTTGAAATTTTGCAATACCCCGATATAGTAGGCACTATCATCAAGGTTTATGTTATTGTGAATGTCATTTTCATCTAGATTCGTACTGATGTAATAGCTGCTATTGTCAAGATTTGTGCTGGTATAGTAGGGGCTATCATCAAAACTTGAGTTGTTGTTCTCAGTTGTAACTCGCAGGATTGAGACAGTGGTTGCAGTATAAAAACAAGAGACCAATAGCTGTACCACATCTGTATGTCACTGTAACCCATTCCTATAAATTAGAAATACTGGGAATGAGTTTCATTATTCAATTGTTCACACTTTAATTTAAACAAATGCCGCTTACATTGAAATGTTGTTGTGAAATGGTTCAAAAATTTTTCCTGAATAAACAAAATTTTCAGGTTAAAATTCTTTTGACTCATAGTTTCTTAGCTAGTTTTCCTAATCATGTAATAATACTTAACAATTTTCACTACTTTCTTTCTCTTTAAACAGCATCTCTTTAAGTCAAAATGTATGCAGCATGTAAACGAAAGGCATTTTCCTTGTCGCTTATTTATAGGAATGGGTTGCAGTGAGGTATAGATGTGGTTGCCACATTATGCGATTTGTACTTCTATTTTCGCTATATAAATAGCATTCCACTCCCACAAATTTTGCTAATTTCTCTTATTTATTTGTCTGTGTTTGCTCCTGTGTTTTTTTAGGCTACAAATACTATTTCAATATCAGGTCATTAAATTCCTAAAAATTGTTTTAAACTTCTCAAAGTGATGCTTCTGCCATTTTCAATATTTATGATAGCAAATATTAATTATTGCAAAATTGATGGTTCAATATAAGAATAACTAGGCATGCAAAGAATTAACATTATATTCTCATCCTAATTTATTTATTTTAAGACAACGGTAAGGTCATTGAACGGAAGTGCTTAGGAGATTTCAACACTGGAGCATTTTGGGATCCTATCCTCGAAGAATGTGCTAACGTTTCTTCATATACTACTGTAACTTTATATAAGTTATCCAAAGTAAGTATGCTTTTTATTAAGAGGCGTAAGATAATTTTTGAAGTTTATAAAGAATTATATTCTTTTTATAACTAGTTTTAAGAGTTTAGTTTCGATACTTTCAGGGATTACATTTGTCTTAATGTTCCTTAAATTTTTGTTTCACCTTAAAATTCCTTAAATTGTACTTAAATTATTTGATAATTCCTTTAAAAAATTAAAAACCTTTACAATTCCCTAATTTTTCTCCAAATCCCCCCCCTTCCCCCCAAAAAAACCCAGATATTCCTTTAGAGGAGAAAATCTTTTCTGAGATTTTAATTGTTCAATTTTTTGAAAATTGGTAGTTATTTGCCGATGTTGAAACATGCTTTGAAAAGAATGTCTATGCTGGGAGCCTTTGTCAGCTTTAAAAGAATTATCTCTAAAATTTTAAGGAATTATCCTTAAAATTCCTTCTTAATTTTTTTAGGAAGCTTTACTGTGTATATTTATTCAATCTTATATACAATTTATTAATTATTTTTTAACTGTTCTAAGAGCAAGAAGTTTAAAAAAAAAAATAGTGATTGGACAACTAATTAAAACAAATATGTTTCATTGTATGCATGTCCAGTTACTTGAGAATACAAAAAAATTGAATTAATAAACAAATATGCTGTTTTTGAAATATCAAACATCTTTGATGGTGATTTGAGTTTTTATTTCTTTTTTAAATCAGGAAATTTCGAATTTTCTAAGACGATGAAAAGTAAATTATGCATCAAATACACTGTAATTATTATGCATGTATAAAATTATCCAAGATTGAATGCAGGAAATCATAAACCATCTTAAATGTAACAAACTTAAATGTGGAGCATATTGGATTTTTTCTGGGCTTCAACCAGTTTTATATCGAGTTTAAACGAACGTAATTATGTCATTAAGACTTTTCAGATCCAGACTGTTCATTATTTTATAATTGCTTTTTTTTCACACTCACTGTAATTTATTTTTTAACTGATTTTTTCGCTAAAGAATAAATTTTCATCCACACATACAGAGACATTTTCTTTTGTTGTGCTATTGATAAGAAATTATAATAATGTGTAATTGTCAGTTAAGTAGCACGAATATTCAAATTGCTTGCCTTCTGATATCTCTTGTATGTGAAAATTATTCATTTAATCATTTTGAAAACCCTGTTACAAATTGTCAGAGAAAGAATGCAAAAGGACTTTTTCCACAAACTACTTACTGTGGCTTTTTACTTACCATTTTCACCATTACTTTGCTTTATCATGCCTTACATTGAATTCAGTTTTGAATGATTCACAAATATATGTATTCTGGATTAGTGGTTCTAGACTTTTGCACTTGGTAGCATGTTTAAGAAAGGTGTAGTTTTAAGTTTATTGAGGGACAATGTAAGTGGTTAAAAAACATAGTTCCCAGCAAATATTAAAGTTTATTTTCAAATATATATATATATATATATATATATATATATATATATATATATATATATAGCACATGTTAAGATATGTGTATTTTATTTATTAAAAAAAATTCCTCTGTTATTTCAGCAAATATCTTTATGTTTCACTTTCAGTTTATACTTCATTTTTTAATATGTTAATTTCTAATTTTATTATTTAAAAGCATATTGGAAAACAGGAAAAATATGTATAATTGCATTTCATTTATTTATTTATATAATTAATTTTAATTATAACTTGTTATATCTCAAATTCACATAATAGAATGTTATCTATAACCTATGATATTTTATTGATATATACTATATTACTTCTTGAATACAATTATTATTGATTTAAAAATTAATGTATGCATTTTAAACTGTAATGCACTAAAGTAAAAAAATAATTCCTTTACAGGTAAATATTACCAAAGATAATATTTTAAAAACCTCTTCAATAATGGAATCATTGACATCCTCTTCTGAGAACCTGACTTCAGCAGATGTGCAATACATTGCTCAAATTCTAAGAAACATGGCTACGGTACCTGTCATTCAACCTAAAGTAAGTTTACAAAATTTTCATTTTAGAAAATTATAACTCTTGTATTTTAAAAGATTATTCATATAGATAAATATTTCTTTTTTCTTTTAAATCTCTATCAACTCTTAATCCTTTCTGTAATAAAGAAATTTAACTTCCCCTAATTCAAAAGAATTCATTATAATTCAGACTTTAATCTGACATTCTACTGTGTTCTAACTAGATTGTAATATTTCTTTACACTGTGAAAACTATGTTTTACTTTGTGAAAAAATATTAATTTTTTTGAATTTTATATATTTTGAGCATATAGTTTGGCGTCTATGACGTCACTTCTTTAAAACAGACATGTGGACAAGTAAGCCATTATCTCCTTTTGGCATAAAATAAACTTTGTAATTTTCTGATTGATCTGTTTTCAAACTGAAAATATTATGGAGGTTCCGGGTTTTTTTACTTGAAATTTTGTGAAAGGTCAGTTTGTTGGACATGGAATTTTGTGAAGGGTCCTTTTGTTGATTATGGAATTTTGTGAAGGGTCCGTTTTTTGGACATGGAATTTTGTGAAAGGTCCTTAAAAGGACCCAAATTTACTTCTGCATAGACCCCTGATTACCAAACATTTACCTTATGTAGTCTAATAGATTATATTTTATACGATGTACTTGGGTTAATCATTTATGGTATATATTTTGGTTTACTTGAAAATACTTATAGGTCCTTAGAAGTCCTTAATTTTTGTCACTTATCTGCACCGCACCATAATGAACAATTTTAATTTTGCCTATTTCAAAAGAATTCATTATGATTCAGTCTTTAACCTAAACTTTTACTGTGTTCTAATATTATTCCTTTTTTTTTTTTTTTTTCTTTTCTTTTTTTTTACACTGTTGTCTGAATACAAAAAAAATTAAAGAGTTCCAAATCACTAAACATTTGTCTTTTTCTTGCCTTATGTAGTCTTGTAGGTTATATTTTATACATTAAACCATTAATGGTATATATTTGGGTTTAATATTGTGGGAAGGCTAGTGGGGCTGAATAATCAGGCAGTAGTAGTTAATTGTGCTTTAAACTTTAATTAACTACATCTATTTAGGTTATTATACATCGTCAGGGGGACAAAACCCCACAGCACCTTCCGCTCTCCTTCTCTCTCTCCAGAAGAATGTCCTTCCCCTCTCTCCTTCCGTCATCCCGTACTCCTACTTCACGACTTCTCCGCCAGGGGCGACATCCGTAGCAGGGAATGCCATCTATTGGAGGGATCTCCAACCCACACGGCCGTCCTGACAATACAGGTGTCCTCGCCTGATATCAAATTCTGAAAAGAATCAAAAGAAAACGGAGAGAAAAATGTTCTAAAATTTTACAAAAATTTGGTGTAGGATGTGATGAAAGGTTCTAAACTTGCAGGATTCTCCCTAAAAAGTTTGTAGTTTAAAAAAAATCACTAGAAAATGTTCAAACATCTTGAAAAGTTATCAAGAAAACCTTAAAAAGTTCACTAGAAAAGTTCGAATATTCAAAGTTCACTCGAAAAGTTAAAAAACACTGAAAAAGTTTCAAAATTCGAAAAAGTTCAAAATTAAAGTTCTCTTGAAAGAGTTCAAAAACACTTAGGAAAAGTTCACAACCAAAAAGTTTTTTAGTTTATGACTTTCTATTGTCCCCATTTTTTCATGAGATCGGCCGCAGTCGACGTCTGATTAGGTCCCTCATGATGACCCACTTTTTTCACATCGTATCGGTCTTTCGGTCTGATCTTGATGACTTCATAAGGTCCATGAAACTTAGGACGCAGTTTCATTCCTGGCCCCATCTGTGTTCTTTGTATTGCTACTAGGTCTCCGATCTTGTAGTTGTGGGCGACCTTTCTCTTCTTGTTGAAGTTTCTCCGATTTTCTTCCTGTAGTTTAAGAATATTCTTCTTCGCTTCTTCGCGTTCTATTTCACGAGTGTTCATCATCTCTGCAATTCTCTCCTCTTCCAGCATTTCCAAAATCTTCAAATCTTCTTTATTTCGCATCTTGACTCCAGTTAGTAATTCGAAAGGAGTTCTCTTGGTACTTCGACTTGTTGTTGAATTCATTGTTCGCTGGACTTTATCGACGTGCTTGAACCACTTTTCAGGCTCCTCAATTGACAGCTTGGCAAGGATTGGTGCCAAAGTTCCATGTATTCTTTCGATCTGTCCGTTACCTCTCGGAATTCCAGTTGTTATGGTAATAAGTTCTATGTTCTCCTCTTGACAATACTCTTCGAACTGCTTCGACGTGAAAGCTGAACCTTTATCCGCTATTATTCGTGACGGATTTCCAAAAATGGCTGCTGTTTTAATTTCTGTATGGCGTCGTTGGCAGATGTAGATTTCACTGGGTAAAACCATACAAACTTCGTAAAAGAATCGATGACAGAAAATATATGTTTGTACTGCTTGTTTGTAGAAGGTAGGGGTCCAACAAAATCAACATGGTAAGTATGTAGAGGAATGCTGTCTTTCGAAATGGGATTTAAAAATCCTTCTGCTTTTCCTTTCTTCGCATTGCAAAGTATGCATTCAACGCAGTTTGCTATGACTGTTTCAATGATGTTACGTGCCTTTGGTATAAAATATTCTTGCTTCAAAATTTCTTCTGTTTTTTGTGCAGCGAAATGTCCATTACTATGAATCTTCCTCGCAATTTCTACTTGCATTTCTTGTGGTACTACCAGTAGCTCTCTATCATTGAAAACCTTATACAAAATGTTATTCTTCTCGACGAAGTTGTTTACTCTTCCTTCTTCTAAGGCCTCTTTGATTCTTTGGATGTACTCATCAGTTGCTTGTGCAGCGGCGATATTTCGTGTTATGTCTTCACACGTAGCTATCAAAACAGGATGTCGACTTAAAGAATCAACATGTTTCATACGAGTACCAGGTCTGTGTACAATTTCGTAGTCATACTCTTTAAGTATAAGTGCATAACGGGCTATTTTTGGTGTTAAATCGCGCTTGTTCATGGTCATTTTAAATGCGGAGCAGTCAGTAACTATTTTAAACTTAGTGCCTAATAAATAGTTTCTAAATTTCTTCAAAGCTTCAATTACTGCTAAAACTTCTAATTCATAGCTTGAATATTTTTCTTCGTGTGTCGATGTTTTTTTACTCATGTAGTATATGGGATACAACTTCTTATCTTCCGCTTCCTGGAAAAGAATTGCACCATACCCATAAGAACTTGCGTCTGTGTGTAACTCTAATCTTGCACCCGGTTGATAAATGTGAAGCACAGGACTCTTTGAAAGGATGTCTTTCAGTGCTTTAAAGGCATTTTGCTGCTCATTCCCAAAATAAAATGTAGTGTTGTTTCTAAGTAAATCACTCAATGGTTTCGCTATGAGGGAATATGATTTGATGTATTTACGAAAATATCCCGTCAATCCCAAAAAACTTTGAACGCCTTTTACATTTTTAGGTGTGGGAAAGTTCTGGACCGCTTTAACTTTGTCGAACGAAGGTTTAATCGTACCATTCTCAATGACATGTCCCAAAAATTCTATCTTCTTTTTTAAAAATTGGCACTTCTTTAAATTTAATTCAAGACCGTATTGGGATGCTGTTTCTAACACTCTCTTCAAACTGTTGACATTCTCACGTTCATTAAGCGATGGCAGAATTATATCGTCAAGATAAATAAGCACAGTTCCATCTTTAAGAAGATCTCTGAAAACATAGTTAATGTATCTTTGAAATATTGCCGGACTTGTTGACATCCCGAAGGGCATTTTACAGAATTCAAACTGAGAAGAATGAGTCACGAAAGAAGTATATTTTATGCTGTCTTCCTCAACGTCGACGTGCATAAACCCGCTCTTCAAATCAATTTTTGAGAACACCTTATTATTCCCTAATTGATCTAGAACTTCTTCGATAATGGGTAGGGGAAAACTATCTTTAATTAAACGACGATTAATCAACCTATAGTCAATTGCTAAACGTGATTCTCCAGATTTCTTTTTCACTAAGACCACTGGAGAACAGTAATCTGAACAGCTGTTTCGTATAATCCCTTTTTCAAGCCATTCGGCAACGATTTTATCAACCTCCAGTTTCTCGGGCAAAGCTAATCTTCTAGGACGTTGACGAATAGGAATATCGTCTTTCAAAATTATTTTCATCTTTAAATTAGTATTCTTCGTTTTATTCGGAACGTAATTTTTTATTAAGTCCGAAACCTCCTTTCTAACGCTCAAATCACTAATGTGCACTAAATCCAAAAAGTTATCATTTAAAATTCCAACAGTTTTAAAAATATCATTTTCCTTAAAATCATTATTCGTTGAAATGTTTCTTTCCGGAATAGAAGCCTTTTCATTATCTGAATCTAATCTATGAACTGTTAGGAATCCGCAGCTTTTTCTGTTTGTCAACAAACGCACGTGGTTTTGTTGTGATGTGAGCACACCGCCATGTTGTTCCACAAGCACGTGGCCCTGTTTACCTCCGAAAGATATTTGCGAATCATGCAGCTCATTAATTTCTGAAGAGTGATACCTTTTGACCTTGAATTTATCGTAAGACGGAATTGCCTCTTTTATAAAAACGCTGGAAATAAAGTATCTTTTTATTTCCTGTTCTTTGGGCATTTTGATCTGTTTCATTTGAGCTAAAGAGATCGTTTTATGATCTTTAATACTACGAATTACGAGTTCTTGATCGCTTAAAACATAATTTACTTTGGAAAGCAAATCCATTCCCAGAATGAATGTGGTACTCAGATTATCCATCACATACACTTTATTTGATATAGAAAAATCATCAATTTCAATATCACAGTAAAAATATCCCTTTGGTATAATACCTTGTGTGTTAACCCCATTAATAATAATACTTTCATGTAATAATTCCGGATTACCAATACTTGAATAAAATTCTAGATTACATAGACATAAATCACTCCCTGTATCCACCAAAGATAAAACTTCATTACCTCTAATAATTAACTTTTTCCAAGTTTTATTACATACTGGTAAAGCTTTATTTACACTGTTAACTACCCTTTTGTCTGGGCACACAAAACTTTTATGACCAAACTTGTTACAGTGCCAGCAGACTATACTGTTATTCTTATCAACTAAACTACTTTTATTTCTATTGGTAGTATCATAATCATTTACAGTATTATATTTATCATTATTTACAGTATTACTTCTACCATTATTTATACAAGAAGAATCATTATTTTTACTATAACCACCATATGCACTATTATATTTGTCATAGCCACAAGATGCACTATTATTTTTATTATATACACATGGGTTAGTAAGCTGCTTTTTTGACCAGGTTTGGGCACGTTTATTATAATGACCTGTTACATGTTCACTATCATTATGCTTTGTTTCGTACCCCCTATTTCCTCTTAAATTTATGTTTGAAATATTTCTTCTAACCGAATCGAAATCGTCGAGTTTTTCTATCAACTCTTCTACTCGAGATATTTTAGGCAGGTCATCTAGAAAATGTTCGCGAGTTTCTTTTGGCATTTTTCGTTTCAGTTGATCTACGATCATTAGTTCTTTTAAATCTTGAAAAGTTTCTACTTTTAATCCCTGTAGCCATCCTTCCAAAAAGCTCGTCAGCTCAAAAGCGAAGTCTCTCCATGAAGCTTGAATGTCTTTTTTATGACTAGCAAAATTTTGACGAAACTGTTCTGGTGATAAATAAAAGCGTTTTAGAAGTACTTTTTTTATATGATCGTAATCGTTAGCCTTGATTTCTGGTTCCCGTGCAATTAAATTAACGATCTCTAATGGAAGTAGTGTTAACAAATGGGTAACCCAGTTCTCTTTTGTTATTTCTGCTCTAGAAATTTGTCTTTCGAATAATGTTAAGAATATAGCTACGTCGCTTTTCATATCAAAAGGTTTCATAATTTTTAAAACATCATATTTTGTTCCGGAATTTTCTATCGGCTGATTTTGTCGGTTTGCGGTTTCGGCTTCTAATTTTTTTAGTTCTAAATCGCGTTGGGCTTGTCTTTCTTCCCTTTCAATATCGAGTTGAGCTTGTCGTTCTTCCTCCTCACGTTCGCTAACTATAGTAGCTAACATATCTTTAGTGATTTCCGCAGAATAATCACTAGACTCAGTAATTAATTTATTCATCTGTGCAATTGTCGCATGTTCAGGAACAGTTAAGTTAAGTTCTCTAACAAGGACTATTAAATCACATTTTCGTGCCTTCGCCAAAAAGGTCATAACTGGTTTATTTGAAGTTGCAGCTGTATTTAGCGGCATGGTTAGTTTCAAAAATCAAAAATTTCTACTCACAGGATCCAGTGTAGACACCCGTGCAGACACTATAGAAACCCCGTAGATATAGCCACTCGTTGCTTCCACTCGTCGTTTCGGTTTTCATGCACCCTGTGCACTTTTCAATTTCTTTTAGTTGATTTTACAGTCCGTCTGTAGTATTCAGGTAGGTTTTCATCATTTCATCCCCAATGCTCCAGTGCTGGCATAGTTCGAGGTATCAGTTCTGCTTTGGCTCTCCGTAGTTTCGCTTCTGCCGGATTGTAATAGGGAAATCTTTTCTATGGGCTGCTGTGCAGGTGAGACGACTCGCAAGTGTCCAGTTTTACTTTTTTGATACTCCGCGGCTAGGCGACCGTATCTAACAATTTTTTCAGGCGGCAGGTTTACCGTTGGCTTTTGTAGGCCGAAGATCTTTCCATTTTTTCCTTAGGCCGAGCCCCCATGTGGGAAGGCTAGTGGGGCTGAATAATCAGGCAGTAGTAGTTAATTGTGCTTTAAACTTTAATTAACTACATCTATTTAGGTTATTATACATCGTCAGGGGGACAAAACCCCACAGCACCTTCCGCTCTCCTTCTCTCTCTCCAGAAGAATGTCCTTCCCCTCTCTCCTTCCGTCATCCCGTACTCCTACTTCACGACTTCTCCGCCAGGGGCGACATCCGTAGCAGGGAATGCCATCTATTGGAGGGATCTCCAACCCACAATATAAATATTTTGAAATCCTAATATCTAGAATTGAAATGAACTTCTAACTTTTTTACACATTCCAAATTTCTTTGATAACAAAATTGGTTTAATATTTTCTGAGCTTAGACCGAAAAACAGACTTTGTGTTATATTTGCAAGTGAAATTTATAATTTATAATTGTTTTTCGTTAAAATTTACTTTGAAATTTTTTATTTATTGTAGGTTTTCAGTTCTGCCATTAACACTTTGGATCATATAATTAGTGTAAACCTTTCTAGGATTATTGATAATAGTAATTCCAATGTATCTAGCAAGTATGAGTTTTGGTTTTTATCTAGATTTAATGTACTGCTTGTTTCATACCAAATAATAATAAGTTCTTAAATATTGCCTTTAGAAATTAATACTGCAATTCAAAATATTTGTTTATAGTAAAAAGATAAAATATCTGCATAATTTCCACACATGTTTGTTATATTAAATAATGCCAATCTGTTAAAACAGTTCCTGTTGCAGATTTATAAAGTTTTATGATTATTATTTACAATTCTATTACTATTCGTCAAATTGAATCAAATCGAATTAATTTTGACATTTTTTATTTAAAACATTTTTATTTAAACATTATTTGACATTTTTATCCTTTGGCGTTGCATTGACCCTATTCTCTAAGAAACCACAAACAGGAGACACCTTCTTGGTCAATGTCCTTCCTAATATATGAACTCTGCGATTGGTCGCTCTTTTTCTAGACTGCTAACAAGAGTTTTTAATTAAGCTATTCTAAAGTGTTGTCATTTTGTTACTTTCAGTATTATTTTAATGTTTAATATGTTAAAATTTGTACTGCAAATTTAATTTATATTTTTATACAGGATTTTATTTGCTGTGGAAAGTATGTTACCGCATTTAGAAACAAATGGACAACTTTTTAAGGTAGCAGGAAACAACATCGCAGTATCAATATTTCCACATAGAGATAACATGACAAGGATACAAACAGGTGGAATTTTAAATAATTGGAATTCAAATGTGACCACTATTTTTAATGGAACTGATGGAAACGATCTCTACTCTGCATTTGATGCTTTTGAGGCTGGAGTACTTTTGCCTGAGAACCTGGTGTCTGAACTTCAGAATGAATTTAGAGAGGATTTTGCAATTGCTATTCACAAGAACATCCATCATGTTAAGAATATTGAAGTTGTTAGTCCAGTTATTGGTGTTTCTATTGGAAGTAGGCATGTGTATGATGTGGATCCACCAATCAAAATGACCTTTAAAGTCCCTCAGGTAATTTATTTTTAGTGTAATCTTTCTAAAGTACATCATCAATAATTTCAAGAAAGAAAAAAAAAA
The DNA here is from genome assembly GCA_963978545.1 of Linyphia triangularis. Taxonomy (NCBI): domain Eukaryota; kingdom Metazoa; phylum Arthropoda; class Arachnida; order Araneae; family Linyphiidae; genus Linyphia; species Linyphia triangularis. The sequence goes on along the minus strand of OZ021722.1, from coordinate 106,169,238 downwards.
AAAAAGAAAAAAAAAAAAAATTACAATTAGAAACAAAAGCAGGATGTTAAAAAAAAAAAAAAAAATGTTTAGTATATAGCTCCTGTTTTTTTTTTTCTTTTTTTTTTCTTTTTTTTCTACTCATTAAAATACTGAAAAAATTTTACTTTAACAATATGTGTTAAACTACAAGGTGTCTGAATCAAATGTCCTTATTTTGATAAGGCAACTATACCAGGATTCCCACTTAAAAATGCTTAATATTTTTTAACTTGTTTTCAAGGCCTTGAAAATGCTTAGAAGTGATAAAAATTCCTTGAAAATGCTTATAGGTCCTTAAAAGTCCTTAATTTTTATGGATGTAAATTTCCTAATGCCGCCAACTTATCATTTATAGTTTTTTTATGATCAACTGTTGAAATTAGGCACATTTCATACAGACATCCTGTATAGTTTCCAATTTAGGATTTACAAAACTGGCATGTTTGTTTGAAAACAATACCCAAATTAAATTAAAAGCTAATAATTAGTTGAACATTTTATGTAACTTGTGTGTTTTGATATCTAAATAATTTGAAATTAATCATACAATCAATATAAAATGCTATGTTTTGGTAATTATTAGAAAAATACTTATATTTTTAAAAAATATGATTAATCAATATATTGAGTTATCTGAAAAGTCCTGCTTAATTTTTCCAAAAAGTCATTTCTATATGTATATGTAAATAAAGTGTCTATAAAGGGGATCTCGTATTTTGCATACTTGACCTTCAAAACAGAGACATTCAGTCTCTACATAAGATTTAAAAAAAAAAAAAAAATTGTACCTTCCGCTTTTCCCAAACCTTAAGGGATACGATCATAATTTGAGATCTATTGAATTAAATTGAATATGTTTTATATATATATATATATATATATATATATCTTGACTAAGCCAAAATTATCAAGAATAAAATTTCATTTCAATGTTTTGAGGTTAAGGTTATGAGGACAAGAGGTTGATGATTTTTCAACAAGGTGGTCCTAACCTGGTTGAAAAATCATAACCTTGTTCGTACTGAACCAGGTTGTACCCGGCAAAAGCTATTACAGCCTGAACGCTTCAGCTAGTATGTATTTATATAAAGACCTGAGGTCAATCAATGATATGTTGCTGGTTTTGTTTGATAACCTATTACCAAGAGATTAAGCTGTGTGTGATTTTTTTAGCAAAATGCTTAAGAATTTTCTCAAATGCAAAAATAAGAAAGTGTGGTGTAGCTCTTTGCCTAAAACATTTTGACACAAAATTTTCAAAATCACTATTTTTGTTATCCCAAGTTTAGTTACCAACCTAAAAAAGTGTAAGGGTGCAAATTATTTTTTCAAACGATATTTAGCATAAAATAGCTTTATAATTAAAGTTTATAATGATTTTGTAATGAAAAGTTTTATAATTGTGTTAAGTTAGAATCGCGAGTGATGGAACTCATAATCATTTTAACATTTTGGTAAAATAAAATTTGTGATTTTAGTTCTTTGCTAAAGAAATTTTGTACCCTGGCTTAAACACTTCTATGGCCATCTTTCAATGAGCTTCATAATTCGTCATCCATAGAAAGTCCCATCTTTATCAGAAAACATTAACACAGTGCTGGTTTGTTGCCTCGTTCAAATTAAAGGTTATACCAAGCAAAGACGTTTTAAGAGCAAGAAAACTCATGGCAGTCTTATTATGTTGGATCATATATAAAAGTTGTAGTTGTGGCAACCCATCCATAGTCCAATGATTTTTAATGAGTTATCAAACTTGTGTGTAGTCGTGCATCCCGTGATAAAACGTCACTCCCTTACGATTGATTATCTCTGGATACTATATTCCTTCAAGCTGTTGAGTTGCTTTCAATGCACATTCGAGTTGATTGCTTATAGTAGGAATTTGAAAACATAACATCTTTACAATCTCACAACACTGATAGCTTAACTTGCTATTAAAAGATTTCTACTTTCGATGTGGTTTGCTTGAACCATCAGATGAGGACGATAACTTTGTGCACCACATTGTTGCAGATAATTCAATTCTCATCACCAGTTATTAGTTGTTTTAAAAAATGCTGTTTTCTACTTGTTTCATCAACATATTGCAGATGTTTATGTGCATCTTCAATGAAATTCACAAGGAATCGAAATATCAGATTTGCTTTTGCATCCTATCTTCTTCATTTGATTGTGAACACTTGAAGGTGGATATTCACTGTTTTTTCAATGTCTTGTGTCGCCTGGGTTTGGATTTGTCTGAAATAATACCTTGATTTTGTCATTGTTAACTTTGATGTACCTTCTCAGCCGAGGAGTGTCATTAATATCGTAAATCTTAAGCATGAGTTTTTAATTTGTTCATTCTAGACACTGATGTTTTTGTAGAGTATTGTCACCTTAAACTTTACTCAACTTTTCACCGAGTTTGATATACAAACCTTTATGGAAGTAAATAGGAAAATAAAAATAAAAAATTACAGTTCTTCTTTTTACCATTCTTGTAAAATGTCCAAAATTCAACAAAATGGCCCAATTGTTCTTTAGAATGCATCTTAAACTGTCAATAGTCAAATGACAAATGACATACAAATAACATAAATGCCAGTGATACTAGTACCTCAAAAACAAACTATCATCATTTGTTAGTATAACAGCAACTTTACTTTTTCGACCCAATAACAAGTATCATGAAATTTATTAATTAAAAAACAAAATTTAAAAGATTCTTGCGAACATTTCACTATTTATAAAAATCATTCGCTGTATTTTGTTTTAATATTTATATATCGGGATTTCATATTAGTCCTTATCTTACAGGTAGAAAAAACTCGTTCATACTTATGTGTATTTTGGGATCAAAACCTAAATGATAACTTTGGTGGATGGTCTTACAAAGGTTGTATTTCACATTATCTTGACTCCTCACATGTGCTTTGTTCGTGTGACCACCTGACAAGCTTTGCAGTCATTTTGGTAATTTGCTTTTTTTTGCATTTTTTTTGTCTAGTTTTCTATCTGTTTTTGAAATTGACATAAATAATAACAATAATTATTATTTTTTTACACCAACAGATTTTGATGCTTTTAAAAATGCATTACTATTTTAAACTTCTTAAACATTATGTGAGACATTGAGCACCAGAACGAACCATTCCACAATGTTATTTTTTCTAGATGTAGGTTATTCCTATGCTGTTTGGCCATTATATAGACTACATTTAGCATGAATGGTTTGAACAAAATGGTGTGAAAAAATAGGAATTGTTTTACTTTCCTCCATCTTCAGTTTCAAATTCCTTACTTTCCTTTATATAAATGTATTTTATTCTTGTGTAGCTTTACTTTGCTCAAATGTATCAGTCATGTATATGTGCTGTGTTAATTTAGTTTATTTTTTCCAGTTATTAATTACTATAAGTATTTTTATTTATGTTTATTTCTTATATATTACTATTTGAATTTACAGAAATTAAAGTTAAAATGTATGAGTTGGCAACTATATTGCAATTTAGTACTGCTTCTTTAAGAAAATAACCAAAAAATTTAAACTGACTATAATCTGTTAAATTTCTAAATTTTTAGCAAAATGTACATACAAATATATATCTATTACATTTGTAAACTAGTTGAATCTAAATATGACAACTAATTAAAGTCATCTCTCACTTACAATTTTCATTTTTTAAAGTACATTTAACATTATTATAATGCTATTTGTGATTATTAAATTGGTTTTTCCCTCTTTGTGTTTCAGGAACATGGGCCTCGTAGCAAAGTATCAGATATTCATCAAATAACTTTGAGCTTCATAACTTATATTGGTTGTGCTCTGTCTATTTTTGGACTAGGAATTGTGATCCTGACTTTTGTTTTATTCAGGTAAACCTTGGCTTGGATTTTTTTTGGGGGGGGGGGGGGTATTAGCAGTAAATTATTAATTTTGCATTTCTGCTCGTAATTCATCAATTTTAATTTTACGAATCACAATGACGTATTAACATCGAACATAACATATTAACATCAAAGTATTGAAAGGCTTTTTTTTTTTTTTTTTTTTTTTTTTCAATAGACTTGAATTAAAATGGGCTATTCCTTAGCAGGATTCCCACTGTCATCGGAAGTCATTAATAGTGCTTAATATATTTGAACTTGTTTTCAAGGCCTCGAAAATGCTTAAAGCTGCTTAAAAGTCCTTGGAAATGCTTAGCGGTTCTTAAAAGTCCTTAATTTTTACAGATGTTGTCCAACTGCAAAATTCATAAAAATACAACTCGGACTTGCTATTCCCTCGTGACCGCCACTTATCTGCGCCTTGTAGGAATTTTCCGACATATTTGTATTACGCATCCACCAATTTGTAACTTTTTTGATAGAATATACTTTATTAAAAATTTAAATACAGACATGATGCCTGAAAACAAATTTTCATAGGTCCTTAAATACCTTAATTAGGTCCTTAAAAGTCATTGAAAAATCATTGATTTTCATTCTGTGATTTGAGTGGGAACCCAGCTTAGAACATTTAAATCCTTTATATTAAGTTCGCTTGGCGGTGGAATCTGTGGAAGCCTAATTAACCCCCTTGCCATCATCTAATCAGTCTGAAACTTGGCAGATAAATTCAATGTTGATGACAATGCATTCTATGAAATTTTGGGGGTGTAACTGTCGCTAAAAGGTAACTTTTAGGGAATACTAATAAACCAACTTGCCGTCATTCAATCGAATTAAAAAAGCATTGAATCGACCATTGTTGAAAAATTTTCATCTTGGCAAATTTTTTTTAATAAATAAGTAATAACAGAGTGGCCACAGAACCGGGTAAACCTGGAAATCGGGGAAATGTCAGGGAACTTTCTGGTTCTGGAAAAATTCAGGTAAATGTCAGGGAAATTTTTTAACCTTTCACGAAAATCAGGGAAATTTTGTATTGTTTAAGGCACATTCTTTCATATTTTGGCGCTATTTACTCGGAGGTTTGTGGTGGTAAGCCATCAGAAGTTTAATGTTACGGATTATTTTAAACTTTTCATTACCAGCAAAACTATTTTTAAAAAATTTGCATATTATCTCTTTAGCATACATGTTCTATTTGATCAAGGTGTCTAGACATCTGGAAAACCTAAGAAAATTGGGGAAATTTGAAAAAAAGTTTGCTCTAAAATCAGGGAATTTTTTAGAAATCTATTAGGGAAATCAGGAAATTATCAGGGAACTTTTTTTTCCTGAATTTTGTGGGCACCCTAAATGAAATTACTTTAATCAAAATAAATAAATTATATTTAAATGTGGGAGCATAAATTCACGTTCATTTTTAATAAATAAATTTTGAAACATAGTTTATTGCACATTTCGCTGGTAGAAATGTTTTTGATTTTGACGTTGTGTTAATGAATGTAAAAATTGACAGTACATATAAAGGATTTTTTAAAAATGCTGTTTTTATGGGTTATATTATTTCGGATTTATTGAACCTGTGTATGTGATGCTAAATTAGTTGACAACCAGACTGATATTGAAACAAATTTACTAAAATGTAAATTAATATGCCCTTTCTACATAATGGATCAGAATTGAACATATGAATCATATTGACAGAAATTTAGTTGACACTAAACAATATTTAGCTCACACTTATTAAAAAATAATGAACAATGTTAATTATAACTGCATTTTGATATTGCTTTAATTTTTTCCCCATTTACAATCTCAAATAAAGAGTAATTCAAAATGCATTCCAGTATAAGAATATTACTTAAACATAGATTTTTCTGGTTTGAGATATTAATATGAATAATACTGTGAATAACTTTATAGTTATGAATAATTAATTCATACATTTATGTAATAATATTCTTAATAATACAGTTAATTTCAGTTTATTTTTTAGTTTTTTATAATTTGCTGCATTTTGACATAGCTTTAATTTTTTCCCCATTTACAATCTCAAATAAAGAGTAATTCAAAATGCATTCCAGTATAAGAATATTACTTAAACATAGATTTTTCTGGTTTGAGATATTAATATGAATAATACTGTGAATAACTTTATAGTTATGAATAATTAATTCATACATTTATGTAATAATATTCTTAATAATACAGTTAATTTCAGTTTATTTTTTAGTTTTTTATAATTTGTTGTACTTGCGTAAATAAATATTATTACTTTATTACAAGCTACTCTACAAAAATACTAAAATAACAATGTAGCAAATCACATATTTAATTCCAACTTACTAATTACTGCTTCAATTAGAATATTCAACTGCTTCAAATAATGACTACTTGCTCTAAACTCTAATTTCTGCTACTCCAAATCTCTTCCAACCAAGCTACATCCTAGTAAATGCTTTGTGTAACTTTAAGAGGAAATTCTAGTAAAGGTCATTCTCTATACTCGCTATATTACAATCTTCTTGCCCAGTGCATTTAGAAACTACTTTGTAGAAAACCTTGAAATTTGATGAGTAGATATCAAAATGATCACTTAATGAAATGACATAAATTGAAAACTTGGAAAATAATTGTAATTTTGTTTAATATATTTTATTTTATATTTGAAATCCTTTTGTCAATGCCTACGCCGTGGCTCTACCTGCAGCAGTATTTTTCTTTTATAATCGATAGACGTTAAATGAAAACTATATTTATGTCATTTCATTAAATGATCATTTTATAGAAAGTGGTTTCTAAATGAACTGAACTAAAAGATTGTACCATATAGTCCGAGAGGCGACTGCGATTTTCGGACCCCATCCAACATCATTCTGAATTTTTTATAGAAATTGGAGAAAAGTGAGTAGATTGCGAATCCACTATTCTGCCGTGGCAAAAATGGCCGAAACTGATAAAAAAAATAGACTTGGAATGAGTTGAACTAAAATCCGATTGCCAAATATGTCATAACTTGACAAAAAGAGAACAAACTTTTTCGGCTGGCAACCCACCGCATTTTGATTTTCAATGAGAAAAAGCGCGAACGATTTCTAATATCTGGCTCCGGAAAACTTGTATATTTTAAAAGAGAGCCGAATTGGCGACATCATTTACGCCATCAGTGACGTAATGTTTATTGCCAATTTAGCTCATTTGTGAAAGATGCGAGTAAGCCATAGCCACACATCCGAATCGTCTGCAACCTTCTTAATTGAAAATTAAAGAGTGAGGGTTACTAAATAAAAAAAAAAATGCTCATTATTTGGCAAGTTATGGCGCATTTGGCAATCGGGCTTAGTTCAATTTATTAAAAGTCGATTTTTGACCAGTTTCTTCCATTTTTGCCACGGCAGACCAGTGGATTCGTAATCTACTCACTTTTCTCCAATTTCTATAAAAAATTCAGAATGATGTTGGATGGGGTCCAAAAATTGCAGTCGCCTCTCATTCTAATAGCAAATATAGGGAATGATCCTTACTAGGACTTCTTATCTGTAACCTATCTTAACCTTATTTAGCAATAGCTCCCTGATTCGGTTGGAAAAAAAATGCTAGAAATTCAATAGTCATTCATCTTCAACTTTTAATGACTCGCGTAAATCCCTAACTTACTTTTCTTATCTTTAACCCATTTTAATTTCCTCCTTTTTTTCTTAAGGGAGTGGCGTGAAGACCTGAAGCACAAAGCCCTCTTCAACCTCTCACTGTCTTTGTTCAGCTTTATGGTGATATTCGTGGTGGGGCTGGAGAATAAGTGGGGTTCAGTGTATGGATGTATGGTGATAGCAGCACTCCTCCACTATTTCATGCTAGCCTCCTTCGCATGGATGGTTGTGGAAGCCTTCATACAGTACCTAAGGTTGGTCAAGGTCATAGGTACCTACATTCCCAGGTTCACACAGAAAGCAGTGCTCTTTGGCTGGGGTAAGTTTATTAATAATGGTGATAGAGCTTTGAAATAAGGGATATCTTAGAAAATTTAATTCTGAAATTGTCAGGGAAGTTTTTAAAGAGACTCAGTACCTTACTTCTACCTCTAATCTTAAATTGCCTATTTTTTATGTTTCATTTCTCAGAAAGTTCTTAAAAAATGAGTTTGATTTTTTTATATAGGTTATATAGATCTTATACAAAATACTGAGGTTAAAGTTTGGTAAAAATATCATTTGAATATTTTTTGTTAAATTTTAATCAATCATATAATGTTTTTGGAAAAAAACTTTTTTTTTTTCAAGGATTATGTATTTAAAAAAAATAAATTATTATTTAAATTAAAGGAAATTTTTTAGCCTCAGTTTCATCTTTAGTCGTGTACTACTATTTCATAAAAGATTAATGGTATATCTCTGATTGTTGTTTGAAAAGGTACATTGATTTTTTGATATAAACATATCAATATAAACTACTTCTAATTTAAGTAATACATCAATAGAAAGGCAAAAAAACATAAAACATTTTGAAATAAAAATCCCCTTCTATATTTCTATTTCCTGGATAATACAGTTACAAAATTGGTGAAAAATCAATCAGCAATATCAGGTAAAAATCAAGGAAATGTCAATTTTTTTTAAACTGCATTTTGTTACCACTTTTGTAATTTTATTCAGAAACCTTATATTTGTATTCTGTGAATCATTTTGCCTCACATAAAGAGTAAGCATGGAGAATTAAAATATTTATTCGTACAAAAATGCTTGTGAAAGACATAAAAAAAGTTCAAATCCACAAAGGATCAATAACGTTAAACATTTTATACAATCACATAGTACAACCTGGTACATATTGAGAAAATACAGAATAACAGCATGAGCACTGTTTCTGGTGCCATTTAAATAGTTCATTATTATGAGTAGAAATATGGGTAACAGTGTTAATATGAATATTCTAACAAAGGAAGCACTTCTGAAATGATTTTGAAAAAATTATGTTGGTCGTGCTTACATGTATGCCAGCCTAAAGTCAAAGGGGCATAAAAAAGTTATAGCGATCAAATAAAAAAGGATGTTAATTTTTTGGCAAGTTATGACATATTTGGCAATCAGATTCAGTTCAACTTATTCAAAGAGTAAATTTTTTAGTAGTTTCGGCCATTTTTGCCCAAGCAAACCAATGGATTCATGATTTACTATTACTGTTTCTAATAGCTTGCATGGTGGGAGACATTACAATCCCACCACTTCACAGACTCAAAATTAATATCATACATAATTTTTTTTTTTATTATAAAATAATTCATTCACTCATAATAAATTTTTAGAAAAGAAACACATATCGTTATAAACAGCAAAAATACACTGCAACATGCAATGCTCCAACCTTAATCATAGCAGCACACACAACTTACAGATGCATTTTGATTTATATAAAAAAAAAATTCCATTTACTTACATATTTATTGTTGCTACATAGCGTATGCCAACTGAATGAAAAACTTTCAATAAAATATTAAATGGTATGAGTATGACTTCAACTTTTTGAAAAGACTTAAAATATATCCCACCATTCATAAAAAGCTAAGCAAAAGGTGGAATAGTTTTTAATCCACCTAGCCACAAAGAGTGAACCCAAATGTAAATTAGTATTAGTTTAAACACTAATGTACAAAATGTAACATTTAAGTTTTTGTAAGTAGTAAATATAATATTTAAAAATTTAAAAAGTCATATCTAACAATGCTATTTCTTTTTAAAAAGTAATCATTCACAATTATATTGTCTGATTGGGCATGTACTAAATTTCTTATACAAAAGTATTTTCCTTTTTTTATTTAATATCTCCTTAATTTTTAATTGTATTTTAAATTTGTGTTTCATAGTACAAAATCTAGTAAGTATAAATTGACATAGAAAATAATTTGCTCTCAAATTATTAAATTTTTTTTCAAATCCATATCTTTAAAAATGTTGTATTGATTAACATTTCATTTACAGGTGGGCCATTACTTATTGTAGGAACTGTTCTAAGCATTGATTACAACCTCTACTATAGGGAACCTCAATAGTAAGTATATTAAGTTATAATTTTTTTCCATCTATCAAATTAACAGGATTTCTGCACATATGGAAAGTCAGGAAATGTAATAAAAAGTCATAATTTTAAGCATTTAGCGTGTTAGCAAAAAGTTACCATAAGTCATGGCAAAACAGTTAATTTCATGTTGAAATTGAAACATTTGATTTTTGATTATATAATTTATTATTATTAGCTTTTCTTTCTTCAAATATTTCCTTATTAAAGATTGACTAGCTTTTTTAACACTGAAATATCGAAGTATGGAAAACTGATTCTGCCTTTGTCTTTAGAAATCAAAGAATCTTTGTAACTGAAACAAGGATTTTTTACCTAATGTAAATATAATTTTATAGTACAATGATTTACTAATTATGTTCAAGTTAGTAAAATTCATCCAGGTTTTTTTTTTTTTTTTTTTTTTTTTGTGTCATTTCTGGAATCATGGAAAATTATTTGTTTCTGTCTTGGAAAATCATGAAAAGTCATGGACTTGTGACATTTTATTTTGGCAGAAACCCTGTATAAATTTCTTTATTGATGTTTGAATTTTTGTATAACAGCTGTTGGGTATCAGAAGAGGCTTTCTACTATGCTGTAGCGGGTCCAGTATTGGCTATGTTAGCTATGAATTTCACAATTTTTGCCATAATTGTGTACTTCAATACCTGCGGCAGAACTGAAAAGTACCTGAGAACTAATCAAGAGGAAAGAAAGGAGATGATAACGCGTGCAAAGGCAGTCTTTAGTGTTTCAATATTATTAGGTAAATACATAATTTTCCTTCCTAAATTTTTTTTAATTCTAAAATGTTTATAAGAGTAATTTAAAGTCAGTAAGAAATTCTAAAATAAGTACTGAATAATTATTAGTTAAACATATCAAAATTTGTTTGTCTCTTGGAAATTGGTTTCATATTTTCAGGAACCTAGAAAACGCCTAGTATTTATTTTTAGTCCTGTAAAATGTAGCATACAACTTTACTCTTTGAATTTTGATGGAATTTTTATGAATAAAAGTAATTCACTATTTTTATATTTTTGAATTTTACTTCTCAATTAATCACTCAACTTTCAAGAAAAACTATACAAAATATTTTTTTATTTTTCATCTAATCAAATGAATGCTCATCTGTTGAACTGAACAATTTTAGGTGGATAGTGAATTAACATTATAACCAGATTGAGTTTAAATTTACTTATATGGAAATTTAATTTGTCTGTACATCTGTACAATTTTTCTGAAAATGAGTAGGAACCCTGAGTATGTTCATCCATATCTTGGCACCATTTACTTGGAGAATTGTGGTGGTAATCGTTGTAAGTTTAATGTTGTGGAATAATTTTAATTTTTCATTACTGTCCAAACTATTTTTTAAAAGGTGGGCATATTATCTCTTTAGCATACATGTTCTATTTTATCATGGTGTTTACACCAGGGTTGGAAAAAAAACAGGGGTTTTTTTGTAAAAAAACAAAAAATGGGGCGGGGGTCTTTTAAACCGTGTTTTTTTTTTTTTTTTTTTTTTAATTACATGTATACATATTTATAAATAAAATTTGACATTTACTAGAATAATTAATGTTCAAGTAACAAATAATATTCTTTTTGAAAATAATTTAAACTAATTAAATAAACAATTGTTACTTTGTGAGTCATATTATATTTTAGTATTATATTTAGAGATACATTTTTTTAAATTCAATGTATACAATAGTATTCAATAGTAATTGTTTGCTGCATAATACATGGAATATTGCTCTTAGATTCCTCAGTAATGGGGATAAGCTGCACAAAAGGATATTTTTAAGATTTAGAAATAAGTTATTAAAGCACAAAACCTCTATTTTAGAAACAAATTTAAAATGATACAGCCTATAATTTGATTTTAATTAATAATTTTGAATTATTATAAAACATTAATAAATCCATTAGATTAATATAAAAACTTATTGTTGATACTTATAAAAACTTCAATAGTCTTTCATTATAAGATTTATTTAAAAAAAGTTATTTACAACAACAAATAATTTGAAAAATCTAATCATAAGTAAAAATACAAATTTAAATTATTCTTAAAAAAAATAAAAAATTTAATTTTTTTTTTTTTTTTTGAGAAAAAACCCATATGGTTTGAACCATGCCAACCCTGGTTTACACATCTAGAAAACCTGGAATTGTGAAATAAGTTTGCTTTAAAATCAGGAAATTTCTTAAAAATCTATCAGAGAACTTTTTTCTTGAATTTTGCGACCACTTTGTGTCAACTGTAGTCCCTAGCTCAATTAGTGTTTGAAAACTGGCATAAAGCTTTTGGAAGGAATCACAATATGGCCTTTTGCAGACATTTCAATAGTCATCTCAATGCGAAACAGAAATAGCTTGTACTTAATCCAGAATCAGTTAAGGAGGCAGTTTCAATTCTAACTAAAATTTAATAAATGAGGAATTTTTTTTTTTCTTTTGCATATGCAATTTAAATCAAATGTAGAAGAATCACAGCCATTATTTTTCACTGTGTAATAGTGATTATTTTTACAGGTCTCTCATGGATATTTGGTTTTCTGGCTGTGGGCGAAGCCAAAGTAATGTTCCAGTACTTATTTTCTGTTACTACAACACTGCAAGGATTTTTAATTTTTGTATTTTTTGTAAGTACATTTTTATTTAGTTTCTGATTTCATGAACAATAAGAAATTGTTCATGTTTCCTCTATGATTTTGATCTAAGTACAAAGCATTTTATATTACTTACCGTCATAATAAGATATAAACATCAAAAATATGTTGTGTCTTACGCTTATATTCCATTGCTTATTTCATGTTTCTGGAGGTGTAGAATATCTTTAAGTTTGGTAAATGGTGACACTTCATAAACTTGCCTTACTGTTTTTTTTTTTGTTTTTTGTTTTTTTTCCTTAAATTGCTTACTTTGGGATTTATGCTTTCTTACTCGTCTTGATAACCATAGAGAACGGACGGATATCATGACGTCACAGCTATAGTGGAGTGTTTTGATCGGACTGGTTTTGGAGATTTTCTTTTCTTAATATTTAAATAACTAATTTTTTAATATAACTTTTGTTTGAATATTTGGAATCAGAGAAGAATTCTTCAGAAATATAAACTAACTTCACTCATTTTTTTAAAAATGTGGAAATTGTCCATTGTATCTTGTATTCATTCATCACAATGTAAGAGTATTGGGTAAGCCCTAAAATGAACTAAAAATCCGTAAAACTACAGAAAATTTGTAGAAAGGTTGGCACCTGCATATTGTATTTAACATATTTGCAAAAAATCAACAGCTCCCTAGTAAAACTTGTAAGCAAGAACTAGGTTCTTAAAAGGTTAATTATTAAAAGCATATGTTTTGAATTAGAGGTTATATCATACAAGAGTTCAATTGACTGGCTTGTTATTATTTATCCTTTTTAGCCAAATTTTGCCAAAGCTTTTTTGTTTTAGCAGTTTTGAGATGGAAGTAGTAAATTTTGAAGAAAAAAACTTTCTTATTCAACATTATTTCAAAACTGTAGGCAATTTGTCAAGTTTGGTGACAAGCTGTGTATTTTTATATCTTAACTTTACTATGAATTTTTTTTTTTAATTGTTTGCCAAATTAAAAATGATGAATAGGATAAGCTATTTAGAAAAATGTTAAACTGTTCTAAATTAAATAATTTGGCCAAATTTAGCATTCATGGCTAGAATTCTATTGTTTGGCCGCTTCAAAACTATAATGCACAGCTCCAAGACTGCTTTTTTGTATGCTTCAAAGAAGCTTCGTACTGTTCCAAAACCTTTCAAGATGGGAAATGCCTCTATATGTATATCTTTGAAAATAGTTAAATAAAACATTATGCCATACAGATGTTCACTCCATTTTTAACAACCTAATACACATGTTTTGCTTACTCACATATGGTTTAGGGGTGGTATGAGTCAAAAGATTTAGAGTTTCAAAAGTTAGAAATGCAATATACAAATACATATGTGGTGGTCTCTTGTACAAATGTCAGATACAACACCTAGACACTAGTAGTCACTTTTGTCTGAAGGCTAGCACGCCTGTCCACTGATCTAGGAGTCCCTGGTTTGACTCCTGTTGGCGCACATTGCTACATTGGTGACTACCGAACAACTGAATCATGCTGCCATCTATCAATGCCTTCTGAAAATACTGCACGACCTCCACACTACCAACTCAGCAAGCAACCTCTAGCGATTCAATGCCACACGCAACACACGCAAACAACTCAATAATTTTCCCCTTCGCAACTCACTAGGAAGGGGCTATGTGGTAGTCTCGTGTACAAATGACAGATACAACACCTACACACTTGTGGTCACTTGTCTAGAGGTTAGCTCACCTGTTCACTGATCTAGAAGTCCCTGGTTCGACTCCCATTAGCGCATATTACTACACATCTTACTTGGGAATTAAACCAAAAGGTGAGGATTTCTTAAAGCCTCTGCCCTTACTCACAACACATACTGTTAGATACTGATAATGACTATAGATGGCGCCATGAGTATTATCTTCAGTGTAAATGGTTGTTCTGTAAATATGTGATGAATCGGAAGCATGTTGCTGTTGAATAAGGTTGTGTGTCTGTATTAAAGAGATATGGAGAACTCTGAGAGTATTTATGAAACCCAAAACCCACGCAAACAAATATAATTAAAGGAGTACCAAACAGTACACATACGAGTCTTGGGTTCTACTTATATTCTAGTATGGCTATCTTGAAAACATTTAAAACAGTAAAAAGCATTTCTTTTTAAAATATAAAATATACTGACTAGCCATGTATGGTAACTCGTGGATTATTTAATTATGCACTATTAAAGTCGTAGAAAACATTGTATGGTTCGTCATTATAACTTACAAACCTGTATACTTTCAGGTATGTCGACCAAAAAACACTCGCGATCTGTGGTTAAGCCTGATCCCTTCTACCATTACCTTGGAATTGTTTAACACTGGCAGTACCGATGTAGCCAGCAAAACTGTGAAAATAAGAAGGGAACAAAAGCAATTGAACAAGGTTGGTTTCCAAGCACAGCTGTCACATGTGTCTGTTTTTAGAGGATGATGCAAATTGTAAAAGCGTTGATTTTACTTTAATCGCAATAAAATGTTTTTAGTTTGTGAAGAATTTTCTTTTTGCTGATTTCTTTTGAAAACTCAATATTTTTGTTGATAGATTTTCTTCTACTTAATCTTATCGTCAAAATCTACATTTTTAGCTGCCCAGTCTATTAAATATCTATTTTTCAAAAACAGGAAAATATTTACCAGCATTTTAATAGGGTAGTGTAATTGGCATTGTGTTTTATGAAGGAAGGTTCACTTGAAATCATCCCTGCCACATAACTTAAGACTCTACTTTCTACTCTAAGTAGAGTCCCTTGGTTTAATCCCTTGCCATACAATGACGTCTCGGAGACGCATTCATTTCATGTGCTATTGTAGACTTTGATGTCTCCGAAACATCAAGAACTGTCTTTGGTAAACACCGAGCAGTATATTATTAGATTATCTGTTTCGGTTGTGCATCGATGCTGTTTTGTTTTGACTGTTGAAGATGTTTTCTCCCTCTCAACAGTACGATAAAGAAATCGTGTCAGCAAACAAGTAAACAAAAAGAAACGTAATGAAAGCGGTAGTCAGTATAGCAGTGATCTCTGAAGTAATCTGTGTATATTCACTGCACAAACTTAAAACTATAAATGAGAACATCTACATATTGCATTTTCTTGATTTATTTGAAGACAGAAGACAATCACGATAAAAGACAGGAAATTAATTCAGTATTTGTTTAAATTAAATAAATGCTGATCCTATGTTCTGGTTAGGGTCGCATCATGATCTAATCTCAAGTTATGTTTCGGCACCAGGCAATTTTATTTGTATGTCAAAGGGTTAAGCTTGCTGGAAAAGAAGACAAAGCCATTCAAACTTAATTAAACAATCTATATAAATTTAAAACAAATTTTTTGGTGTCACTTTACTAGAGCAACACCGGATTAAAAGCTACTCTCCAGAAGGGGCAGTAAGAGAAAATTGACATAGAACTTGTAGAAATTAGTTGATTCTTCTTAATATCCTTTTCAGCCCTTTAAATTTGAAATGGTGTCTTTTATAGCCAGGGAAGTAACATATAATTATAATTAAGTATCTATGCTAAATATTTTGAGACAGCTTACAGAGCCCCTTACGGCAATTTATGGAAGTTACAAAAAATAACTAAAAAACTAAAGGAGATGAGCAAAAAAGTCCAGTTAGAAAAATTTTCACAATAATATGACAAAACCGCAGGAGAAAGCTTCATAAAATTATTTGTGAAATTAGTAGAGTTATTTGTGGTTGAAAATATGGACTTTACACGACTTGTAAAAGGGTTCATCCTGAATTGAGGAATGTGTTGCCTGATGTTATTATACAGCTGTAATATAACATTGTAGAACATGTTTCTTAATTCCAATTTTACAGATAACTTGATTTTTTTTTACCTATCGCCTTTAGTTTTTTAGTTATTTTTGTAACTTTCATAAATCTCCGCCAGGGGTGCTGCAAGCTGTCTTAAAATATTTAGGTCACTTCCCTATAGGTATACATTACCTTCCTGGCTATACACAGGGGCGATCTTACGTGCAATCATAGCAAGCCTTTGCTTGGAGCGCCAGATTTACAAAATTTGGGTGGGGGGGAGGGGTGCCAAAAGATCAGTTGTATATGATTTTTTTTTTAATTCAGTCATTTTTCAAATTGAAAATTAAAATTTTCAGGATTAAATCAATAAATGTGTCACCCCGAACGGGTCTCCCTCCCTTCCCAAAATGAAAAATGCCCCCCCCCCCCCCCATCCAAATCGAAAGAAGCGCCCCTATACCATAGGTAAGAAATGTGATTTTTCGACATTGAAAATTAATAGAGATCTGGTGACACCAGAAGGATACATCTTTGAAATCTATCTGCCTTAGTTCTATCTCTTCCTGCTTTGGAACACTTATCCATGTATTTTAAAAATGTTTTGGATAGAGTCCGAAATGTTGTGCAAATTGCTAATCAATATGATAATCCACTGGCACGCTGTTCATTCTTCAAATTCTTTTTAATTTACAGCAATAGCTGCCAAATTTGCACTAAATCAAGTAGAAAAAAGGGAGAACATTGTGATTGATTGTCTTGTAATTATGCTTTATTATTATAAAAGAAAAATTATACACATATGCCAAATTGAAGAAATCAATTTAGGAAAAGGCATGTCAATACAGCAGGTGTGCAGATAATTCACTTTAATTCTACATTTTATTTTATTTTCGATCGAAAAAACAACTAGAGTAGTTTAATTTGTTAGATGTATCTTATATGAGTAATATATATATTCATTGAAATAATATTGACAATTTTGAGTTGCTTAATATAATTAATCTATGTTAAGACACAAACAATTGTTAGCATATATACCATTTTAATTATTTTTACAGAAAACTAACAAATTTATTGGAGAAATGTTCTACATTCTTAAAGTGCTATTATGGTTATTACATTCCATAGTATATACGTTAATGATATACTGCAGATACAATGAATGCATATTAGTAAATAGGATGCATGACAAGTATATATACACATCTGTAGCAATATAGTATTGTTATCTTTGATAAGGGTATTTAATATGTAAAAAACAACATACAGTTAGTTTTCACATTTTAAATTTGAGTAACCATAACCCTTATAAAATAACTGAACTTCACACAATGAGGTATTTATGAGGTTTTTCAATAATCTTAGTAACGACCGAAATCCATGTGAAAAAAAGCGAAAAGCCTCTGTTAAAGTTTAATGAGTTTCTTTCAAGCTGTCAAACTTGAACAAAATCCAGTCTAAGCCATTGTAGAACTGCTAAACTAAATTACTTAGTTCTATCAAGTAATCAAGGTAAATTTTTTAATACATATTTTCAAAATATTAAAATAATTTTGCCAGTAGTTATTAATGTCAACTGTTAAAAATAGATTTGAACATCAACATCAATATAAAAGAAAGCCTATATTTTTTAACATGAAAACTCTATTAGGTGATGGATATGTAGCAAAAAAAAAAGGGTAATTTCTAACTTTACATTGTAAATATTTGTTAGCAGGACTGTCGTTAGTATGTACGATGCCCTTCGCCAAACAAAACATGCCTTTACATTTCCCTAACCCTCCAAAAACACTCACTTACATCCTCAACTATTCTAGAAAGCAAAATTACATCTTTATCAAACACCTAACAAGCTTTAATTTTAAAATGAAGCTTATTAAGGTTTGCTTTTTTAGTTTCAGTACAATAGACTTCAGTCGCGGTGCTGATACTCGATAGAGTCACCCCCATTCACAAGTCATAAGGTTTGCTTTATAATTGCAGTGTTTATGCTATCACAGGACAAATTTAGAGAATATAAAAATTTATTAAATACTGCAGTGATCATAGGCGTAAAGTACGGGGGGGCAGGGGGGGGGGCTGGCCTCCCCACTTTTAAATTCTGGGGGGGGCTGCCAACCCTGATTCTTGTAACACTATCTCCTTTTTTTCCCTCCATTCTCCAAATAAATTATAATAACTGTTTATTGTTGGTATTATATGAGAAGTTGTGTCATACCTAGATTTTCGAAAAATTAATAGATTTCGATAATTTTTCAAAAAATTTCATCTTCCGTCAAAACTCGCCCGCCCATGTTTTTTGAAAAGTTGACACCTATGGCAGCGATGTTCCCACTTTCTTCTGAAAATACACATTTCTTGCTAAAAATAGATGACATAAAATATAACAGCATTAAAGGAATCATTATAAACTACAATAGATAAAATTGCCTTTGTCTCTTTAACACAATTTTTCCACATTTATTTCCTTTAAAATGTGTGTGTTTAATAAGAATCCTCCAAGTTCTCTTGAAGAATGACGCCAAATTCCAATTTTAACTATTCTACCTAAGCTGCAAGGAGATAACAACCTCTCCCCTCCCTCTACCAATTTTTTTAAAAAAAGCTGCTTTCAGTCACAAAATTGCATGAAGATGTTAGCGTGTTTCAATTAAAAGGCAGAGAGGAGAACATCGGCACAGAAAGTGTGGGGATCTTGGTGTGTCCCCATTTCTTAAGAGGTTGATTTAACTTTCGCCAATAGTTCGTGAGACTTGCTTACTGACTGGCAACCAGAAAAAGCACCAGACAGAGACAGGGCAATAACTAACCCTCAAACTATTGTGCTGGACCCATCAGCACTTAAAAGTTGCCTTCTACTTGGCAGGGTTATCCATCATCCAGTGAGCCCAATTTGTACCAATACATCAGATTAACAATGTGGCTATGATAAGCCATTGTAAATGGCAAAAGAGGAGCCCATTTGGCTACAAGGTCCCAGCTTTTAACAAAAAATCATGTACACTGGTCAACTTGGTGGGTCGTTAATTACGGAAGGGAGGAAATTTCCTCGAATGACTTAGTGTTCCCTCCCCTCAACTACTTTGAAGTTGGCAGGCGTTTCTTTAAAAATGGCGAAGGCACTCTGTGTGTGGTCATACAGACACCTTTTAGTTGGTGAATACTAAGTCTCATTGAAATTTTGATGGGAGGAATTTTGATGACAAAACTTTGAAAACTTCTTTCAATTCACATTCTTCTTGTAACAAATGAATAGCAAACTTTATCCGTGTTCTTTTGAGTTTTGTGTGTAACAGCGTGTTAGAAAAGAAGAAACCAACCAGATGCTTTAACGGGAAAGGGAAAACTCAAGAAACAAAACATGAAAAACAGGCAAAAGTCATGAAACAGTTTTTTATACTTCTTCTACTTCAAGTGAAGGGATCCCGAGAATTGTAAGTATAAAATTGTCATTTCAGTTACGTTGAAAAAATTTAGTTACCGGAAGAAAGTAGCCTAATTGCAAAACCAGCTATGCAATTTAATTTTTTTATTGGAATTGTTTTAGGATCAAGTTGTAGAGGAGAAAATTTTAAAATAAAACAGTGACTTCAATTTTAATTTTTGGAGTGTTCACTATAGTTGATTTTGCAAAACAGCTAACTTGTTAGTTACCGTTAAATAATTTTTTGCTATTTCATTATATATTTTTGAAAAATATACTTGTGTTCAATGTGTTTCTGTCATGGAATAAAATATTTTTTAAATTGGTACTAGTTACATGTTTGAATTTTATATGAACCAATGAAATATAAAGAATAATTAGTATTTAAAACTATATACTATATATTTATTGTAAACCAATATGAAATTAATAATTGTACTCTATTATAAAGTGTTTTTTTTTCTTTTGTTAGATATTTGCCTAATTTAAATAAGTAAATGCAATTAATTAAGCATTTTTTTATTACTATTTTAATGTATTGTTAACTTAACGAAAGTTTAAAAACTTTTTCGAGTCGCGAAGAGAATTTGCGCACCAATATTTAATAATTTTAAATATTCAAAACCCTGCAGTCAATTTTAATAAAGGAAATTATGTATTTCAGCTGATTTTGTCCAACTGTTTATCAAATTTTTTTTCATTGACTGGGTCAGAAGAGCAGACAGCTGCGAATTGTGGCAACAAAGTTACGAATCAATAATTGCTGTGAAGGAGATTTACCCTGCGTTTGGCATTCTTTTGGAGAGGAGAATAGGTCTCCCCCATAGGTAAATAATTTATTTGTAATTTTGAATCAGAGAATTTAAGGTAATTTGTTTTTCCTTAATGATAAATTAAAAATGTATAAAATATCCCTCTAATTTTAAAAATATCTTTTAATAATTTATACAAGTTCTTGATGAAATGGGATTATGAACTCTAATATTTAATTATTTTTTTCTAAATTATTCATCGTGGAAAATCACTTCGTCAATTTTTAAAAAAGAAATTATTTACTCCATCTGATTTTGTTCAACTGTTTGCTTTTAATTGTTTCTTTATTCATAGACTGGGTTGGAAAAACAGACAGTTGTGACTGGCATTCCCATGGTGGAGAAAAGATCACAACCACAGGTAAATAATATATTTGTACTTTTTTATCAGAGAATTTAAAGTATTTAGTTTTTTCTTAATGATGAGTCAAAAGTGTAAAAAAATTTCCTATAGTTTTAAAAATAACTTTTAATAATTTATATAACATGTTCTTGATGAAAAGGGAACATGAGCTCTAATATTTTTATTAATTAATTTTTTTTAATATTATATTAAATCACGTCCTCAATAAAAAAAAAGGAAATTACTTATTCCACCTGATTTGTTCAAGTGTTTGTTTATTTTTTTTATTTATTTCATAGGCTGGGTTGGAAGAGCAAGTTTCAAATGGCATTCCTATGGCAGAGAAAAGATTGCAGGTTAAGTAATATATCTGTACTTTTTAATCGGTGAATTTAAACTACTTAAAAATATTGATTGTTTAAATTAATAAAGAAAAGGTGGTTAAAAATTAATAGTTAATTAAAAGTATGTTAATGCAATTTAAAAAATAAAACACTTTTCAACTAGAAGGAATTGTAGGATTTAACATATGATTTTATGAAAATGTGTATGATCTATTTATTTATATGTATGTACACATGCCTAAAGTACAAAGAAAGTATAAGACTGTTCCTAAATAGCCTCGTAAGTGTATCTGTAGAGATTTGATGCGAATTGTTATAAATGTATCAGGTGGATTAATAGTCATTTCTAAGGCAAAAACAAAGAAGAAGAAAAATACCTGAAAATACAAAACATATAAAAAAAAGTTTTAAAAGTGAGAAAAGGCTGTTTAAGTATTTAAAACTAATTGTGGTTTTATAAGATTGATTTAAATTTTTAATATAACAGTAGTTCATATAACTACAATTATAATAAAAATTACTAGCTAATTATTGTTTGTCAAAGTATAATAAGTGTCCAAAGTAATAAGTTGTAATTTTAACAAATTATTCAATTTACATATCTTTTCGACATTACTCGTAAGCCTACGTAATTTAATTCAAGAAAAGTGTGGCCGACCAAACGGTATAGTGGTTAGAGTGCTAGCTTCTAGACCGCGAGGTTGCGGGTTCGAGTCCCGTGTTGGCATGGGTGTTTGTAAGTGTATGTTGGCTTGTCTAATGACGAATTTTTCGGCGCATTATAGCCCTTGTGTTGCTGACGGCGCCAGATAATCTGAATACAACCAACCAAGAAAAGTGTGTAAATTTGTTGAACGTTTGTTTAAGAATGAGGTTGAAAATTAAATTTACTATCAACATATTGCAGGATTTAAAGTCAACTACATCGCCATGTATATCAAATGATTGTGGAGAATGGCCAACTTCAATAAATCAGGCTATTGCTCGTTGCCCTTTCAAGTAACAGATATGGAGTTTCCTGTTGTTGCTGATAGCAAAGGCCCATGATTAACCCCTGCCAATTACAAAAGAAAATTATCCAACGGAGAAGAACTAACACGAGAGTGGCTTGTATACTCTGTTTCAAAAAAGTCTATATTTTGTTTTTGTCTGTTGTAAGCTCTTTAGTAGGGAAAAATATCTCTAAATGGAACATCTGGATTTTCCGACTGGCAGAACATGTCTGGTGTTTTTATCTCACCATGAAAAATCACCCAAACATATTAAGGCGTATCAGTCTTGGCGAGAATTATCTCAACGTTTGCGGTTCGGTAAAACAATCGATCAAGAAAACCAGAGAATTACTCATCCAGAAACAGAACAGTGGAATCGGGTTTTGAAACAACTGCTATGTATAATACAGTATCTTGGGACCTGGGGGCTGGCTTTTCGAGGGAAAATGGACACCCTTTTTGAAAGTAACAATGACATCTAAGTTAGTAGAATACATTGCTTAATTTGACATTGTTTTGGCCGAGCATTTACGCAGAATTACCTCTAAAGAGACACTTGTACATTATTTGAGTAAGCGAGTGCAAAATGAATTTATTTCCTTAATGGCAAAAATAGTATAGGACCACATTTTGAAAGAATTAGCAAAAGCAACTTATTTTTCTATTATATTGGACTGCACTCCTGATATTAGTCATATCGAACAGATGACTATGGTTGTGCGATTTATGCGGACGGTACAAGGCGAGGAAATATGCATTCAAGGGCATTTCTAAGGTTTTGTACCTATCGCAAATTCATCTGGAAAAGGCTTGACAGATTGTTTTATGAAAGAACTTTTTATGCGAAACATTCCTCTTCAAAATATGCGTGGTCAAGGTAATAATAATGGTTCCAACATGAAAGGTAAAAGCGTTGGAGTGCAGAAAAGAATTCTTGATGTCAACCCTTGTACTTTCTTTGTGCCATTTGGCAGCCATTCCTTAAATTTAGTAAGGAACAATGCGGCCCTTTCATGCTTCGATGAGGTGGATTTTTTTAGCATTATTCAAGAGATTTGCTACTTTTTCTCGGCATCCACCTACCATTGGAGTATCTTGAAAAAGCATATTTCCTCTAACGGTAAAACCTTTAAGTAATACCCATTGGGGAAGTCGGATAGATGCTCTGTTACCCATCAGATTTAACATTGAGGATGTGTATGATGCACTTTATGAAGCTAGTGAAGTTACAAAAGTAAATGCTTCTGGAAGAAATACAGCAATTGGGCTGCAAAAAAATATACGATTTTAAATTCTATGTTGTTTGGCTGTGCTGGAGTGTTATTTAAAATAAATATGGTTAGCAAAGTCCCTCAGAAAATAAGTGTTGACCTCAGAAGTGCCATTGATTTAATAAAAAGGGTACAAAGCTTTTTACAAAAACTTAGGACAGAAGAAGGCTTAAACAGAGTGCAGGAGTTGTTGGTTATAAATGAGATACTTATTAAGACCCTCGATAGAATGACAGTCAGAATGTTCTTTTCTTTTTATGAGATAATGGTTAAATCAGGGATGGATCTTGATAACAAAACAATAATTTAATTACACTATTGACTTGGCTACGTTCTATTTCTAAACTAATTACCTATATTGTATTAATGCTAGAGTACAAGTGCTAAGAACTTCGTGGAGAAGCACTGTGGCAGCATGTCTGGTGCGCATGAATTTTTGTAGCTGAGTTTATAACAGAGATGTTCTTCTTCTTCTTCTTATCAAGGACTATGGGGACTAAGGCACCTCTGCATTAGCATTTTGTACCAACCCCATATCCCGTACAGATCGGTAGTGGGCAGTACTGCACAGGATGTAAGCGCACACTCACGAGAGGGAGTGCTCAAGTCTACCTATAGCCACCGAAGAGTTCATTTCTACCTCTTTCGGTAGCTACCCGGTAGATGGCAGCACTACCGACCGTATGTGGAACTTCTTAATTTAGAGGCAATACCAAGCAGAAGATTCCACCAGAAGACTTGGCTTTGCCACCCCCAGAGGTATTGATTTGTATGGGAACTTGGAGGACTTTGCGACCACGATTGATTTAACGTGCTCCAGTCACCATTAGCGAACACGGCGGTCTTTAGTCGGTCCCAGGCCCGAACTCGCAACCTCAGGGCTCGCAACCTTTTAGTTGCGAGAACGATTCTCTCCCGACTGGGCTACGCGGCCCTAACAGAGATGTTACTTCAACAAGAAACAAATTAGAATGTGAAAAAAAGCTGTACACTATTGATTGATTGGGTACCTTGTGGGATATGGATCTTTTATGATAGAATGGGAAAAATCTCAAGTTGGGTGGTATGGATGACCTGAAAAGGAATGTCTTCTGAAAAAAGAAATTCAAGAATACACCATATGCTGATGATTGAGATTTCCCATCCCCGAATGCACCAAAACATGTCTGCCACAAGTGTAATAACTGACGTGAAGGAATTAGCTGTTAAACTCGGGTGCAATCCTGAGTTTGAAAAGGAATTGAGAATACGTCTTCGCAAAATTAAACAATTTTCGTATGAAGGTGAAGATGAACCTGTTGAGGCAGGAAAAACATCCTTCAAAATCAATTTCTTTTTTGTGAATTTGGATACGGCAATAAATTCACTGAATGAAAAGTTTGAACTAATGGATAACCATAGCTCAAACTTTAAATTTCTTTATGATATTCAAGCAATTCAAGAATGGGATGAAAAGGAATTTAAAATAGCATATATTAAATTGCAAAATATATTGACCTATGGTGACAATTGTGTTATCGATGACAATGAACTTTTTCAAGAGCTTATTTTATATCCTATGCTGCCGCTTAGAAGTTCACCGTCAACAACTTTATCGTACATTACAAAGAGCTGCCTTGCTGACACTTTCTCTATGTGTTTATTTCTGTACGAATATTACTCACACTGCCAATTTCAGTCACAAGTGGGGAAAGGAGATTTTCAAAATTAAAATTGATTGAAACTTTTTTAAGATCAACAATTTCCCAAGAATATTTGTGTGGTTTATCAATGATGGCTATTGAAAAAGATATTTTAAATTCTATAGATTTTAGTATCATCCTAAAAGAATTTGTCTAAATTAAAGCACGAAAAATTAATCTTTAAATTTTTTCCACATTGTATGTCTTACCCCCAAAAAAACACTTTTGAAAAGTAGAAGAACCACCAACCTCAAAAATACAAAAAACTTTCTTGCAATAAAAAAACCATAAACATGATGAAAATTTTCAACCACAAATACAGTGATATAAAAAATGGCCAACCTCTGATTACAACTCTAGGTTGTGACTCGCTTAAGAATGTATGCTTACTTAGTTTATTTTTAAAATTTAAGTTCCGCTCCCATAAAAATTTACGCTGCTTGAGGTTGGCACCCGTCATAGGAATATTAACAATGCTTGCGTTTAAACTAATTTATGGCATATTGCACGAATATTCGAGTTTATGATTTCATTTGGATAGGTAGGAAATACAAAGTGGTGTAAATCTTCATGTTCATGTAACTTTCAAAATAGTATAGAGAAACTGTGCTCAAACGCTTGCATTTGAATCTTTATTAAGAATTTTTTAAGTTGGAAACTGAAGTGCTTGTGGTAAGCTTTTGTTTGGTTGATACATACATTTTGGAAAGTTTTTATTGTGTGGGGGGTTTTAAAGGTTAGTAATTAAGACGGGCGCCAACCTCAAGCAGCGTAAATTTTTATGGGAGCGGAACTTAAATTTTAAAAATAAACTAAGTAAGCATACATTGTTAAGCGAGTCACAACCTAGAGTTGTAATCAGAGGTTGGCCATTTTTTATATCACTGTATTTGTGGTTGAAAATTTTCATCATGTTTATGGTTTTTTTATTGCAAGAAAGTTTTTTGTATTTTTGAGGTTGGTGGTTCTTCTACTTTTCAAAAGTGTTTTTTTGGGGGATATCAGAACTTTTTTTAAATAATTTTTTGAATTTGTCCGTTTAATCGTTTTTTCTATTTATCACCTATGGTACACCTGATACCAGGTTGGTTGGTTGTTTTCAGATTATCTTTCGCCGTCAGCAACACGAGGGCTATAATGCGCCGAAACATTCGTCATTAGACAAGCCAACATACATTTACAAACACCCATGCCTAACACGGGACTCGAACCCGCAACCTCGCGGTCTAGAAGCTAGCACGCTAACCTCTATACTGTTTGGTCGGCCACACCTAGTACCAGGAATATTCATAATTCTTCAAACGGAGTTCGACGATACCTTACATGCAATAATTATCTTTAAAATTGATAAACCGGAAATGGTATCAATAGCATACCTGCTGGTGCTTTAAACATTCATAATTCGTCAAAACAAAAGTCCAACATGCCATATTTATCTTGGAAATTGATAAATCGAAAATGGTACTACCTATGCTATACATGGTACCTTAAACATTCATAATTTTTCAAGACAAGCCTAACGACACCCAGCATGCCATATTTATCTTCAAAATTGATAAACCAGAAGTAGTACCACCTATGGTACATCTGGTACCATGAATATTCATAATTCTTCAAGTTGAGTTCAATGATATCTTACATGCCAAAATCTACTTGAAAATTTACAAATTGGTTGAATGCGGACGGCAGTAACCATCAAAATCGACCACGAACGAGTAATAGAAACTTGTGTATGGCAACTTAAACCCCCAAAACTTAAAGAAATACGTTGCCATCGACAAAGAGCCTGTCTGCCAAGTTTCAGCTGGATTGGTTAGTTTGTACGCTCAACGACCTATTTTAGTGCATAATAACGACTAATCAGTCCGGGACCCACAGCTTAACGTGGATTCCGAATCACAACGAACATCCACACCTAACCCAGGAATCAAATCCGGCACCTTTAACATACAAGGCCAGAGAGTTCATTCTATTGAAAATTTATTCTAATAAATTGTTACAAATAAATATTACAAGTTTTTTACAGTCTAATTATTGCAATATAAATTATTTTTACTATGCCAAGCATTATTTTGGTTCACATAATAACCCATTGATATTTGACAAAATTTTAAATATTTTCTTAACAACAATTTTAAAATTCACTATGAAATTATAATTTTGATGATATATGATTCTACGATTTCATTTTACAACGAAAATTAAACAAAATCAACACATCTTTAAAAACGAATGACATTTTTGCAATCCATTAGCCAATTACAATGCGTGTTTCATTTAGTCCCGCTGTAATGAATTGACTGTGACGTCAGCTCGCATAACCTCCACATTTATACTTTGCAATTCAGCCCATAGTATCTTGCAACTTGCAACACAATGTGATTATTTTCA
The DNA here is from genome assembly GCA_963978545.1 of Linyphia triangularis. Taxonomy (NCBI): domain Eukaryota; kingdom Metazoa; phylum Arthropoda; class Arachnida; order Araneae; family Linyphiidae; genus Linyphia; species Linyphia triangularis. The sequence goes on along the minus strand of OZ021722.1, from coordinate 106,141,590 downwards.
TTTTTAAACGGAGCTTTTCCGAAATTAAAATGTTTTTGAAAGTTAACTCACTCTAAATTGTCATACAGTTCCAAGAACACATGCAATTTGAAGAACAAATATTTCTCTTTAATTCTGTCTTTTCAAAAATTAAATTATTTCAATTTTAAAGATGTTATAAGCCATATAATCATAGTCTAATTCGTTCTGCCTATACTATTACATTAAGAGTTCATTCTCACTTAAGCCTAACATGTCGGAAAAACTAACAACGAAATGATAGCAAACCTGTTTGGCAACTTTTGGCATATATATCTGAACCACAATTACATGTTGATCGCCTTTATCTGTCGCCAAATTATGAAATGAAAAAAAGTGGTTTTAAATTAATTAAAAATAGAAAGAATTATTTAACGAAGTTTAAACCAGCGTAGGATTTTAAGTTGAAACATTCCGCATCCTATAATTCAATCCGTTTGAAGATCTATAGCTTAGTTAGGGCTGAACGTTTGTCTAAAATTTTACATCAAAATCGGGGTAGAACTCGTTTTTTTATTTCGTTTTGGAAATTTCAATATTTTTTTTCTTCGTTGTCTTTTATCCTAGGTACTCAATTTTATTTTCTTTGAAAGATATCACTGAGTCGAATCTATGGTATTTTTTGTATAATTATGTGAAGTTTCGTAAGCGCGTTAGAAAATAGTCAATTTCGGCTTTTTCGCTGGAAGTTGTGCAGAGAATAGATACTATCGTTTCTGCCTTTTTAAGGTTGGCGGCGAAACGACCGTTTCGTTTGATTATCTTTTTCTGTATTTTAATGTAAAACTCATTTTGCTGTAATTGGTTTTAATGCTCATTTTGCTGTAATTGGTTTTAATGCTCATTTTGCTGTAATTGGTTTTAATGCTCATTTTGCTGTAATTTATTGTACATCGTTATTCGTGATAAGATTTTAAAGTAAATTTATAATTTTATTTTGCCAAACTTTAATATGTAGGTAGAAGTTTGTCATTATCAAAGTTGTTCTTTATATATAATTTTACTGTTTAAAAACATTAAATCAAGCAAATGACAACAATTGTAAATTATTTAGTAGTTTACCTTCATAAAGTTGTTTCTTTGTTATTTTTTTTTTTTTTTTTTTTTAATTCGGTTAAGGTCCGTTAAATTAAAAATTCATATTTGGAAGTTGTATTGAAAACATACTACTGTCTAATAAATGAGGCAACTGAACTCGGGTGGGCCTACAAGTCTAAATTGTAACCTGTTTGTCATTACTTTTTATTTTAGTAGGTAAGTAAAAAAATAAGTGGTGTTATACAACTGCTAAATCAGTTTCCTAATGCAGTAATCGCTTTCGATGAGTGATTGTAAAGGGACTTCACCCACAAATCCAAGAATAATTTAACATGTTAATAAATAAAAAAATAATAACTGTTCTTAAATAGTTAATTAATACATGTCACATGTAAAGAAATTTTAAAGATATAATTTAAATTTTCGATTTCGTTTTTAGTTGCATTTTAAAATTTAAATTCCATTCCATTTTCGACAAGTAATATTTATTATCTTATTTTAAGGGATGGAAGCATATTTTTTGATAAATTTACATATTCATAATACTTCTTATACAATTGTGCATATTAGTAGATGAAATAAAATGGGTAACAATTTTCAATAATATAAATTGCTAAATTTAATTTTTTTTTTAATTTTTTTTTCTCTCTCCCTTTCTGTGTTTGCCGATTAATTGTTAATTTTAAGGTTTTTGAGCATATTTTTTAATATGTAATAAATAATTTAAAATTTAATAGAACATAAATCTTTAAAATTACTGTTTTTCAAAAGGACTGACATGGTTAGAGCAACATTCAGATGCAGATAAAACTGAACTATTGCTTTCAAAAAGACTCCGGGATAGAGCCGCGAAACAACGATTATCAAGATTACGACAACAAAAACTCATTTCCAACAATTATGTAATAAAAAAAAAACATTAAAAGACCTGTCTACAATAATAAAACAAGCTGTGTGTCTGTCTATCTGTGGATCTATAGAAACTTACTTGGAGTAGAGCTCTGAAATTTTCAACATAAGAAGTTTAGGCCTTCTAACTTTATGTACGTCAAACAGAATGTTAAAATTTTAATGAGTTCTTTTTTAATTAATATTTTAATTATTATTATTTTTTTTTACAAAATGACTTCAAATAGCGATACATCTCTGCAATTTTCAACATAAGTAGTTTTTGCCTTTAAATTAAACTTTTAAAAAACAGAATTTTAAATTTTTATTTTCTTTTTTAATTAATTTTTTTAATTAATTAATAAACATTTTACTAAACGACTACTAGTATGGCTACAGCTCTGAAATTTTCAACATAAGTAGTTTCGGCCTTCTAATTGGTCTTTTGGAAAACAGAATTTTAAATTTTTATTTAGTTTCTTTTTAATTAATTTTTTTAATTGATTAATATTTTACAAAAAGATTTTTAATAGGGCTACAGCTCTAAAATTTTCAACATAAATAGTTTTGGCCTTCTAATTGGACTTTAGAAAAACAGAATTTTAACTTTTTGTTTAATTTGTTATTAATTAATTTTTTTAATTAATATATATATTACAAAACGATTTCAAATAGGGCTACAGCTTTGAAATTTTCAACATAATTAGTTGTGGCCTTCTAATTGGATTTTTAAAAAACAGAATTTAATTATTTTTTTTTTAAATTAATTAACAAATATTTTACAAGACGATTTGTAATTGGGCTACATTTCTGAAATTTTCAACACAAGTAGTTTTGGCCTTCAAATTGAATTGACAAAAAGAATATTAAAATTTTAAATTGTTTTTTAATTAATTTTTTCACAAAAAGTGACTTCGAATAGGCATAGAGCTCTGAAAGTTTCAACATAAGTAGTTTCAGCCTCTAATTTTGCTTTCGTCAAACACATTTTAAAATAATCTTGAAGGGGTGTTGTATTATTGTATTAACGGGGAATTTTTTTTCTTGACAAGGGAGAGACTTATAATACTAAGGCTTTACGTAGCAATTAGATTTTAGTGAGTGAAGAGAGCTTATGCTTACGCAGCAATGAACCTTCAGTAAGCAAAGAGAGCCTATGCTTGCATAGCAATGAACCTTTTAACGAGTGAAATAAGCCTGTGTTTATGTGTCCATGAACTTTTCAGCGAACGAAGCGAGCTCGCTTTTGCGTAGCGATGAACCTTCCTGCTAGCGAAGCGCCAAAAACTGGGTCCTATACACGAATGACAGATTTTCGCAACGCGAGGCCTCACAGCTAGCTAAAATATTGCACATGTTAAAATTTTGTAGCGAAGCACCGGTATTTAGCTAGTTATTAATAAGAATTGATATTTTCAGAAATAGCATTCGAGTTCCTGATTCGCGCGAATTTTTCTTTTACTTTTAGGTCTAAATATTTACAAAAAAGGAGAAAAAAAAATCAAACTTGAAGTTGTTGTTTAAAAAATTTATTCTAGCTACATAATGTTCCTTGATAAATATTCAAAATTTGTACTTAGTTGTTAAAAGCAGTTATTTAGATGGTGTCGTGGCACGAGCCGACGTGTCATGAGCGCATCGTACCAAGAGCGCACAAACACCTGCAGTATTTGGGGGGGAAGAGAGTTGCCTCTCATTTATCAAGCGAATGGTACCATGAGCGCACAAACTGCTAGTTTATATGCAGAGGGTAGGATCTCCATTCTTTAATTTTTATGTTATAATTTCAAACTTCTTAACAGTACATCAAAATTAAAAATGATGCATTTTTAAACGTAAACTTTATTCTTCCGTTAATTTTTTAATTAACTAATTGCAATTAAAATGACTAATTAGGATGTTATTAGAACGGACATGCGGATGTGCGAGACATGAAGAATTGTGAATCTGGCTTCAATATTTATTTAATTATAAGTTTTTAAATAAAAAGTTTGAAAAAATACAGTTTATAACAAATGTGCTTATAAGGTGTTTTATAATGTGTTGGTTATCTATAATAATAAAACAAGCTGTGTGTCTGTCTGTAGATCTATAGAAACCTACTTAAAATTGGAGTAGAGCTCTGAAATTTTCAACATAAGAAGTTTAGGCCTCCTAATTTTACTTATGTCAAACAGAATGTTAAAATTTTAATTAGCTCTTTTTGAATTAATTTTTTTTTACAAAGTGACTTAAAATAGAGATACAGCTCTGAAATTTTCAACATAAGTAGCTTTAGCCTTCTAATTGGACTTTTGAAAATCAGAATGCTAAAATTTTAATTAGTTATTTTTAAATTAATTTTTTTAATTAATTAATATATATTTTACAAAACGATTTCTAATAGAGCTACCAGCTCTGAAATTTTCCGCATAAGTAATTTTGGCCTTCTAATTAGACTTTTGAAAAACAGAACTTTAAAATTTTATTTGTTTTTTAATTATTTTTTTTTAACTTTAACATATATTTCACAAAACTATTTCGAAATGGGTTACAGTTCTGAAATTTTCAATACAAGTTGTTTTGGCCTTCTAATTGGACTTTTGATAAAAAGGAGGTTAACATTTTAATTTGTTTTTTAATTAATATTTTCACAAAAAGCAACTTTTAATAGGCCTAAAGCTCTGAAAGTTTCTAAATAAGTACTGTTGGCCTTCCAATTTTGCTTTCCACAAACAAGTGTTAAAATAATCTTAAAGGGGTATTGTATTAACGGGATATTAACGGGGATTTTTTGTTTCTTTATTAAGGCTTTACGTAGCAATTAGATTTTAATGAGTGAAGCGAGCTTATGCTTACTCAACAATGAACCTCTAAGCGAGCGAAGCGAGCCTATGCTTGCATAGCAATGAACTTTTCAACGTGTGAAGTAAGCCTGTGTTAATGAACTTTTCAGTGAACGAAGCGAGCTCGCTTTTGTGCAACGATGAACCTTCTAGCGAGCGAAGCGCCAAACACCGGGACCTATACACTAATGACGGATTTCCGCTACGCGAGGTCTCACAGCTAGTTAAATATTGCACATTTTACGGGTATTCATCTAGTCTATAATAACAAAACAAGCTGTGTGTCTATAGAAACCTACTTAAAATTGCAATAGAGCTCTGAGATTTTCGACATAAGAAGTTTTGACCCTCTTATTTTTTATATGTCAAACAGAATGTTAAAATTTCAATTAGTTCTTTTTTAATTAATTTTTATAATTAATTTATTTTTTACAAAGGGACTTCAAATAGAGATGCAGCTCACAAATTTTCAACATAAGTAGTTTTAGCCTTCTAATTGAACTTTTGAAAAACATAATTTTAAATTTTTATTTAGTTATTTTTTATATATATATATATATATATATATATATATATATATATATAATTATTTAATATATATTTAACAAAACGATATCTAATAGGGCTACAGCTCTGAAATTTTCAACTCAAGTAGTTGTGGCCTCCTAACTGGACTTTAGAATGACAAAACGAATGTTAACATTTTAATTTGTTTTTTAATTAATTTATTCACCAAAAGCGACTTCTATAGGCTTAAAGCTCTGAAAGTTTCAACGTACGTAGTTTTGCTCTTCTAATTTTGCTTTCCTCAAACACTTGTTAAAATAATCTTAAAGGGGTGTTGTATTATTGTATTAACGAGGATTTTTTGTGTGTGTCTCGACAGGGGAGAGGTTTCTAATATTAAGGCTTTACGTAGCAATTAGATTTTAATGAGTGAAGCGAGCTTATGCTTACGCAGCAATGAACCTTTCAGAGAGGGAAGCGAGTCTATTCTTGCATAATAATGAACCTTTCAATGAGTGAAGTAAGCCTGTACTTATGTGTCAATGAACTTTTCAGCGAACGTAGCGAGCTGGATTTTGCGTAGAGATGAACCTTCCTGCGAGCGAAGCACCAAACACTGGGCCCTATACAAATGACGGATTTCCGCAATGCGAGGCTTCACTGCTAGCTAAAATATTGCACATATTAAAATTTCGTAGCGAAGCACGGGTATTCAGCTAGTAAAAATATATATTACACTTCATAAAACGCGTTTAAAGTTTACTACACTAATTAATATGATACAAAACAAGTTCACAAAATCCACTGTAATTTAAGAAGTAATTTTAGACTCCGAAATGAAATGGTATCATTCAAATGGTAAATCAAATGAAGAAGTGAGCCCCTAAGAAACTAGAGTTTGTGCGCTTCTGGTACCATGTTACCTTGTAGCGGATTTCCTTCCCCTTATAAACAGGTGTTTGTGCGCTAGTGGTACCATTTTACCCTGTTGGCTCGATACACGTCGGCTAGTGCCACGCAACCATTTAGATTGAATTGGAATAAACCATTAATCGGAAAAAAATTATCATTTATAAAACGTTCTCAGTTTTAAAATCAGTTCCTAAAATTAAGATTTAATACATAGAAACGAGTATAAATTTAAACGACTTTAATTCTCTGTGTTAGCACTGTAAACATTGTCACTTGTTGGCGACTTTTACGACAAAAACGGATCAGCCAATAGCGCGCCCTTATTCTGTGTAATGGTTTGAAATAATGTAAACTAAATGCACCCCGGCCCTTAATTTTTTTTTTTTTTTTTTTAATACCTTTTGTCGAGTGGAAAGGTGCTGGCACTCAAACTATGTTTTCGTTTGACCGTATTGAAAAAAACTTCTAAAAAAATTAATTAAAAAAATATTTAATTTTAACATTCTGTTTGTGAAAATCAAAATCAGAAGGCCAAACTACTTATGTTTATAATTTCAGAGTGCTACGCCTATTTTAAGTCGCTTTGTAAAAAAAAAATCTTAGTTTAAAAAAAAAAAAAATTCAGCAAAATAATTAAAATTTTAGCTTTCTGTTACTCAAAGGTACGATTAGAAGGCCAAAATACTTATGTTGAAAATTTGAGATACCTACGCCTATTGGAAGTCGCTTAGACCCACAGAAAATATTAGACGCAGACTATTTGTTCTATTTTTCCCCAACATTATAGAAAGTAAAATGAGACGGTAAACTTTCATTAATAGTTGGCATTTTGAGCGGTACACCTCCCCTCCTTCCCACAAAAGTTGTATCGGGTCGCCACTGCCCCCACCCGTAGTTTGGTGCCTTTTGAACTCGGCGACATATTGAAAAGTCGCCATGAGGGGACCCTATAGCGCATTTTAACCTAAAAATATTGCTAACTTTAAATAGTTTCAGAAAACTTTTTAAAAATTAAAACCTAAAATATATCATCGAATTTAATTTCGTTCCGAAATGTTTCATATTAATTTTGATCTTTAGAATGAAATAATGTGAATTGTCCATAATTTTATTCAAAGTATAGGCGCCAACTACACGGATGCAAAGGGGGCGATCGCCTCCGTGCTTCACCAACTGCGGGGGGAAAGGTATCATTTCGCCCCCGCTCCAAAAATCTGTAGAAATGTGTTATTTCAATATAAACTAGGGGTGTGGAACATCGCACAACTTTCAATTACACTATAATACTGACGTGGATTTGTGTCGTTTACCGTTTATATATTTTCATCGTTCATTTAGAGGAAATGATCAGTTTGGCGATAGATATATATATAGCAATAATTCTTGTATGGGTCTATAAAAAAATAAAAATCTTCGCCAAAGTGGTGATTTTGGCAATATATTTTTCCGTAATCCTTATATTATCCTTTATTATAAGCGAAACTGAAGGGAGAAGAAAAAACGATCGTTGATGAGGTATGCTCAAGGAAAGAGAACTCTGCGTTGAAAGCATTCGTTTTTCAACTTTTTACGCCGTTAAAGCATTTTTAATGAAATTTCGGAGTTGGGGATGTTTAGAACACCTTAAGAGGCATTACCACAGCGATTTTGAATAAAAACGTTTGAGCCGTTTTTTTAGCAATTACTGAAAAACATGATTTTTCAATGGCAGCTACCTCTTATGCGCTTGCTCGATTTTGATGAAAACCTTAATGGTAGGTCCCATGGCTATCACAAACCCGCACACTCTCGAAGGTCAGAGCCGACAACAGCAAGACATGGAGGATTCCACCAACTCATGACTGGTATGAACAAAAACGTCCTGGGGCTGCCCTGGAGCTGAAGGGCGACAGGAAATTACAAACCACCATCACCAGACTCATCACCGGACATACTCGCACACTTGCATATGTTCAGGGACAAAAGGAGTACCCTGTGTGCCTCAAGTGTGTTTCCCATCAAGCTTCACCCGACCACCTGCTTTCCTGTTTGGATTTGGAGAAGAGCGATCTATTTAAAACCCTGAGCTGGTTCGAGACTTTCTTTGGGCTTACGGTCTCTTGGACTTGGTCTAGACTTGTTCTAGATCAAGTGGAATAAGAAACAACAACAACATAATTCATGATTGCAAGCTTGCGTGTTGGATCCGCATTTTGCACAATCTAGTTTGCGTGCCAAAATTTTCGGCCTAGCATCGATGGGAGAAAGTGCTTCAAAAAATCATACGAAATGTAAAAAGCATGTGGTTTAGTTCGATGAACATTGTTAGAACTACTTGCAATGATTAAAAAAAAAAAAATACTCCATAAGCGGATATTGTTTGCAACTATCAACGTCGTCGTCGATATCATTTCAAACGAACACGATGGAGGCGTTTGTACTTAGAAACGAAGTTTTAGTTGCTAAAAATATTATGAACATTGAAAAGCATAAAAAAATCATGTTTCTAATCAAATTCAATCTTCTACTTTGTACAAAATTGTTTTACACTTTTTTTAGTCAATTCAAGCTATCAACTGTTACAAAAAGTGCTTGGTTACTTTTGCATTTTGGCTTCTCACTTGTTTTAAGTAACAGACAGAAGCTCTATCATACTGTCGCTTACTTTATAACGTACGATCCTATTTCTAAGTTCGACTGGTTAACTTTCAGCAAGCTTATTATACTGAGCCCCTGCTGTGGCTACAGGTTGCATCTCTTGCTTGTAGCATTCAGAGTGAAAAGTGCAATCCCATAGAGCTTATTATACTGAGCCACAACAGTGGCCAGAAGCGATGGCGCGCTTTCTCCACTCGAGTGGCTCTGTATAATAAGGCTCTAAGGCGATTACAACGAGGAACTTTCACGTTTTATTTTTAAATAAAAGTAGAGAAAAAATCATGAAAAACAATACCATTCTTTCAAAAATTTGATCTCGGATAGATAGTTAAAAAAAATATTTAGTTTTTCACTTTGTGATTTGGCGGAAAAAAGAGCCAATTTTGCGTGAAACGTCAACGCGCAGATAATGAACCAGTCTAAAACCTGTTTTAGACGAGGAATGAGTGAGGTTTCTACTCGTTTTTGCTACTTTATCTCTGCGTAACCACGTCACTGTTTTCTTATGCGTTTTGGGTCACGTGACTTTTTACTTTGATTTCGGCTAATTTCAAACTCGATTTTTGATTAATTGAAAGCATAAAGATAAAAAAAAATAATTGCACTGCTCAAATATATTCGTTGGATAACACTAGAAAATACAAAAGAAATATTCATTTTCCTCACTTGTGCAAGTTCCTCATTATACATTTTATTTTTTTAATTACGATTTGAAAAAATTATTTGAATAGTTAATTAACAGTAATGTTGAATACGATTCAAAACAATTGTTGAACCCTTTACGAGGCAGTGAAAAGTATACTTCCCACCAACTTCATTAATTTTTAATTGGTCGATGGAAAGCTGTTTTCCCACCTTGGCAATTGTCAATGCCTTCATTCTCTGTAAAGTAAGTAGAAGAGATTCGGGACCTCAAGACAAATTAAATTTTCGACTAGCACGACAACTCATTTCTGGATTTTCAAGTCGTAAACGCAAAGGACGACCTGTAAGTTTTCTGAGCAGCAAGAAAACTGTTCCAGATGGTGTACGATTGATTGAAGTTGGTTACCATGTGCGAGGAACTATCATGTAAAGCGATATAAAATGAAATGCAAAGCATAAAATGTCTTACCTTTGAATAACTCCCAGTGGATGGTGGGAAACATACTTCCTACCAAAAAAAAATGGTTTTAAAAATCAAATTAATTTTAGGTAATATGCTAAATTAATTTCTTTTTATTAACCAATCTCAGTCTCAGAAATATTTTTACATAACATTACTAGAAAAAATGGCCCTGTAAATTGTTAATGATGGGGGAGGTGGTGGTAATAGAAAAGTAGGTCGTTGTTTCTAAAATGGTGGGTCCTTTGAAATATTGGGAACATCTATTCTACAAATTATAATATTACCTGAAAGTGAAAACTTTGTCTGCTGGAAGATGTTCTTCCATGACTGCCCATCTTCATTTCTATCCCATTCCAAAATTGGCCATCTTGGAGAAGCCTTCATTGGCAGCTGAAGTGAAACGAGCTTCAACATTATATCATTCTTAATGGTTTTAATCAGCTTTGGACAATAAGTACACTTTTTATGAGTTCGCGCTGCATTTCGATTTGTTTTACTTCTGTGGAAATGCAAGTCGTTCATTAGTTCAGCTGCCTCATAAGTCGAGTAAGCATTACCAACATCCAATTCGCGGTGAATAATAACGAGCATCTAAACATGTTTTACTGGCTTTTCTTCAACCGAAATATGTTTAATTGTCATTATAGTGTATTTTTTTATGATTGCTTGACGATACTTTGCGAGAGGAAGTGCTCTAGTTAGCACTTGGGGGGCTGTATTACTTTTGCATCAGAGTAAATATAGGTTCATGGATAGTATGAGCTTTTTAATTGTTTAGAGCCTTTTTTATTTCAATTTATTCTTTAGTTTTTAAAGCAACATCAGGGGTCGCATTCGTCCTAAAATACATATTACAGAGTGGCCACAGAACCGGGAAAACCTGGAAATCAGGGAGCTTTCTGATTCGGGGAAATGTCGGGGAACTTTTTTAAATTTCATGAAAATCAGGGAAATTTTGTATTGTTTAAGGCACGTTCATCCATATTTTAGCGCTATTTACATGGAGATTTGTAGTGGTAAGCCATTAGAAGTTTAATGTTACTAAATAATTTAAACTTTTCATTACCAGCAAAACTATTCTTTAAAAAATTGCATATGATCTTTTTAGCATACATGTTCTATTTAAACGGGGTTTTTAGACGTATGGAAAACCTAAGAAAATTGGAGAAATTTGAAAAAAGTTTTCCCTAAAATCAGGAAATTTTTTAGAAATCTGTCAGGGAAATGTCATTGAACTTTTTAAAATTTTATGAAAATCAGGGAAATTTTTTATTGTTTAAGGCACGTTCATCCACATTTTAGCGCTATTTACATGGAGATTTGTAGTGGTAAGCCATTAGGAGTTTAATGTTACTAAATAATTTAAACTTTTTACTACCAGCAAAACTATTTTTTAAAAAATTGCATATGATCTCTTTTGCATACATATTCTATATAAACGGGGTGTTTAGACATATGGAAAACCTAAGAAAATTGGAGAAATTTGAAAAAAAAGTTTTCCCTAAAATCAGGGAATTTTTTAGAAATCTGTCAGGGAATTATCAGGGAACTTTTTTTCCGAATTTTGTGGCCACCCTGTAATATTCCATAATTTTTCGTTTCTCCCTAAAATTACAATTACATTTTTGATAATTCCTAAAAAAAATGAAAACTTCACAAATTCTCCGATTTTTTTCCAAAACCAGCGAAAAAACCCAGATGTTCTTCCAGAGGCCAAAATCTTTTCTGTGATTTTAATTATTCAATATCGGCAGTTTTTGCCGCTATTGAAACGTGTTTTGATAAGAAAGTCTGTGTTAGGAGTTTGTGTCAGTTTTAAAAGTAATAAATCCCTAAACTTTACCATACTTTTACATTAAGTGTAGTAGGACTGGGATATCCTCCATTTGGAACTGTGATGTCGGGATAAGAAAATGGTAGAGAAGTTCGGAATTTTCTTTAATTCACATTATCCCTGTTGCCACTCATTTAACATTTTGCACTTCCGCTTTGTATTGTATTTATGTTTGGTGAATCTGGCAACAGAACATTTTGGATTTGCTTTGGTTTTGTTGTTGGATTACGTTTATTCTAAAAGCTAATTAATATACGATTATTTTACGTTTAAATTACTCAAGATGTACGAAATTTGTCCTGTGTGTGTAGTTACGTGTGAGCGTCGTCTTCAATAAACTATGTACCAGTGACTACGAACTATTATTTGAGTAAGAACAATTCCCAACACAGACTTGTTTCTAAAACAACACACAGATCTTACAAAACACACATGTCCATCTATCTTAAATTTATGATGACCGCACACAACCGTTCACAGTTTTTTTTTTTTTTTAAATGTTCTTACATCATCTACAACACCTAACTGTCCGCCGCTCGCTGTTCAGTTCAATTCCTTTTCCAAACTCGGGGAAGTCCCTAAAAAGCATGAGTAAAAAGTATTCTTTTCAAATGGATGAGCGCCATCTATTTGGAAATGAAGTAATAACAGATCGCTTGATCCCCTTTTTAATTGATTAACCAAAATCGAAATAGAATATTTTTTCCATGGTATTCATTGTCGACATTTGTTCCTAATTTCTATATTATGGTGGAGTTGTGGCTGTATGGTAAGTGACGGAAAATTAGTTTTGAGTGAGATAAAGTTTTCGCTTGTATCTATACAGAATGAAGGTATCGATAAGTTTAGTGCCATTTACGTAATATATTCAACAGGAAGTTCTTTAAACTTCGAACGTATAAATGCTTCCACAGTAACTCTAGGCAAAGTTCACATATTGGCTCCAAATAGAGATAACGGATTTGAACTTGGATATTCAGTGACAATTTTTGTTTTGTCGCCTACATGTCGGGGACATTTGTAGGTTTTTTGGATATCATATATAGGTCATTCTACGGGGGAGGGGCGGGGGGGGGAGAAGAATTTGATAAAATAAAAAGTATTAAGAAACACTCTTCAAAAATCTTAATACTTGTAATACTATACAGGGAGGTAAAATAAAGAATAATAATACTCTTATAGTGGTTAAGATAGTTTTTTATATCTTATCAAAATTATTAAAAAATAAAGGTAGTGTTCACGGTGTGAAATTATCAGGTATTAAATGTGACATGAGGTATAAAAAAACTGCATAGAATTATTTAATGAAGTTAAATTTAAAATAAAAATTTATAAATTATAAAGTAACATTACTTTAACAATTGGTTAAATATCATTCAACTTAAAAATGGCAAAATGTAATAATTTTAGTGTATATTTTTGGATTTTGTAAGCTTTTTGGAAACAAAATTTTGACTACGTTTATTTTTTTAAAAGTAACCTAAATGGAACAGAATGTAGCAGTGTGTGGTGTCACCTAATTCAGAATGAATCGTCTTATCTTTTTCATTTACTAATATAATATACAATTAATTTTAGGCTTCGATTCTTCAAAAGATGATGCAAATAATGTAACCCATAAAAACAGAGCTTTTAAAAAATCTTTTACATGCATTATCAATTTTTATATTCATTAACACAGCGCCGATATCAAAAACATTTCTATCAGCAAAATGTGTGGCAAACCACGTTTCAAAAAATTTATTAAAAATGAATGTGAATTTATGTTCTTACATCCGAATATCATTTATTTATTCTGATTAAAGTAATTTTGTTATTTATTTAAAAAAAAAAAAAAATTGGTAACAGGAAAGAGTTTCAACAATAGTCGGTTAAATCTTAGCCAAGGCGCAATTGGATGACGGCAAGTTGGTTTATTAGTATTCCGTAAAAGCGTCCTTTTAGTGACAGTAACAGCACCAAAATTTGATAGAATCCATTATCATCGACATCGAACCTATCTGCCAAGTTTCAGCTCGAATGGATGACGGCAAGAGGGTTCATTAGGCCTCCGCAGATTTCTCTCCCATCGACAAACATACAAAATCAAAGCTAATATAAAGGACTTAAAAAAAAAATTTTTTTTGAAAGAGAAAGTTGTCTTATTTCACCTCTTAAGATGCTTTTGTAAAAATTAGGCTGTTTGTATGTTCAGGGATATACATATTAACAAAATTATTGTACCATTATCTTACACCTGTGGACAACTATGAACAATTTTGTTACAACGAATGTAACCAAACGATAGTTTTTTTTTGGCATATAGTGAATTCTTTTTTAGATTTTATTTCATGATACTTGCAAAACAAAGCTATTTCATCATATATTATAGATTCCAATAATTATTTTATGAATTTAATTGATAATTTAAATTCTATTGAGTTCCACGGATATGACAGCTCATTTCAACCTTTTCACTGTCAAGTCCAATAACTTGACAGAAATTACTCATAAATACTTTAATCTGTACCTTGTTCTTTGCATCCAAAAAAAAAAAAAAAATCTACCTATACTAAACTTCAACTTAACTAGACATCACTTAGACGGTAGATCGTCACAGTGCTCATAGGTATTTAATCCATTTTGGCGGCGTGAAAGCATAATGTTCGCCAAACCACAACCCTGTAGAGAACAAAAGGCTCTAAGGTTTGGCGAGAATTATGTCTTCACTCCGCCAAAATGGATTAAATACCTATGAGCACTGTGACGATCTATCGTCTAAGTGATGTCTAGTTAAGTTGAAGTTTAGTATAGCATCTGATTTCTTTATCAAAACATTATATTACTGGCAACTGTGTGGATTTAATGACCCTTATTTGGTCGTCCTATTGCTCTGGTTACAGGCATAAAACTTGAAATAAAATTAATAAAAAAAGAAACTTAGCTTATAAGAGTCAGAAATGCGTTGTAAAACATTTTCTTAACATATGAGTGCAGCCTAAATAAATTTAAGTTTCGTTAATTTATAAAATATTACCTTGTAAAAAATCAAAAAAAAAAAAAAAAAAAGTGGTGGCATTCCACGGATGTGACATCTCACTGTTTAATAATAATATATATATATATATATATATATATATATATATATATATATATATATATATATATATATATATATATATATATATATATATATATATATATATATATATATATATATATATATATATATATATATATATTGTAATTTGGGACTGAAATCAATTTTAACAGTCATGTTAAGGTGTAATACCTAAAAGAGTTTAGTATACTTTTTGTAAAAAATGCCAGTTATACAAATACCTGATTTTCCGTAGAATGACCGATGTGTTAAAAACTTTAATAGGGTTAAATTTCAATCATTAAATGCTGTCGAATTGTCCATGCTTGGTATGTGGATCTTTACCACCATAATAACTAGGGGTGTGGAACATCGCACAGCTTTCAATTACACTAAAATATTGTTGGCAATTTGTGTCATTTACCGTTTTTATACTTTCATCGTTCATTTAGGAAAAATGGCCTGTTTGGCGATATTTTTTACCATAATTCTTGTATGGATCTTTAAAAAAAAAAACTTCGCCAAGTAGATGATTTTGACGAAATACTTTTCAATAGTTCTTATATTATTTTTTCTTATAATTGAAACTGAGGAGAGGAGAAAAAAATTATCGTTAATGAGGTATGCTCAAAGGAATAGAACTCTGTGTTAAAGGCATTCGTTTTTTAACTTTTTACGCCATTACAGCAATTTTACGGGAATTTTGGAGGTGGGGATGTTTAGTACCCTTAAGAGGCATTACCACAACGATTTTGAACAAAATCGTTCGAGCCGTTTCTTAGTAATTACTGAAAAACATGATAATTTTTTTCAATTGCAGCTACCTTATGTGCATGTGCGATTTTGACGAAAACCTTAATGGTAGATCCCTTGTGCCATCACTAGCCCGCTCGCAAAATTTGAACATTGTAGTTCAATTTGTTCGGGAGTTATGCTGACCACAAACATACAGACATTTTTTCTAGATCACTTTTTTGGAATCTAGATGTTCCAAAACGTGGAGAAATGCAAAAAAAAAAAAATCGAAAATTTGTTTTTGACCGAATACTATACTTTCATTACCCTATGTATATATATGGGTAATTGGAAGTAAAAACGGCCTTTTAGTGACAATGACTGTTACTATCAATGTTTTATAAATATATGTCGAAATATTTCTTTAAATGTTATTGTTTTACTGGCTAATCTTACAATAACGTTCATTCTCTTCATCATTCAAATATGAATTTGTATACAATCTTATATTAGATTTTTTATTATTACTTTTTTTTTTTTTTTTTTTTTCCTTTTCGATTATAAACTTTGTTTCATTCTCAAAATTCCCTTTTTAAATTTATATTGATCTTCAATTTCCAATAAGGAGTTATAAAAACACGTTTTTTTTTATAAATTATTTTTATATGTAATTATGCAAAGTTCGATACGCACTTTCCTTACCTAACATTTCAATAAAATCATTAAATTATTAGCCAGTAAGCTTACGCTAGTTTAAAGTTAACGCTTACCTTCAAAATTAAAGTATCAAAAAAATTTATGAGTATTGAAAGTTGTTCAAAATTGATTATTTCATTTCTCAAAGTTAAAATTTAATTTACCTGACTTTAGTTAAAGTACTGACATAAGCTTTTCAAAACGCATTTCCTATGAAAGGACATTTTCCCTCTTGCATCTCTAAAGAAAGATGGTGCAATTAAAATAATATTTGATGAAACAATCTGAGATCGTGATCAAGCGATAACTTTTTACGACGAAGCGATGGTAGAAAATATTCTCCATCAACTCAGAAAAACAAGACATTAATTAAGATGTAAAATGGTGGTGAAATCCAGGTGCTTGTGCGTATGTCACGACCAACCTGCATATAAATAGGGGTCGCTGGGTGACAGAAAGCCACATTCAGTTGACCAACCATCAGAAATGATCTGGTTAACTAGCTTCAGTTTTGTGGTGCTTTTGCTCACCTACCAATATGATGTGGTGGAAAGCAGGAAGCATTCTAGCAATTCATCAAAAAGCCCTTGGGCCAACCCCGCCAAGGCAAACAATTTCATGAAATGTCTCATTTTGAAAATAGGATCGTCTCCCGCCTTTCCGGAACAGGAGAAGGAGGACATGGAATCCATAGTCGAAACCATGATGGCAGCCATGTCCGGAATGAGCACCTCCAAAGGCAGCTCCGCGGCGACCCTGCAAGCCATGAACATGGCCTTCGCATCGTCCATGGCCGAGCTGGTCATTGCTGAGGATGCCGACGATGCCAATGGCATCGCTGTCAAGACAGAAGCACTTGCACAGGCACTCAAGCAGTGCTTCAGGTCCACAATGGGAACCGTGAACAGACACTTCATCACTGAAATCAAGGACCTTATCGGGATGTTCGCCAGGGAGGCAGCGGCCGAAAAGGACGACGACGAAGGTGAAGACGGCACGCAGTTCGGGGGAGATTCTTCTTCGGACATCAATCTGGCCGTTCCGGGAGCTGGTGATGTCAGTGGTGGATCAGGGTATGACCAAACTAGTATATATATTGGAAGCGATTCAACCATTGGAGCAGACTTAGGGGTTGACAATCAATTTGTCGGGGCATCAGGGCCCTCATCTGCCGATATCTCTTTGAAACTTGCGAATACACTTGGCAATGCTCTCCTACAGTCAGACTTTTTTCGAGGTTCTTTCAAGAGAGGAGTTTCTTCTGCTGTCGCCAGTGGAATCCTGAATGCCGCAATTCAGCAGATTGCTGCCGATATCGGTTTGGATGCATCTACTACGTCACAATTAAGAAACGCAATGTTACAAGCTGTAGCTAAGGTACCACAAGGCTCCGACTCAAATGCATATGCTCAAGTAATTGCTCCAGCTTTTGCGCAAATTTTGGCATCCAGCAACAAGTTGAACAGCGGTAATGCCAAACTTTTGGGATCGAAAATTGCAAGTGGACTCGTCAAAAACATATCTGTTCTTGGACCCAGATATGGAATCAGACTTCCCGGTATTAATTTGGATAATGATCTACAAAAAGTAAACACAGTCATGGTGCAGTTCGACATTCCTCAGACATCGGAATCTCTAGGTGGAGCTGGTGATACCGGTTCTTATGCAGGTGGATTCGGCGCAGATGGTGCTTATCCTGGTGGCGATATGACTGGTGTATACCCAGGCGGTGCATATCCAGACTTAGGAGTTGACAATCAATTAGGTGGTGATTCAGGGCCTTCATCTGCCGATCTCTCTATGAAACTAGCGAACACACTTGGCAATGCTCTTCTTCAATCAGACTTTTTCCGAGGTTCTTTCAAGAGAGGAGTTTCTTCTGCTGTCGCCAGTGGACTCCTGAATGCCGCAATTCAGCAGATTGCTGCCGATATCGGTTTGGATGCATCTACTACGTCACAATTAAGAAACGCAATGTTACAAGCTGTAGCTAAGGTACCACAAGGCTCCGACTCAAATGCATATGCTCAAGTAATTGCTCCAGCTTTTGCGCAAATTTTGGCATCCAGCAACAAGTTGAACAGCGGTAATGCCAAACTTTTGGGATCGAAAATTGCAAGTGGACTCGTCAAAAGCATATCTGCTCTTGGACCCAGATTTGGAATCAGACTTCCCGGTATTAATCTGGATAGTGATCTACAAAAAGTCAACACAGTCATGGTGCAGTTCGACGTTCCTCAGACATCGGCATCTCTAGGTGGAGCTGGTGATACCGGCTCTTATGCAGGTGGATTCGGCGCAGATGGTGCTTATCCTGGTGGCGATTCGACTGGTGCATACCCAGGCGGTGATTCAACAGGCGCATATCCAGGAGCAGACTTAGGTGGTGCTTCAGGGCCTTCATCTGCCGATCTCTCTATGAAACTAGCGAACACACTTGGCAATGCTCTTCTTCAATCAGACTTTTTCCGAGGTTCTTTCAAGAGAGGAGTTTCTTCTGCTGTCGCCAGTGGACTCCTGAATGCCGCAATTCAGCAGATTGCTGCCGATATCGGTTTGGATGCATCTACTACGTCACAATTAAGAAACGCAATGTTACAAGCTGTAGCTAAGGTACCACAAGGCTCCGACTCAAATGCATATGCTCAAGTAATTGCTCCAGCTTTTGCGCAAATTTTGGCATCCAGCAACAAGTTGAACAGCGGTAATGCCAAACTTTTGGGATCGAAAATTGCAAGTGGACTCGTCAAAAGCATATCTGCTCTTGGACCCAGATTTGGAATCAGACTTCCCGGTATTAATCTGGATAGTGATCTACAAAAAGTCAACACAGTCATGGTGCAGTTCGACGTTCCTCAGACATCGGCATCTCTAGGTGGAGCTGGTGATACCGGCTCTTATGCAGGTGGATTCGGCGCAGATGGTGCTTATCCTGGTGGCGATTCGACTGGTGCATACCCAGGCGGTGATTCAACAGGCGCATATCCAGGAGCAGACTTAGGTGGTGCTTCAGGGCCTTCATCTGCCGATCTCTCTATGAAACTAGCGAACACACTTGGCAATGCTCTTCTTCAATCAGACTTTTTCCGAGGTTCTTTCAAGAGAGGAGTTTCTTCTGCTGTCGCCAGTGGACTCCTGAATGCCGCAATTCAGCAGATTGCTGCCGATATCGGTTTGGATGCATCTACTACGTCACAATTAAGAAACGCAATGTTACAAGCTGTAGCTAAGGTACCACAAGGCTCCGACTCAAATGCATATGCTCAAGTAATTGCTCCAGCTTTTGCGCAAATTTTGGCATCCAGCAACAAGTTGAACAGCGGTAATGCCAAACTTTTGGGATCGAAAATTGCAAGTGGACTCGTCAAAAGCATATCTGCTCTTGGACCCAGATTTGGAATCAGACTTCCCGGTATTAATCTGGATAGTGATCTACAAAAAGTCAACACAGTCATGGTGCAGTTCGACGTTCCTCAGACATCGGCATCTCTAGGTGGAGCTGGTGATACCGGCTCTTATGCAGGTGGATTCGGCGCAGATGGTGCTTATCCTGGTGGCGATTCGACTGGTGCATACCCAGGCGGTGATTCAACAGGCGCATATCCAGGAGCAGACTTAGGTGGTGCTTCAGGGCCTTCATCTGCCGATCTCTCTATGAAACTAGCGAACACACTTGGCAATGCTCTTCTTCAATCAGACTTTTTCCGAGGTTCTTTCAAGAGAGGAGTTTCTTCTGCTGTCGCCAGTGGACTCCTGAATGCCGCAATTCAGCAGATTGCTGCCGATATCGGTTTGGATGCATCTACTACGTCACAATTAAGAAACGCAATGTTACAAGCTGTAGCTAAGGTACCACAAGGCTCCGACTCAAATGCATATGCTCAAGTAATTGCTCCAGCTTTTGCGCAAATTTTGGCATCCAGCAACAAGTTGAACAGCGGTAATGCCAAACTTTTGGGATCGAAAATTGCAAGTGGACTCGTCAAAAGCATATCTGCTCTTGGACCCAGATTTGGAATCAGACTTCCCGGTATTAATCTGGATAGTGATCTACAAAAAGTCAACACAGTCATGGTGCAGTTCGACGTTCCTCAGACATCGGCATCTCTAGGTGGAGCTGGTGATACCGGCTCTTATGCAGGTGGATTCGGCGCAGATGGTGCTTATCCTGGTGGCGATTCGACTGGTGCATACCCAGGCGGTGATTCAACAGGCGCATATCCAGGAGCAGACTTAGGTGGTGCTTCAGGGCCTTCATCTGCCGATCTCTCTATGAAACTAGCGAACACACTTGGCAATGCTCTTCTTCAATCAGACTTTTTCCGAGGTTCTTTCAAGAGAGGAGTTTCTTCTGCTGTCGCCAGTGGACTCCTGAATGCCGCAATTCAGCAGATTGCTGCCGATATCGGTTTGGATGCATCTACTACGTCACAATTAAGAAACGCAATGTTACAAGCTGTAGCTAAGGTACCACAAGGCTCCGACTCAAATGCATATGCTCAAGTAATTGCTCCAGCTTTTGCGCAAATTTTGGCATCCAGCAACAAGTTGAACAGCGGTAATGCCAAACTTTTGGGATCGAAAATTGCAAGTGGACTCGTCAAAAGCATATCTGCTCTTGGACCCAGATTTGGAATCAGACTTCCCGGTATTAATCTGGATAGTGATCTACAAAAAGTCAACACAGTCATGGTGCAGTTCGACGTTCCTCAGACATCGGCATCTCTAGGTGGAGCTGGTGATACCGGCTCTTATGCAGGTGGATTCGGCGCAGATGGTGCTTATCCTGGTGGCGATTCGACTGGTGCATACCCAGGCGGTGATTCAACAGGCGCATATCCAGGAGCAGACTTAGGTGGTGCTTCAGGGCCTTCATCTGCCGATCTCTCTATGAAACTAGCGAACACACTTGGCAATGCTCTTCTTCAATCAGACTTTTTCCGAGGTTCTTTCAAGAGAGGAGTTTCTTCTGCTGTCGCCAGTGGACTCCTGAATGCCGCAATTCAGCAGATTGCTGCCGATATCGGTTTGGATGCATCTACTACGTCACAATTAAGAAACGCAATGTTACAAGCTGTAGCTAAGGTACCACAAGGCTCCGACTCAAATGCATATGCTCAAGTAATTGCTCCAGCTTTTGCGCAAATTTTGGCATCCAGCAACAAGTTGAACAGCGGTAATGCCAAACTTTTGGGATCGAAAATTGCAAGTGGACTCGTCAAAAGCATATCTGCTCTTGGACCCAGATTTGGAATCAGACTTCCCGGTATTAATCTGGATAGTGATCTACAAAAAGTCAACACAGTCATGGTGCAGTTCGACGTTCCTCAGACATCGGCATCTCTAGGTGGAGCTGGTGATACCGGCTCTTATGCAGGTGGATTCGGCGCAGATGGTGCTTATCCTGGTGGCGATTCGACTGGTGCATACCCAGGCGGTGATTCAACAGGCGCATATCCAGGAGCAGACTTAGGTGGTGCTTCAGGGCCTTCATCTGCCGATCTCTCTATGAAACTAGCGAACACACTTGGCAATGCTCTTCTTCAATCAGACTTTTTCCGAGGTTCTTTCAAGAGAGGAGTTTCTTCTGCTGTCGCCAGTGGACTCCTGAATGCCGCAATTCAGCAGATTGCTGCCGATATCGGTTTGGATGCATCTACTACGTCACAATTAAGAAACGCAATGTTACAAGCTGTAGCTAAGGTACCACAAGGCTCCGACTCAAATGCATATGCTCAAGTAATTGCTCCAGCTTTTGCGCAAATTTTGGCATCCAGCAACAAGTTGAACAGCGGTAATGCCAAACTTTTGGGATCGAAAATTGCAAGTGGACTCGTCAAAAGCATATCTGCTCTTGGACCCAGATTTGGAATCAGACTTCCCGGTATTAATCTGGATAGTGATCTACAAAAAGTCAACACAGTCATGGTGCAGTTCGACGTTCCTCAGACATCGGCATCTCTAGGTGGAGCTGGTGATACCGGCTCTTATGCAGGTGGATTCGGCGCAGATGGTGCTTATCCTGGTGGCGATTCGACTGGTGCATACCCAGGCGGTGATTCAACAGGCGCATATCCAGGAGCAGACTTAGGTGGTGCTTCAGGGCCTTCATCTGCCGATCTCTCTATGAAACTAGCGAACACACTTGGCAATGCTCTTCTTCAATCAGACTTTTTCCGAGGTTCTTTCAAGAGAGGAGTTTCTTCTGCTGTCGCCAGTGGACTCCTGAATGCCGCAATTCAGCAGATTGCTGCCGATATCGGTTTGGATGCATCTACTACGTCACAATTAAGAAACGCAATGTTACAAGCTGTAGCTAAGGTACCACAAGGCTCCGACTCAAATGCATATGCTCAAGTAATTGCTCCAGCTTTTGCGCAAATTTTGGCATCCAGCAACAAGTTGAACAGCGGTAATGCCAAACTTTTGGGATCGAAAATTGCAAGTGGACTCGTCAAAAGCATATCTGCTCTTGGACCCAGATTTGGAATCAGACTTCCCGGTATTAATCTGGATAGTGATCTACAAAAAGTCAACACAGTCATGGTGCAGTTCGACGTTCCTCAGACATCGGCATCTCTAGGTGGAGCTGGTGATACCGGCTCTTATGCAGGTGGATTCGGCGCAGATGGTGCTTATCCTGGTGGCGATTCGACTGGTGCATACCCAGGCGGTGATTCAACAGGCGCATATCCAGGAGCAGACTTAGGTGGTGCTTCAGGGCCTTCATCTGCCGATCTCTCTATGAAACTAGCGAACACACTTGGCAATGCTCTTCTTCAATCAGACTTTTTCCGAGGTTCTTTCAAGAGAGGAGTTTCTTCTGCTGTCGCCAGTGGACTCCTGAATGCCGCAATTCAGCAGATTGCTGCCGATATCGGTTTGGATGCATCTACTACGTCCCAATTAAGAAACGCAATGTTACAAGCTGTAGCTAAGGTACCACAAGGCTCCGACTCAAATGCATATGCTCAAGTAATTGCTCCAGCTTTTGCGCAAATTTTGGCATCCAGCAACAAGTTGAACAGCGGTAATGCCAAACTTTTGGGATCGAAAATTGCAAGTGGACTCGTCAAAAGCATATCTGCTCTTGGACCCAGATTTGGAATCAGACTTCCCGGTATTAATCTGGATAGTGATCTACAAAAAGTCAACACAGTCATGGTGCAGTTCGACGTTCCTCAGACATCGGCATCTCTAGGTGGAGCTGGTGATACCGGCTCTTATGCAGGTGGATTCGGCGCAGATGGTGCTTATCCTGGTGGCGATTCGACTGGTGCATACCCAGGCGGTGATTCAACAGGCGCATATCCAGGAGCAGACTTAGGTGGTGCTTCAGGGCCTTCATCTGCCGATCTCTCTATGAAACTAGCGAACACACTTGGCAATGCTCTTCTTCAATCAGACTTTTTCCGAGGTTCTTTCAAGAGAGGAGTTTCTTCTGCTGTCGCCAGTGGACTCCTGAATGCCGCAATTCAGCAGATTGCTGCCGATATCGGTTTGGATGCATCTACTACGTCACAATTAAGAAACGCAATGTTACAAGCTGTAGCTAAGGTACCACAAGGCTCCGACTCAAATGCATATGCTCAAGTAATTGCTCCAGCTTTTGCGCAAATTTTGGCATCCAGCAACAAGTTGAACAGCGGTAATGCCAAACTTTTGGGATCGAAAATTGCAAGTGGACTCGTCAAAAGCATATCTGCTCTTGGACCCAGATTTGGAATCAGACTTCCCGGTATTAATCTGGATAGTGATCTACAAAAAGTCAACACAGTCATGGTGCAGTTCGACGTTCCTCAGACATCGGCATCTCTAGGTGGAGCTGGTGATACCGGCTCTTATGCAGGTGGATTCGGCGCAGATGGTGCTTATCCTGGTGGCGATTCGACTGGTGCATACCCAGGCGGTGATTCAACAGGCGCATATCCAGGAGCAGACTTAGGTGGTGCTTCAGGGCCTTCATCTGCCGATCTCTCTATGAAACTAGCGAACACACTTGGCAATGCTCTTCTTCAATCAGACTTTTTCCGAGGTTCTTTCAAGAGAGGAGTTTCTTCTGCTGTCGCCAGTGGACTCCTGAATGCCGCAATTCAGCAGATTGCTGCCGATATCGGTTTGGATGCATCTACTACGTCCCAATTAAGAAACGCAATGTTACAAGCTGTAGCTAAGGTACCACAAGGCTCCGACTCAAATGCATATGCTCAAGTAATTGCTCCAGCTTTTGCGCAAATTTTGGCATCCAGCAACAAGTTGAACAGCGGTAATGCCAAACTTTTGGGATCGAAAATTGCAAGTGGACTCGTCAAAAGCATATCTGCTCTTGGACCCAGATTTGGAATCAGACTTCCCGGTATTAATCTGGATAGTGATCTACAAAAAGTCAACACAGTCATGGTGCAGTTCGACGTTCCTCAGACATCGGCATCTCTAGGTGGAGCTGGTGATACCGGCTCTTATGCAGGTGGATTCGGCGCAGATGGTGCTTATCCTGGTGGCGATTCGACTGGTGCATACCCAGGCGGTGATTCAACAGGCGCATATCCAGGAGCAGACTTAGGTGGTGCTTCAGGGCCTTCATCTGCCGATCTCTCTATGAAACTAGCGAACACACTTGGCAATGCTCTTCTTCAATCAGACTTTTTCCGAGGTTCTTTCAAGAGAGGAGTTTCTTCTGCTGTCGCCAGTGGACTCCTGAATGCCGCAATTCAGCAGATTGCTGCCGATATCGGTTTGGATGCATCTACTACGTCACAATTAAGAAACGCAATGTTACAAGCTGTAGCTAAGGTACCACAAGGCTCCGACTCAAATGCATATGCTCAAGTAATTGCTCCAGCTTTTGCGCAAATTTTGGCATCCAGCAACAAGTTGAACAGCGGTAATGCCAAACTTTTGGGATCGAAAATTGCAAGTGGGCTCGTCAAAAGCATATCTGCTCTTGGACCCAGATTTGGAATCAGACTTCCCGGTATTAATCTGGATAGTGATCTACAAAAAGTCAACACAGTCATGGTGCAGTTCGACGTTCCTCAGACATCGGCATCTCTAGGTGGAGCTGGTGATACCGGCTCTTATGCAGGTGGATTCGGCGCAGATGGTGCTTATCCTGGTGGCGATTCGACTGGTGCATACCCAGGCGGTGATTCAACAGGCGCATATCCAGGAGCAGACTTAGGTGGTGCTTCAGGGCCTTCATCTGCCGATCTCTCTATGAAACTAGCGAACACACTTGGCAATGCTCTTCTTCAATCAGACTTTTTCCGAGGTTCTTTCAAGAGAGGAGTTTCTTCTGCTGTCGCCAGTGGACTCCTGAATGCCGCAATTCAGCAGATTGCTGCCGATATCGGTTTGGATGCATCTACTACGTCACAATTAAGAAACGCAATGTTACAAGCTGTAGCTAAGGTACCACAAGGCTCCGACTCAAATGCATATGCTCAAGTAATTGCTCCAGCTTTTGCGCAAATTTTGGCATCCAGCAACAAGTTGAACAGCGGTAATGCCAAACTTTTGGGATCGAAAATTGCAAGTGGACTCGTCAAAAGCATATCTGCTCTTGGACCCAGATTTGGAATCAGACTTCCCGGTATTAATCTGGATAGTGATCTACAAAAAGTCAACACAGTCATGGTGCAGTTCGACGTTCCTCAGACATCGGCATCTCTAGGTGGAGCTGGTGATACCGGCTCTTATGCAGGTGGATTCGGCGCAGATGGTGCTTATCCTGGTGGCGATTCGACTGGTGCATACCCAGGCGGTGATTCAACAGGCGCATATCCAGGAGCAGACTTAGGTGGTGCTTCAGGGCCTTCATCTGCCGATCTCTCTATGAAACTAGCGAACACACTTGGCAATGCTCTTCTTCAATCAGACTTTTTCCGAGGTTCTTTCAAGAGAGGAGTTTCTTCTGCTGTCGCCAGTGGACTCCTGAATGCCGCAATTCAGCAGATTGCTGCCGATATCGGTTTGGATGCATCTACTACGTCACAATTAAGAAACGCAATGTTACAAGCTGTAGCTAAGGTACCACAAGGCTCCGACTCAAATGCATATGCTCAAGTAATTGCTCCAGCTTTTGCGCAAATTTTGGCATCCAGCAACAAGTTGAACAGCGGTAATGCCAAACTTTTGGGATCGAAAATTGCAAGTGGACTCGTCAAAAGCATATCTGCTCTTGGACCCAGATTTGGAATCAGACTTCCCGGTATTAATCTGGATAGTGATCTACAAAAAGTCAACACAGTCATGGTGCAGTTCGACGTTCCTCAGACATCGGCATCTCTAGGTGGAGCTGGTGATACCGGCTCTTATGCAGGTGGATTCGGCGCAGATGGTGCTTATCCTGGTGGCGATTCGACTGGTGCATACCCAGGCGGTGATTCAACAGGCGCATATCCAGGAGCAGACTTAGGTGGTGCTTCAGGGCCTTCATCTGCCGATCTCTCTATGAAACTAGCGAACACACTTGGCAATGCTCTTCTTCAATCAGACTTTTTCCGAGGTTCTTTCAAGAGAGGAGTTTCTTCTGCTGTCGCCAGTGGACTCCTGAATGCCGCAATTCAGCAGATTGCTGCCGATATCGGTTTGGATGCATCTACTACGTCACAATTAAGAAACGCAATGTTACAAGCTGTAGCTAAGGTACCACAAGGCTCCGACTCAAATGCATATGCTCAAGTAATTGCTCCAGCTTTTGCGCAAATTTTGGCATCCAGCAACAAGTTGAACAGCGGTAATGCCAAACTTTTGGGATCGAAAATTGCAAGTGGACTCGTCAAAAGCATATCTGCTCTTGGACCCAGATTTGGAATCAGACTTCCCGGTATTAATCTGGATAGTGATCTACAAAAAGTCAACACAGTCATGGTGCAGTTCGACGTTCCTCAGACATCGGCATCTCTAGGTGGAGCTGGTGATACCGGCTCTTATGCAGGTGGATTCGGCGCAGATGGTGCTTATCCTGGTGGCGATTCGACTGGTGCATACCCAGGCGGTGATTCAACAGGCGCATATCCAGGAGCAGACTTAGGTGGTGCTTCAGGGCCTTCATCTGCCGATCTCTCTATGAAACTAGCGAACACACTTGGCAATGCTCTTCTTCAATCAGACTTTTTCCGAGGTTCTTTCAAGAGAGGAGTTTCTTCTGCTGTCGCCAGTGGACTCCTGAATGCCGCAATTCAGCAGATTGCTGCCGATATCGGTTTGGATGCATCTACTACGTCACAATTAAGAAACGCAATGTTACAAGCTGTAGCTAAGGTACCACAAGGCTCCGACTCAAATGCATATGCTCAAGTAATTGCTCCAGCTTTTGCGCAAATTTTGGCATCCAGCAACAAGTTGAACAGCGGTAATGCCAAACTTTTGGGATCGAAAATTGCAAGTGGACTCGTCAAAAGCATATCTGCTCTTGGACCCAGATTTGGAATCAGACTTCCCGGTATTAATCTGGATAGTGATCTACAAAAAGTCAACACAGTCATGGTGCAGTTCGACGTTCCTCAGACATCGGCATCTCTAGGTGGAGCTGGTGATACCGGCTCTTATGCAGGTGGATTCGGCGCAGATGGTGCTTATCCTGGTGGCGATTCGACTGGTGCATACCCAGGCGGTGATTCAACAGGCGCATATCCAGGAGCAGACTTAGGTGGTGCTTCAGGGCCTTCATCTGCCGATCTCTCTATGAAACTAGCGAACACACTTGGCAATGCTCTTCTTCAATCAGACTTTTTCCGAGGTTCTTTCAAGAGAGGAGTTTCTTCTGCTGTCGCCAGTGGACTCCTGAATGCCGCAATTCAGCAGATTGCTGCCGATATCGGTTTGGATGCATCTACTACGTCACAATTAAGAAACGCAATGTTACAAGCTGTAGCTAAGGTACCACAAGGCTCCGACTCAAATGCATATGCTCAAGTAATTGCTCCAGCTTTTGCGCAAATTTTGGCATCCAGCAACAAGTTGAACAGCGGTAATGCCAAACTTTTGGGATCGAAAATTGCAAGTGGACTCGTCAAAAGCATATCTGCTCTTGGACCCAGATTTGGAATCAGACTTCCCGGTATTAATCTGGATAGTGATCTACAAAAAGTCAACACAGTCATGGTGCAGTTCGACGTTCCTCAGACATCGGCATCTCTAGGTGGAGCTGGTGATACCGGCTCTTATGCAGGTGGATTCGGCGCAGATGGTGCTTATCCTGGTGGCGATTCGACTGGTGCATACCCAGGCGGTGATTCAACAGGCGCATATCCAGGAGCAGACTTAGGTGGTGCTTCAGGGCCTTCATCTGCCGATCTCTCTATGAAACTAGCGAACACACTTGGCAATGCTCTTCTTCAATCAGACTTTTTCCGAGGTTCTTTCAAGAGAGGAGTTTCTTCTGCTGTCGCCAGTGGACTCCTGAATGCCGCAATTCAGCAGATTGCTGCCGATATCGGTTTGGATGCATCTACTACGTCACAATTAAGAAACGCAATGTTACAAGCTGTAGCTAAGGTACCACAAGGCTCCGACTCAAATGCATATGCTCAAGTAATTGCTCCAGCTTTTGCGCAAATTTTGGCATCCAGCAACAAGTTGAACAGCGGTAATGCCAAACTTTTGGGATCGAAAATTGCAAGTGGACTCGTCAAAAGCATATCTGCTCTTGGACCCAGATTTGGAATCAGACTTCCCGGTATTAATCTGGATAGTGATCTACAAAAAGTCAACACAGTCATGGTGCAGTTCGACGTTCCTCAGACATCGGCATCTCTAGGTGGAGCTGGTGATACCGGCTCTTATGCAGGTGGATTCGGCGCAGATGGTGCTTATCCTGGTGGCGATTCGACTGGTGCATACCCAGGCGGTGATTCAACAGGCGCATATCCAGGAGCAGACTTAGGTGGTGCTTCAGGGCCTTCATCTGCCGATCTCTCTATGAAACTAGCGAACACACTTGGCAATGCTCTTCTTCAATCAGACTTTTTCCGAGGTTCTTTCAAGAGAGGAGTTTCTTCTGCTGTCGCCAGTGGACTCCTGAATGCCGCAATTCAGCAGATTGCTGCCGATATCGGTTTGGATGCATCTACTACGTCACAATTAAGAAACGCAATGTTACAAGCTGTAGCTAAGGTACCACAAGGCTCCGACTCAAATGCATATGCTCAAGTAATTGCTCCAGCTTTTGCGCAAATTTTGGCATCCAGCAACAAGTTGAACAGCGGTAATGCCAAACTTTTGGGATCGAAAATTGCAAGTGGACTCGTCAAAAGCATATCTGCTCTTGGACCCAGATTTGGAATCAGACTTCCCGGTATTAATCTGGATAGTGATCTACAAAAAGTCAACACAGTCATGGTGCAGTTCGACGTTCCTCAGACATCGGCATCTCTAGGTGGAGCTGGTGATACCGGCTCTTATGCAGGTGGATTCGGCGCAGATGGTGCTTATCCTGGTGGCGATTCGACTGGTGCATACCCAGGCGGTGATTCAACAGGCGCATATCCAGGAGCAGACTTAGGTGGTGCTTCAGGGCCTTCATCTGCCGATCTCTCTATGAAACTAGCGAACACACTTGGCAATGCTCTTCTTCAATCAGACTTTTTCCGAGGTTCTTTCAAGAGAGGAGTTTCTTCTGCTGTCGCCAGTGGACTCCTGAATGCCGCAATTCAGCAGATTGCTGCCGATATCGGTTTGGATGCATCTACTACGTCACAATTAAGAAACGCAATGTTACAAGCTGTAGCTAAGGTACCACAAGGCTCCGACTCAAATGCATATGCTCAAGTAATTGCTCCAGCTTTTGCGCAAATTTTGGCATCCAGCAACAAGTTGAACAGCGGTAATGCCAAACTTTTGGGATCGAAAATTGCAAGTGGACTCGTCAAAAGCATATCTGCTCTTGGACCCAGATTTGGAATCAGACTTCCCGGTATTAATCTGGATAGTGATCTACAAAAAGTCAACACAGTCATGGTGCAGTTCGACGTTCCTCAGACATCGGCATCTCTAGGTGGAGCTGGTGATACCGGCTCTTATGCAGGTGGATTCGGCGCAGATGGTGCTTATCCTGGTGGCGATTCGACTGGTGCATACCCAGGCGGTGATTCAACAGGCGCATATCCAGGAGCAGACTTAGGTGGTGCTTCAGGGCCTTCATCTGCCGATCTCTCTATGAAACTAGCGAACACACTTGGCAATGCTCTTCTTCAATCAGACTTTTTCCGAGGTTCTTTCAAGAGAGGAGTTTCTTCTGCTGTCGCCAGTGGACTCCTGAATGCCGCAATTCAGCAGATTGCTGCCGATATCGGTTTGGATGCATCTACTACGTCACAATTAAGAAACGCAATGTTACAAGCTGTAGCTAAGGTACCACAAGGCTCCGACTCAAATGCATATGCTCAAGTAATTGCTCCAGCTTTTGCGCAAATTTTGGCATCCAGCAACAAGTTGAACAGCGGTAATGCCAAACTTTTGGGATCGAAAATTGCAAGTGGACTCGTCAAAAGCATATCTGCTCTTGGACCCAGATTTGGAATCAGACTTCCCGGTATTAATCTGGATAGTGATCTACAAAAAGTCAACACAGTCAT
Source organism: Linyphia triangularis (assembly GCA_963978545.1). Classification (NCBI taxonomy): domain Eukaryota; kingdom Metazoa; phylum Arthropoda; class Arachnida; order Araneae; family Linyphiidae; genus Linyphia; species Linyphia triangularis. Next base: position 106,110,734 of record OZ021722.1, on the reverse strand, counting down.
GGTGCAGTTCGACGTTCCTCAGACATCGGCATCTCTAGGTGGAGCTGGTGATACCGGCTCTTATGCAGGTGGATTCGGCGCAGATGGTGCTTATCCTGGTGGCGATTCGACTGGTGCATACCCAGGCGGTGATTCAACAGGCGCATATCCAGGAGCAGACTTAGGTGGTGCTTCAGGGCCTTCATCTGCCGATCTCTCTATGAAACTAGCGAACACACTTGGCAATGCTCTTCTTCAATCAGACTTTTTCCGAGGTTCTTTCAAGAGAGGAGTTTCTTCTGCTGTCGCCAGTGGACTCCTGAATGCCGCAATTCAGCAGATTGCTGCCGATATCGGTTTGGATGCATCTACTACGTCACAATTAAGAAACGCAATGTTACAAGCTGTAGCTAAGGTACCACAAGGCTCCGACTCAAATGCATATGCTCAAGTAATTGCTCCAGCTTTTGCGCAAATTTTGGCATCCAGCAACAAGTTGAACAGCGGTAATGCCAAACTTTTGGGATCGAAAATTGCAAGTGGACTCGTCAAAAGCATATCTGCTCTTGGACCCAGATTTGGAATCAGACTTCCCGGTATTAATCTGGATAGTGATCTACAAAAAGTCAACACAGTCATGGTGCAGTTCGACGTTCCTCAGACATCGGCATCTCTAGGTGGAGCTGGTGATACCGGCTCTTATGCAGGTGGATTCGGCGCAGATGGTGCTTATCCTGGTGGCGATTCGACTGTTGCATACCCAGGCGGTGATTCAACAGGCACTGATGGACTTTCTAATCTACTGTCTGGTAGTGATGTACCTAGTGGTAAAGGACTCGTTATTTCTCTTGGATCTGTGCTTGATTCCCCTAATGGATTGAAATCTCCTCAGGCTAATGCCCGGATAAGCGGACTTACATCCTCTCTCGCGAGAGCAGTAGGTCCAAACGGATTTAACATTGACTTATTCGCAAGCGGGCTTAAGTCGACCTTGTCCCAACTCAATAGTTCTGGAATGTCTTCCGACCAAGCCAAGGTAGAAAGTCTTATGGAAGCCCTGGTTGCTCTTGTCCAAATTCTTAATTCAGCTCAGGTTGGAGCTGTAAATATCGCGAGCACTTCCTCCACCAGTGGCTCTATGGCCCGTGCTCTTTCTTCAATCCTTGTTTAGGAATTCATTTTGAAGTTGGAGTTGTATTTACGATGATTGAATAGCTTTCTCTAATACCTATATTATATAATATTGTAATACTTTTAATATTTTAATCCAGTAAATAAAAGCATTTTGAAAAGGCAAAATTGGATTCTTGTGTTTGATTTATTTTTGATCGTGTGTGAAAGCACTTATTTCTTTTCTGTTATAATTGTTGTCTTACTGTTACCACATTAGTAACGTTTTTATTGTAACCCGTTGCAAGCCCTAGCATTTTTCACAAGGGCAGCAACGTTAATCATAGCTAAGTTTATCTCTTAAGCAACAAACGCATAACTAATACTTCAGTACCATTAGAAACATGTAGAACCAGAAATCATAAATAACCGCAGGAAAAAGTAGACATTAAGTAGATAGAATTCATTTCATACAAATATAGAAATAATCAAACATTTAATATAAAATTTTTTTCAAAGAAACATTTATGGATAAAATAGTTTAAAAGTAACGAACACGCATATTGCATAATACTTGTAAATAAATACAATTCGCCTAAAAATTTTTTAACAAAAAGTTTTATTATATTTTCGTAAAAACTGTTTCTTTATCTTTTGCTGCACAAGAATTCTTTTTTTTTTTTATTGACTTCGGTCTATCGGCTGTTAAATTAATAAATTTGTATTTAAAACTTCTCTGACTGATAGGGTAGACTTGAAATCATCCGAAATATAACATGTCTCTATATTGTTGCTTGCTATGCTCACATAGATGACAGCATGATGACTTGATTGAATGCAATATAGAATGTGCTTCTTTAGTCTTTTTTTAAGGCAAAATGAAACGTTTAATAAAGTTTAGAAAATTATGCTTCAAGATGCATTTAATGTTTAGAAGAATCTTACTCATGATTTAAATTTACTGGAGACACAAAATCGGCCTGGGGATTTTAAATTCATGCCGGCCCAAATTTTCAATATAATCATCAATGAAATTATAATAACTATTGTTAATAATAAAATAATACCAATATTTATTATCCAATCCAATATTTATAGCAATTTAATTTCGTTAATTAAATATTTTTTTAATTTTGATAAAAATTTAATTTTTTAATAATTAATTTCATTAAATCAACTTAACTTCTTCGTTTGGTGTAGATTATCATAAGCTAATTACCAATTACATCATTAGATATTGAAACGTAAACACTTCGTACGCGCCTAATCTTTTTAGTTTCTTGATTGTGTAACATAAAATTTGTTTGTTATGACCTTCAACTTTCAACGTGGTATTGTGTACAAACCATACCAATTGAGAAAATGAAAGTGACCCGCTCAATAAAACAACGGTCACTTTCTTTTTTGTGTTTCCTCATTTGCCAATTTTTTTCGGTTTCTTTTGGTGTCAAGACTTGTTAGAACTACTACCAAACGAAAGGCCATATAGCGATGTGCGCTAACGAGAACTCCTAGATCCGTAAACAGACATTCTACCGCTAGGCAAAATTAATCACTAGTGTTTAGGTGTTGTATCTGTCTTTTGTACCCGAGACCATCACATAGCCACTTCCCAGTGAGTCGCGAAGGGGGCGAACGAGTGAGTTGCTTGCGTGTGGTTGGTTGGTTGTTTTCAGATTATCTGGCGCCGTCAGCAACACGAGGGCTATAATGCACCGAAACATTCGTCATTAGACAAGCCAACATACATTTACAAACACCCATGCCTTACACGGGACTCGGAACCCGCAACCTCGCGGACTAGAGGCTAGCACGCTAACCACTATACCGTTTGGTCGGCTGCTTGCGTGTGAGTTGCTTGCGTATAAGTTTAGTGTGTTACGGGAGAGTTGAGTGCGTTGCGTTTGGCAGCGAATAGCCATAGATGCCGAGATGATTGTGTGGTAGTCGTGTATTAGAGAGCGCCGATAGATGGCAGCATGATTCAGTTGTCCGGTAGTCACCAATGTAGCGTTGTAGCTAATGGGAGTCGAACCAGGGACTTCTAAATCCGTAGACAGATACTCTACCGCTAGGCAAAAGTAATCACTAGTGTCTAGGTGTTGTATCTGTCTTTTGTACACGCGAGACCACGACAGTCTCATTAGGTGTGAGGGGTAGTGGAAGTGATTGGTATTTGAATGCATTGGATTTTTAAAAAAAATGTTAAGAAAGGTAACTTCTTATGTTGATATTTTTTTCTAAAAACTAAAATATATATATAATAACTTCCGTACTAGACCAGCTCATTAATTGCACCGGACAACCCTATGCCCAATACGCTCCCCCCCCCCCCCCCAAGTTCTTACACGTTTGTTTGAGCTTAGACCTAAAGTTAAAGTGTTCTTTAAAAACCACCCCTTTTCGACTGACCTTCAATTAAATTTCATGATTATCAAAGTCTTGCATAGGCGTCCGATTATCTTCTCGAAATTAAACCAGCTAAATTTGTCCCTTCAGAATAGAGCAGTAACTGCATTCAAAGTTACCGTCAAAATAACGTATTTTGTTTTTTAAAGAAAAAAAAATCGATTTTTTGAAGTTATGTACGGAGCACAACCGAAACATTGCACGATTTTCCCTTTGAAACGGATGCTCATATATCTCAAGAAATATAAAAAAAAAATATACTACATATATCTGAATGAACTGAAGGCAGCTTTGAAAGATAATTTACTAAACGTGGTTGGTTGGTTGGTTGGTTGGTTGGTTGGTTGGTTGGTTGGTTGGTTGGTTGGTTGGTTGGTTGGTTGGTTGGTTGGTTGGTTGTATTCAGATTATCTGGCGCCGTCAGCAACACGAGGGTTATAATACACCGAAACATTCGTCATTAGACAAACCAACATACATTTACAAACACCCATGCTTAACACGGGACTCGGAACCCGCAACCTCGCGGTCTAGAAGCTAGTACGCTAACCACTATACCGTTTGGTCGGCATTACTAAACGTGGAACAGATGGCAACCGGATTGTACCTTTTCAAAGAAAAGCTGAAAAGTGTTTTCAGTGTACATCTTTATTAGTCCGTGAAAATATTAACCTTTTGCACTCGAGCCCTTTTTCGCGCGGAGCCCCAAGCAACTCGAAACATTTCGCGGCTTTTTTGGTTCGGTTTGCGGATACGCATACACTTAGAAACTAAACACGGTCATTGGTCTTGCATCGAATTCCCGCATCAAACCTAGTGGTTTCACTCGTGTTGCGGCATCCAATCATGTGGCACCTGAGAGGCGCCTTTCGAGCGCAAAGGATTAAGTTGAATGATATGAAAAAAGATTCGTTCCAACTAAAATAGAATATTCCTCTTCTCATTCTAGGCCAGGGATCGGCAGACCGCGGCTTCAGAGCCGCATGTTGCTCTTCTCATGGATACTTGCGGCTCTTCAAGTTCTAAATAACTCAGTATAAGAATCAATTGATCAAGCACAAAATGTTATAATAGTTATATTTTGTTTGGGTAAACGCATTATAAATTTACTGCGTAATCTCCAACTCGAAATATGAGAAAAACCCGACGAAACACAGAGATATGAGCAAGACTTACATCATTTGGGGCCCAAAGCACAATACAATTTTGGGGCCCTATAATAAATGATAAAAACAAGGTTCCCCGATATTTATTGATAGTGATTATTGGAAAGTTGGTTGGTTGTTTTCAGATTATCTGGTGCCGTCAGCAACACGAGGGCTATAATGCGCCGGAACATTCGTCATTAGACAAGCCAACATACATTTACAAACACTCATGCCTAACACGGGACTCGAACCCGCAACCTCGCGGTCTAGAAGCTAGCATGATGCTAACCACTATACCGTTTGGTCTGATTATTGGAAAGGGTTTTCTTCGAACATACATGGTCTAAAACAGAAGGTGTGGTGTAAGGAAAGAAGTTACAAAAATCTCTCTATAAGGCAAAGCCCTCTCTCACTCACTCACTGACTGACTTACTCACTCATCACTAATTCTTCCACCTCTCACATAGTTACAGCTCTGAAAATTGATACAAATATCAATAATGGTAAACATAGAAAAAGTAAGATATTTCAATATCGATTTACCCACTTTAAGGGGTGGGAAAAGGGTTAAACGTTCCAAACGGGGGTTATTCGAATGTCCCACTTATCATATGGTCACAATTTTGAAAATTGATGCAAATATCAACAGTGGAAAAAACATAGAAAAAGTAAGCTATTCTGATCTCGATTAACCCACTTTAAGGGGTAGAAAAAGGGTTAAACAAGGGATATTCGAATGCCCCATTTCCCACATGGTAAAAATTTTGAAAATTGGTTCAAATATCAACGATAGTAAACGTAGAAAAAGTAAGCTATTCCAATCTCGATTAACCCACTTTAAGGGGGTGAAAAAGGGGTTAAACTCTCCAAATATATAAGCTCCATATATAAGGCAAAGCTCTCTTTCACTCATCACTAATTCTCCCACTTTCCACATGGTTAAACTCTGAATATTGGTACAAATCTCAGCAAAGACAAACATAGAAGAAGTAACCTATTCCGATCTCGATTAACCAACTTTAAAGGGTCGAAAAGGGATGAAACATTCCAAACGAGGGATATCCGAATAACCGACTTCCAATGTTGCCACAATTCTTATCCTCTTCACTCCGTAGGTCCACATATGTGGACCTCGTAATATTTTTATTTGTAAATTTACTGGATGGAAAAATTTGTAATTTCAACCTCACCTTTACATTTGGGGATGTCTGAGCTTCGTAATGAATATCATAGAAGGCAGTAAAGGCTTAATTTTCTCCAAGAAATATTTGTTTACAAAAGTGATTTTCTGAAAATGGTGACATCTCAACAAAGTCGAAAACGTAAGTAATTTTCAGTATTTTAAATATTATTTATAGATCCAATAAAATTATTTCTAATTAAGTTAATCTTTCAATATCTGCTTAGAATAGTTTTGTTTGTAAAAATGTTTTATTGAAAAATTGGGTCAAGAATTATAATTAGGTACACATTTGTGTACCTTCGTCCATTAGGCTGAATTTATTGTAATATGATGAAAATGTGTTAATAAGTAATTATTGTTAAAATTAGTAAATAATTATTGTTTAATAGTAAGTTATTATTGTTTCAATGTATGAATATGTTAACTGTTTGTTTTTTACTCAATTAATTTGTCCTAAAATGATATTAGAACATTATACACTTAAAATTTGGAACAATTTAACAAAAACAAAATATTAGTAAGCTGAGGTATTATGGTTAAGTGCACAGAGTGTATGTAAAGTGTTTGTTTACTACTTTATTATTTAATTTAAAGTTGTTTAAAACATTCTGGAATTTACTTTTTTAAATTATAGAACTTTTTAACACAAAAAAATAGTAACTTAGTTATGTTTTAAGTGAAGAAGTAGATTTAGTGTTTGTTTTGTTAAAATTTAACTTAATGCAAAATCATAATTTTGAGTATACAGTATAGTAGTGACTAAGTATAATTCTAAAATATTATATAAAATTATTTTTTGTAGGCTTATGGACTCCAGATGAGATTCAGGCATTATTGCAACAGAGTGATTTCTCTAAAGAGGATAAAAAAAAAGTTAGCATTCCACAGCCTGCTGTAATTCGAATGTATGATATTTCGATGGGGGGGGGGGGGTACTTATCTCTGTGATAGATATTTAGCATACTATCTTTGTGCTGTAAGAACAAAGAAATAGACTGTGCGTATGTTTACACATTTTGTGGATCTAGCAATATCTAATTGCTGGATTTATTACGTGTGCTTTCACAAAAGCAATGACATAAAAAAATACATGCCCCTTTTGGAGTATAGAATGATTATTGCTTCATCTTTATTGAAGTATGAAGGAAATTTATCTGTTAGCTCTCGCAGAGGAAGGCCACGCTGTCTAACTCCTCTAAAGAAGAATTTCCCGTGCCCTTAAAGCAACGAAAAGTTGTTCATCGTCCTCCAAAGGATGTACAATTTGATGATATAGGTCACCTACCCAGGTACATGGATGACAAAAATGCATCCAAATGTCGTCTGGTGGGGTGCAAATCTAGAACGAGAGTAATGTGCACCAAATGCAACGTTTACCTATGTGTGCTGAAAAATAATTGCTTTGAAAAGTTCCATTCAAAGTAAATGTAATGAAAATATTCTCAATTACTTAAAAAATAAAGTATTTAATAATAAAGTTGAATTAAAACATGTTAATACTTCTTTTACAAGCATTTTATCACTTGCAATTTTCTTGTTATTTTGTGTAATAGAAAACTAGGGTCCACATACGTGTACCTAAAATTTTAGGCCCCCTAATAAACTTATAAATACAAATACTTTTTTTTCATAGTCCTTGACAACAAAATAACTCCATAAGACAGGAAAATATTTTTAAAATCATTTTGTTAATCTTCAGGGGTGAAGAGGTTATATTTGGTGCAAATATTAAGAAGGGAAAATATAGAAAAAATAAGTTATTCCAATATCGATTGATGAATTTTTAAGGGATGAAAAGTCGACGTAGCATTGAAACTATATGAGGAATATCTCTCTTCCAATACAGTTACAACTTTGAAATTTAGAACTAAGAGCAAGCATAAACACAATAAACTATTGCCATCTAGATTAACTAATTAAAAAGGGTGCAAAGGGGGTTAAACGTTTTAAACGAGGGATATTCAAATGTCTCGTTTCAAATATATTAACAATTATACATTTTGGTAAAAATGTCAACAAAGGAAAGTTCATATTTTGATAAATCAATTTGTCGGGAACGAAATAGGAACAAACGTCTAAAAGGTAGAATACATGAACGTCTTTTGATTGCTCAAATGAGCATGGCAAAATTTCGTAGCGCTGCACGGGTATTCAGCTAGTTCTAATATAAAGTTTAAAATTATATTAAATAATTTGATACAATCACTGATAATGAAAAGCAACCTGTTAGAATTCTTGAAAGCAATTAAGCATGGGAATTTAAACTGATTTCTGTAGGTAGGATATTCGACATTTGACATGTCAGTGATTTGGCTTTAAACGAATCATTAGTGTATTTTAACTTGAAAATTATTTTTACAACAAGGCAACATCAATTAAGAAAAGTGTAAACGATTTGTCATTAGAAGTCGGAAATTTCGATACTGTATCGCTGCATATAAAAAAAATATCGATATATCGATAACTGATTTTTTTTTTTATTTTTTATTTTTTATTTGATATTCAATTTTACGAGAAACGAAATTTTTCGGGACAAATTTCTACTTTTTATGAATTCATTCCAAAAATGTTTTAATAAATAAATCATAAAAATTGTTTTTATAAATAAATTATACTATCAATCAGAATAAATAAAATACATTTGGATGTCAATGCATAAATTCACATTTATTTTTAAAGAAGAAATTTTGAAAAATAGTTTACCGCATATTTTTCTGATAGAGATGTTTTTAATATTTAAAATTAGATGCAAATTCCAGTCCCACGTTGGCAACAGAAAAGGCGCTATGCTAATGACTACTAATAAATGATTTTATCTTTTCATTACATTATGTTTTCTTTTTGGTTAGGGTACCATTTTAACTGTCTCTCAGCCAAGCCCAAACTTTAGTTTTGAAGTTTTTGAAAAAGGAATAAAGAAAATCGAAAAAACACATAGAACTACAAAACGATCACCATATAACTAAAAATGTTTGAAAATATCGATGTATCGGTGACTTGTTTCGATATTTTTAAGAAAATATCGATAAAAATATCGTCGTATCGTTATACTGTCGACCTCTATTTGTCATACAAACAACCATCAATTTCGACTTATTTAGTCTGTAAGTTTATTGATAAATATTTTCCAAGTCCCAAAATCGCAGAAAATTAACCAAAATGAAATTCATTCCAATATAATCTGATATTTCTTCCATATTCGGTTATTTAACAGCATCTTCTTGAAACCAGTTTAACCCTTGGATAGTCGCGCGGTTGATAAATGTCCCCCACAAAAATTGTTTTGTCAATTTTTCAATAGATAGCAGCGCATGATCAAAGCACGTCCCAGTACCTTTCGAACTAAACTTGACGTTCGCCTTCGTGTATTCATTCAGTTCCATTCATGTACTCAGACGACGCAGAACCTATTTGGTTAACGTTTGTCCCCTAAAATTATGCAGTGTTTTTACATGAATTCACTTATTTTTATTATTATTATTATTATTTTTTTATTTTTTTTTTATTTTTTTTAGATGTCTAGTAATACTGAGAATGTGACAAATGGGTCTGAAAGGAACATTTAACTCAGATTTAAATATGTACAAATTCTGCAGATGTTGAAGAAGATACTGAATGACTTTTTATGATACAATCCTCTGCCTTATATTATTATTTTTATACAGTCAAATCCCGTTAACGCGAAATCGCTTAACATGAAATCCCGTTTAACGCGATGTAAAAGCAGTTCTCTGTTATTAAAACTTAACATTAATTTCTTAGTTTAACGCGAACAATATCAGCGGCCCACCGACTTCGCGTTAACGGGGTTGAACTGTACAGTCCAACCCCGTTAACGTGAAATCGCTTAACATGAAATCCCGTTTAACGCGAAGAAAACGCAGTTCCCCGTACTTAAAACGTAACGTTAATTTATTTGTTTAGGAAGAAATTTGGTTAACGCTAACAATTTCAGTGGTCCCCTCGACCTCGCGGGCTTTGGCAATAGTTCAAAACCTAATTGAAAATATTAAAGAGGAGCAGGGTTTATTTTAGACCACTGCAACTATTTGAAAATTTTGAGACCCCTAACTAAAATTGGGCTTTGTTGGTTTGTGCGGAAATCAGTCCTTGTATACCAGTAGGATAGACTGGCTAGTAGCACTGTTCTTAAGTATACGATCTTAAAATAAGCGTCCACAGCGCTCCTTGACATAATTTCAGTTGAAATACGGAACAATCAGAATAAGAGTGCGCCCACCAAGAGTCACAGTCTCATTTGCATTGAGATTTTGTTGACGTTCGTTGTCCTCTCGTCTCCGACTGAGGACAACGAGCTGCTATTTCGCGCCTTTCGTGTGTATATATATATATATATATATATATATATATATATATATATATATATATATATATATATATATATACCATAGAAAAATGTATAGTGGTTAGCGTGCTGGCTTCTAGACCGCGAGGTTGCGGGTTCGAGTCCCGTGTAGACATGGGTGTTTGTAAATGTATGTTGGCATGTCTAATGACGAAATGTTTCGGCGCATTATAGCCCTCGTGTTGCTGACGGCGCCAGATAATCTGAATACAACCAACCAACCATAGAAATGGTATAAAAATATTAGTTAATAGCTCATATTGGCATGGCTTATGTATATGTTGTGACTCTTTAAACAAGTTGCAAATCAAATATGCGATTCTGATTAATGAATGTTTGGCTCTTTGCGCAGAAGTCCACTGAGCTCTGTTCTAGGCTGACTTTCTCGTTTTACAACCGCGTCAGCCTCTACGCGGCCCGCGGGCCGGATTTGGCCCGCGACAGATTTTTCCGCGGCCCGCCGGCAGTACAGAAGATTCAAATTTCACAATATGGACTTTTTTTTTTACATAATTGTAATTTGTCGAAAATAGTACGAGTTTACTATGTTAGAACAGAGTTCTCCACTTCGTGCCCAAAGAAAGTATATGAAGAAGCTCTCTGCAAGATGATTTTCATCATGAATAAATACAGGAATAACTAAACTGAATCGCATTTGGACGACTTATTAAGATTGGCTGTAACAAATACTGCGACACACATCGACTCTAGCATAAAATGAACGATTTCGAATGCCATCGCCGACCAAACGGTATAGTGGTTAGAGTGCTAGCTTCTAGACCGCGAGGTTGCGGGTTCCGAGTCCCGTGTTTGGCATAGGTGTTTGTAAATGTATGTTGGCTTGTCTAATGACGAATGTTTCGGCGCATTATAGCCCTGGTGTTGCTGACGGCGCCAGATAATCTGAATACAACCAACCAACCAATCGAAAGCCATGTCGTCTCGCTATTGATATCGACTAAAACAGAGTAATCTGGAAGTGCAGTTTAAATACTTTTATTAAAAGTTAGATCAAGTCCCATTGTCAAGTTGGAACAAGAAGTTCACTTCTTTCTTAGACTTTCATTTACTAATAATAAAAAAATAAAAAAAAATTAAAAAAAAAAATCTTAATTTTTTGAAAAAAAGAATCAAATATGAATGGTAATTTTACTAAGATAAAAAAAAAAAATCAATATTTTTTTCAGTTTTTAGAAATGTTATATATTGTTAAATCGATAATAATTAAATATACATTCATTGTTGTATCCGGCCCGCTGATACACCTATGAATGTATGGTTAATACGCTTAACCTTTCTTTGCATGATTTTTTTTTTTTTTTTTTTTTTTTAAATCAGTGTGATGTAATTAATGCTCTAGATTAAAGGAAAAATATTTAAAAAAATCTTGGTGTAAATAAAAGTATGTATTATGTAAAAAACAATATGATGGAAATTTACATCATCATGCATTGTCACATATTTAGCTCAGTAATAAATAAATAAAAAAATATTTTTTACTAAATCTTCTTTATTCTGTATGATAATGTATGATGTAAGAATCTTCAATATCTCTATCATTCATGTTTACCTAAAAAACAACATAAAATGAACATTAACAAAAAAATGTTTACAGTACATTACAAGTGAAGTTACTGCATAGTGATGTAAATTTCTATCACATAGTTTTGAGAAATTTATTCACAGTGTTTTGATATAAATTGTATATAAAATAACAAAAACATGAAAACAAACCTTTTTTCCACTCATTTTCACTTTTATTGTATTTTATATCTCCGTTTATTTCCATAAAACAATTTAAAATCTCGCTCATTTCTTCCAGTCACAACAAACAGCGGAATGACAAGTTGTAGGCCTGGTAATTGACAGTGACGTTTGCTATTTTTGACAACTGCGTTTTTTTGTACGCAATAGTCGCTTAAAAAGTTGCCAGCAACAACAAATTTACAGTACAAGGGTTTTGAGTACCTTTTTTTGTTGACTAAATATTATGATGGAAATTTCCATCATCATGCAAAGAAGGGTTAAGTTAAGCTCCCAAACGGCCCGCCTCTAAAAGTTAGTGGCGATCGCTGCTCTACAATTAGTTAAAAAAATAAGTTTAGAAACAGATTTTCCAGCGCAAGTTCGGACTTTACACTGTATTTATCATCTTCTGATCCGAATTTTGAATTAATGAATGCGGCCAAGCAGCCTCAAGGTTCCCATCAAATATACTTTTATATACTTTTTAAATTTACTTAAATGTGTATTATTACTAGTGTATACCCTTTTTTTATAGCTGTCAATAAGGAAATACAAATATTTATTGTTTATCATTAGAAAATCCATATAGCAAGTAAAAACACCATACATCCAATATTAGTGTTATACACCAGCATACTATTAATAATAGTGTCATTACTATACTACGTACATGTTAGTAATTATGCATAATGAGGGTGCGGTTGCGATAACTGGTTATGTAAATAGATGATAGATCAAGAAGTACGCTAATAATAATTAAAAAAATTACGGTAAGAAGCTCTAATTGAAGGTTTTTCACTGCTTCAAGGTACTGCATACCACAGAATTTAACTGTTTCATACTAAATAATATAACACATAAAAATAAAGTTTTTAATATGAATCCTTTATATGCATTTCCAATTTTTATATTCATTAACAAAGCGCCGTTTCTATTGTCAGTGTGTGCTTGATATTTGCATCTAATTTTAAATATTGAAAACATCTCTATCAGCAAACTATGCGGTAAACTACTTTTCAAAATTTATTCATTAAAAATGAATGTGAATTTATGCACTCACCTCTAAATATCTTTTATTTATTCTGATTAAACCAACTTTATCAATTATTTATTGAAACAATTTTGGCAGCAGAAAGGAGTTTCTTCAATGATCGGTTAAATTCAGCCACTTGCCGTCATCCAATAGAGCTGAAACTTGCCAGGTAGACTCCTTGTCAACGATTATCCACTCCAGCAAGTTTTGGGGGACAAAAAAAAAAAAAAAAAAGCTATCCGATGACACGAAATCACGAAACTTTTTTTTTTTTTTTAATTACGATCAAAATTACCTTGTTAGAGGTTGGCGAGAAAACGACTCATTTCGTCGTCATTGAACGCGACGTAAAGAGATCCCAAACATCTTGACTTGAAATGCAGCAGCGGAAACCAGATTTGCAAGTTTCTCGCAAATCACGATAACCTGCACGGAATTTTCACTGGTTTACCAATGCCAACTTTTTAAACGCTAACTATTTGGCAGAAACCTCATGATAACCATGGAAATGCTAGGATCTCTTTACATCACGAATTTTGTTGACTGTTTTGCTCGGTTTCTCGGCATTTTCTTTTCTTAATATTTAAATAACTAATTTTTTTTAAAGAACTTTTGTTTAAATATTTGGAATCAGAAATTCTTCATAAATATGTACTAATTTCACTCGTTTTTAAAAAATACGGGAATTGTCCGTTTAAGGACATAATTTTAAATAGGTTAAAAGAATACAAGATTATAAAAAGAACGAAAAAGCTAAACGTGCTATAGCAATGCGAATAAATTCACCGTAGTTTCCAAGATCGCGCGAAACAAAAATAGGATTATGACGTAGAGTGACGTCACAGCTAAGCTAGTCTCGTTTTTACCGCGCTTTTAAAAGTGGGAAATCTTCTTCAGTGAGATCGGTTAAATGCTATTCCAGCGCGGTTGGATGACGTCAAGTTGGTTTATTCGTATTCCGTAAAAGTGACATTTTAGTGACATTGACAGCCACCAAAATTTGATAGAATGCATTGTCATCGACATCGAATCTATCTGCCAAGTTTCATACCGATTGGATGCCGGCAACGGGGTTAATTAGGCCTCGGCTGATTTTCCCGCCATCGACATACCCACCCAACCAGCCACCCACACGCACAAAATCAAAGTTAATGTAAAAGATTTAAAAACGCTGAAGTCAAAGGCCCTTCTACCCCATACTCCTGGCCAAATCTTCAAACGGTATAGTGGTTAGCGTGCTAGCTTCTAGACCGTGAGGTTGCGGGTTCAAGTCCCGTGTTAGGCATGGGTGTTTGTAAATGTATGTTGGCTTGTCAAATGACGAATGTTTCGGCGCATTATAGCCCTCGTGTTCAGAGATGTAGTGTAAAATAAAAAGGTGTGGGAACGCTATGTCGCGTCATTACAAACGTTTAGGTTTTTTTCTGTGAGGATGCTCGGGGGGGGGGGGGGAGTAAAAATGACAACTAAGAATAAATAACTTTATTAATATTACTTTAGTAATTTAAAAACAAACTACTACATGCATCTGAAAAATACATACGTCAGTTCATTTCTAATGAAGTAGCATTAAAACATTGAAAGACTGGGAGAGGGGAGGGGGAGTCTAATTCATCAATCGGAATGTTCATGGAATGGCCATGTGCGGGTTGCTGCGCCTCTTTCAAGTGTTTTGCAAATACTTGAACTTGCCTGCCCAACTCATCTATATCGATGGCTCAGCTCTGAAGTTGTGGATCGAAAACGAAGGCATAGTTCTCACAAAAGAACTTTTTAATTTTCTTACTTGACTTTCCGTTAAGTGTCACGTAAAGAAAAGGGAAAAAAATTCAGATGAGGGAACGCCGTTCCTCCTTCAAAAAAGGTAAAGGATCGCCGTTCCCACGCGTTCCCGCTCCACTACACCCCTGCTCGTGTTGCTGACGGCGCCAGATAATCTGTAAACAACCAACCAACCTGGCCAAATCTTCACACAAAAAAAAATCGAATAAGAAATAAAAAAAACCTTTTCTATCTTATCATCAACCAAAGCAACAAGAAAGAATCCGCCATCTACAAGAAATTGTGAAGAAATCAACTCGATTTGTTCATGTTCAATCCAGTTATGCAAAATAGAAGGGAATCAAGCTGCAAGGAAAAGTGGCCGGAAAGCCATTCCATGCACTACAAATCATTCCGAATGGGGTGTTTATTGTAGACGCATGCGTGCAGGGGGGTATTCTACACATTGAGACTTGTAAGTGAAAGGTTAGTATACACTCGGAAGGTAAATTTCCTCAAAACTAAAATACATTACAAAAATATGTCTTCAAATAATTTTATCAAGCTCTAAACTTTAAACAATGCATCGTTCACTCGCACTTTCGTGTTACATCATACGCTTTGTATTTAAAAATATTATTTATTCTCCCAAAGAATTTTTTGTATTTGATCAAGTTGAAGTGGCAAAAATATGTTGAGTGTATAGCTGTTAGGGAAGTTAAGTAAATGGCGGATCCAGCGAGGGGCGGAAGGGACAATCGCCCCCCCCCCCCCTCGTCATTCAGGTTCAAATAGAAAAATAAAAAAAATAAAAAAATAATAAAGCAGAGGAAGAATATTTTATCTGTAGTTTGTCATAATTATATTTAAAAAAAAAAAAAAAAGTCTAACATTGGCTTCCAAAACTAACACAAATATTTAATTATTTAATTTATACATACAAAAAGTTTCGTTTTTACCGCGAACTGTTCTCAGACTTTGGATGAAGTAATTTAAGATTTGACGATTCCGTACCAAACACCTTTTACATAAATGCTCTCATCCCAAAAAATTGATAAATTATACTTTTGGTTTATTAGATGGCTTTGAGATGTTGCCTTTGAGACTTTTTACCTCTCTGTAACGTATACTTCATAGTCAAATTTAGTTATGCAAAATTGACCCAAAATTTTTCCTTTTTTTTAAATAATTTTGACCAAAAATTTACCCCCCCCCCCCCCTTCTCCGTGATAAAACAATATAAAATTTTGATTTTTGTCATGCATTTTTCCACGTTTTAGAGCATTCTGAATTCAAAAAAGTGATAAAAAAAAAAAAATGCTCGTCTGTGTGTGTATACGTATGACTCCCGAGCAAATTGACCTCCTATGTCCAAATTTGGTATGCGGGTTGTTGATGGTACAGAGACCTACCATTAAGGTTTTCGTCAAAATCACTTATGCGCATAAGGTAGGTGCCATTGAAAAATCATATTCTTGAGCATACCTCATCAACGATCGATTTTTTTATTTATTTTTCTTACCTCAGTTTGACCTACAAGATAGGATAATATAAGAATTATCGAAAAGTATAATAATTATTTAGGCGAAAATGGTTTTTTTTTTTTTTTTTTTTTTTTTGGTACGTACAAGAATTATCGCATAAAATATCGCCAAACTGGCCATTTTTGAAAAATGAATGATGAAAATGTAAAAAGGGTAAATGAGTAAATTACACAAATCCACATCAGTGTTATAGTGCAATTGAAAGTTGTGCGATGCTCCACACCCCTAGTTTAAATAGAAGTGATTTTGACGGTAAAATGTTACACTTTGTCCTCTCACTTATGGTTCCGCACATATGACACGTAATCGTCGCTTTTGTCCTTTTATTTTCAAAAACTTTTATTACAATGAGTCCAAGTAAAACCAGTTTTCTTACGTGAGAAAGATATAATATAATTTTATTTTTGTTTAATACTTATTCCTTTATAAATTACGTAAAGATTTTCGGTCATTCAAGAAAGTAATGTATGCTTGATCATCAAAGAAAAAAAAATTTTACAGTAAATATTACGACTAACAAATATTGAAAGTTGGAAATTTGCGACTGCTCAGAATACTTAGGCAAGTACCCTCTTCACCTATTTAGCATATATATATATATATATATATATAATACAACAGAATAATATTATAATCCATAAAAAAAGTTTTTAATATAATCCCTTTATTACCAATTTTTATATTCGTTAACTCAGCGCTGATTCTGTAAACAGCGTATGCTTGGTGTTTGCATCTAATTTTAATATCAAAAACATTTCTATCAGCAAAATGTGCGGCAAACTACGTTTCAAAATTTATTTATTAAAATGATCGTGAATTTATGCCCTCACATCCAAATATCATTTATTTTCTCTAATTAAAACAATTTTATTATTTGTTAATTAAAAAAAAATTTGGCAAGAGGAATGAGTTTCTTCAATGGTTGGTTGAATGCTATTTTAGCGCAATTGGATGAAGGCAAGTTGGTTTATTAGTAATCTGTAAAAGAAACCTTTTAGTGACAGTTACAGCCTCCAAATTTGATAGAATGCATTGTCATCGACATCGAATCTATCTGCCAAGTTTTAGCCCGATTGGATGACGGCAAGGAGGTGAATTAGCCCTTCGCCGTTGACACACAAAATCGAAATTAATATAAAGAATTTAAAAATAATCAATGAAATAAAATCAGATAAACAAGAATAAGCCTACTATGTTTTTGTTCAAAATTCGAAGAATGGAATTTAATAGTTTAAGTTTCATTAACAGGATTAAACTTTTTATTTTATTAATAAAGCTATTTTTCTTGTAGATTATGTTTTAGTTAAGGTTTCAATATGCTAATTTATTTCGATTGATCACAGTATTTCGAACAATTACTTGAGGAGCAACTGTCCCCCTATGTTGGAATTCGGTTATCATCAACTTAAATTCTGTGTGGATGTGAACTGTCAATATATTTTCAAATTTCTGTTACCACGTTGAAAGCCAGGTAAGATAAAATTCCTTTTTTGTAATTACAGTGTGAAAAATGGAGGAAAAAAACATCGTAATTGTAAAAAAAGAACGTTAAGATATTTGAACCCAGAATCAAAAAGAGTTATTTTTAATTACAGAACTCGGATTTTCAGCGGTTAGATAATGCGCTTTCCTCTCCTGTCTCGACTTAAACTTGTTCATTTGCAGACGTCCCTGGAAAGTTACGTCACCGTCTGACATCCGGGATACTTTGGCACGAGTGCTAGATTTTGGCGTTGAGCACTTTTGGCGTCGTTTCTAAGATGCCTGAACAAATAAAAAGTGTTTGAAAACAAAAAATGTTGTATCGATTTCCTTTTGAATTATTTATTAATAGTTTAATTTTAATTTCAAATAAATAATTTAAAACAGCATTTCCTCAGAAAAGAGGTATTTTCTTGTACATTTTATCGCTTTTCTTAATTTTAACTAATTTTTAAAGGCCAGCCGAGTGTAAATTCGCACACTTTAACTTGCTTTAACACCTTGCTCTCATGGCAGCTCCCAACGAATAATTTAGTAGTATGTTTTACAGGGTTATTCATTTTTTTTTTTTTTTTTTTTAAATCAAAACTCGATTATTCAGTTTTTTTTATTTGAGTTCTTAATGATTGCTAGATATGCATTAATTTATTGCTGAAATTGAATAATTTAAAAGAAAAATCAAATGACTAACGTGTTTTTTTTTTTTTTTTTTTTTTTTTTTTTTGCCACCCTCCTCCTAAAAATAATTAAATTTACTATACACATCTGTTTCTAAAATTTAAATATATATATCTATATATTAAATGTAACTTTTTTTGTAGTTTTGAAATTAACCGAGATAAAAACAAATTCCAAATTATTGCTAATTAACTTTTACTAATGTGATTCGTGTTCAAACGATTGAAATTCAATTTTTTTATCTGTAAATTAAAAAGACAACTTTATTAAAATCGTCCTGCAAAAGTAAAATTGGTACGTCACGAAAGCGATCGCTCCCCCCCCCCCCTTCTCCCTATCACTAACCATTACGTTGGACAAACCATCCCTCCCTTCCCCCTCTGAGCATGAAGTAATTTATGTACGTCTCCATTATCTATAATATTCATTTTACTCTTCGTCCAAAAAAGTTGCTATATCAATTAAAAAAAAAAAAAAAAATTACTCTTTGAAATTTCATTTACGTGTGAAATTTAAAATTAAGAAATTGAGAAAAATGCCTCCTGGAGCTCTTTTAAAGGGAAAATCATACCAATTTTTTCATTCGCATTTCGAATAATAAAAAAAATAGGACAACCCACCATGGAGACCCGCGTTCGCCACTAACTTTTAGAGGAGGGCAGTATGACTTAAGTTAGAGCTTTTCGCGGGTTCAGTATATACCAATATGTGTATCTGTAATTATTATCGATTTAATAATATATAGCATTTCTGGAAGCTGAAAAAAAATTCTGATATTTTTCTTATCTTAATAAAATTACAATTTATATTAGATATTTTTTTTTTTTTTAAATAATTAAAAAATAGAAATTGTCATTATTAATAAATCAAAGTCCAAAAAAGACGCGAATATTTCGTTCCGACGTGTCAATACGAGTTGACCTAACTTTTGATAAAAGCATTTAAATTGTACTTCCAGATTATGCTGTTTTGTCGATATCAATTCCGAGACGATAACGGTCGAAATCGCTTAGTTTATTTTATGAAAGTCGTTATTTGTCGCAGTATTTCTTACAGCCTATCTTAAAAGATTGTCCAAATGAGATTAAGTTAAGTTGTTCCTGTATTTATCGATAACTAGCTGAATACCCGTGCTTCGTTACGAAATTTTAATATGTGCCATATTTTAACTAGCTGTGAGGCCTCGCGTTGCGGAAATCTGTCATTCGTGTATAGGTCCCAGGTTTTGGCGCCACGCTCGCAGGAAGGTTCATCGCTACTCAAAATCGAGCTCGCTTCGTTCACTGAAAAGTTCATAGAGCAAAGAATAGGAGCAGAGGCGGCGTTTCCCATTGACCTTCATTGGAGAAAAACATTACATGTTTTGAGGCATCATGGGTAACATAATTCCAAAAGAAACAGCAAACGCCTTGCGTACTGTGTAAAATTTCGCATTTTAAAAATAGCGTTTTATCCACTAATATATGAATAAATCTTACGAAAAAATTCACATATTTTCCTTAGAATGTATACATTATGCTGCATTAAGAAGAAAAGAAGAAAGTTTCGGATAATTTTATTAAATTTGACTTCAAGAAGTTCACCTATTTTTGTCCGTCGACGGTAAAGTGTGGGGGTTCTTCCGACACATTCTTCCCGCATCCGTGACGGATCGTGGCCGCATCATTCGCCATACAATTACCGGTGAAATTATAAATTTGAATAAAGGAAAAAGTTTCGGCTCAACAGGTTTATTTATTTCTAACTATTCATTAAAATAACAAAGAATAGTAATTTTATGTTTTTGAATAATATTTAAGAAATTCAAAAAGTAATAGCATTACAAAATATTCTTTATTAAAATTCTTTAAAAAACAACAACAATGGCAACAAAACACATAAAATATCATCTCGATCTGTCTTCATGATGCAAACAAACGTATCATATTTTTATTTGTTTTTTAGATATTTTAAAAGGTATTTAGTTTAGTTATGAAAGAACAAATAACCCATTACCATGAATGTACACTTTTATTAAAAATAACTTTAACATCTTTAAAATGTTATTTTACAGGCGAACATATTCTTCCTAAGTTCACCTTTCAATAATTACAAATAAAAAAACTATTACTAGATAACGAAAAATGGAAAAATATTTAATAATGAAAATCTCATTATTTAAGTATCATAATGCTTATTCAAATAATTGGTTTAACATTTTTTTTAAATACTGATTTAACATTTTTTTTTTTTTTAAATCTTCCTTCCAAGATCAAGTTTTTGTGTTGAAGCTTAAACACAGTAGAATATCATGGCTTTGAAAAAGTGTAAAGAAAAATGTCATCTCTTATTTTGCATACGACTAAAATTAATGATAATTGATAAAAATTGATAATAGCAATTTCATAAAACGGAAATCCCATTTAATAATTAACAAATGTTCAAGAAATTAAATTTTTTCATTATCTTTTCAAAAATTTAACATATTTTGTTAATGCATAATATTTAGCACATAATTTTAATGTATGTTATAATAACTATATTGTAGGAATTGGACAGATGTATAACATAATTACACATTCACAATTACATAGCTGAAAAATTTTGTATTGTTAGGTAAACATGTAAATATAACTTTCGGTTTCACTTTTTCATTTTATGGGAAACTAATTCTTTTACACAACAAGTTCTTTATGAACTGTGACTTTTATTTATTGAATGCACTGCATCATATATCATTGACTGGTTTCTTAACATTGAAACCAAAGTAGAGAATCAACTATGTTTTTCTATTTCCGGAGAGAAGAGCACACGTGCTTTCATTCAAAACTTGATCACCTAACGTAACTCATCCTTCCTCTCCAGAAAATACTGACTTCACGAAAACAATTCTTAAAAATTCAGATACCTCAATTGCCTCTTCTAAAGTGGTAGTTATTAATTAATTATTAAATGGCAGTCTGTAGGCTAATTGAAATTTAATCGAAAATTCCGCGATACACACAATAATGAAGGAAAACGAAACGAGTACCCTCACGAACTTTCATTTTGAAGTCATTCAAACACAAATAAATAGTTTTAGAAACTAAAATCAATGCAAACTATAATTAGACAGTGTTAGAAAAGAACTTACCTGTAAAATGAAATATTTGGAGCTGTACATACTATTTTTGACGGGTGATTTGTGCATCCAAATGCGGAGCAAGCAGCCATTGTCTATACAAAATGCGTTTATGTTTTGGAGATCTGTGCCCCACAATTCCTCGCGCGTCTCGGTCAAGGATTTGGAGGTTTACGATCAGTCTGCTTTATCTTTGGTCTATGGAAAAGTTCATTAACACATAAACACAGGCTTACTTCACTTGTTGAAATGTTCATTGCTATGCAAGCATTGGCTCGCTTCGCTCGCTGAAAGGTTCATTGCTGCGTAAGCATATGCTCGCTTCACTCACTAAAATCTAATTGCTACGCAAAGCCTTAATATGGGAAGTCTCTCCCTTGTCAAGAAAAAAAAATTCCCTTTAATACAGTAATACAACACCCCTGTACGATTTTTTTAACACATGTTTGTGGAAAGCAAAATTAGAGGCCAAAACTACTTATGTTGAAACTTTCAGAGCTCTAGGTCTATTAGAAGTCGCTTTTTGTTAAAAAACAATTAAACAAAATTAATTAAAAAACAAATTAAAGTTACATTCTTTTTGTCAGTCCAATTAGAAGGTCAAAACTACTTATGTTGAAAATTTCAGATAAATATTCAGAAGTAAAATATTTGTTACTTAATAAAAAAAAAAAAATTTAAAAAAAAATAAACTTTTAAAATTTTGTTTTTCAAAAATCCAATTAGAAGGCCACAACTACTTATGTGGAAAATTTCACAGCTGTAGCCCTATTTGAAATCGTTTTGTGAAATATGTATTAATTAATTAAAAAAGTACTAAATAAAAATTTAAATTTATATTTTTCAAAAGTCCAATTAGAAGGCCAAAACTACTTAGGTTGAAAATTTCAAAGCTGTAGCCCTATTTGAAATCGTTTTGTAATATATATATTAATTAATTAAAAAAATTAATTAATAACAAACTAAACAAAAAGTTAAAATTCTGTTTTTCTAAAGTCCAATTGAAGGCCAAAACTATTTATGTTGAAAATTTTAGAGCTGTAGCCCTATTAAAAATCGTTTTGTAAAATATTAATCAATTAATTAAAAAATTAAATTTGTTCGGCGATAGCTCAGTTTTTATGAATTTAATCAAAAAAGGTTCACGACGAGTATTGGCAGCTGTGCACAGTTTTATTAATATTCACAAGTTGGACTGTAAAATAGAATGATAACTAACCTAGGAGTTACCATGAGAACTGAGAGGAATCTCTCACACATCCGCCACAGCGCGGGAATCAATCTACAGTAATTAATGGACGAATAAAAAGGGTGGGGTAGGATGGAAGATGCGCGACAGGGTTGCGCAATAACACAGGCGTTAACAAAATTAAAAAAGAAATAATTAAAATTTTGATATTCTGTTTGACATGTATACGAATAGAAGGCCAAAACTACTTATGTTGAAAGTTTTAGAGTTCTAACTCCAATTTTAAGTATAGCTTTCTATAGATCCACAGAGCCACAAACAGACTCACAACTTGTTTTATTATTATAGATTCAGTTTTTTCCTCTCCACTTAAAATTTGTTTATTTGCTTTTCTATCCCTTTTTTGCAATTCCTGAAACTGTTGGAGGAGATGGGGGGAAGGCGATCATACCTCTTTCTTTTAAAAAAGGTTTTAGAAAAAAAATCGGCTCCACAGACTCATGTACGCCGCCAGAAATTTTTGAAAAGGGGGCAAGTACTATACCGGTGATTTTAGATTTATGCTGACCCAAATTTTCTACATAATCATCAATTAAATTTAAATAATTATTGTTGATAATGAAATAATTTCAATTATTAATTTTAATAATTGAATAGTTTTAATATTTAATGTGTTTTATTGCTTAAATATTTATGTTTAATAATTAATTTCAATAATTAAATACTTATTTTTATTAATTAATTTTAATAGATAGTTTTAATCCGAGTTCGCCAAAATGCGTGAAATCTTCATGAACACGTATTGAAAATCAATTTCACCCCGTAGAATTAACCTCATGCGTGAATTCATGCATCGGCACATCAGGGTTAAATTAATAAAAATAATCCTCCCATTTTATAAAATCAGAGATCATCCTAGGCGTTTTTCGAAGGCCGGTTCTACCTTTCTGCCCTTTTTCTTTGAAAATAGCGTCCTTTTCTGAAAAAATGCTTAATTTTCGTTTATTTTCCAACAGAATAAAATATACGGATCAACCCTACGAAATTGACAGTTATGCATGCGCATTCATATTCAAATGTGCTTCGCACAGACCAGTAACTGACTGAAGTCATTGACAGGCTGCTGATACCACGTGCTGCATTAGTAGGTGGATTGTAGGGGGATGTCCCACAATTTTCAAATGTAATTTCGTACGTTCCTTAATTATAATTGTGACTGTATTGGGATATTCCTCGTATGGAACGGTTTGACTCCTCTTAGACCCATTAAAATAGTTAATCGAGATCAGAATAACTTATTCATATGTGCTTTATCTTGATTTCAGTGTTCAGAAATAAGATTAAATGGAACATTTGAATATCTTTCGTTTGGAACGTTTAGACCCCTAAAGTTGGTTAATCGAGATCGTAATAGCTTACTTGATCGGAATAGCTCTCCTCCCCCCCCAAAAAAAGTATGTCGTCTAAATTATTTTTAAATGGTAGTTCCCACCACACTTTACAAAGTAAAAAAAACTGAAACTTATTAATTTTTTAAAATTATATTATTTACTTAATATCAAGACCAATCAAAATCAGCAACAAAATTAATCTTTTTCTGACATTTTCCATACCTCATTAATAAAAGTCCTTTTTCTCTCCTTTTTCTTTGCACATAAAAGGTACCGTTGGAGTGGGGATGGGAGACCATGATTTTAACCACCTGCAATTCCCAAGCATACGGATCTATACCCCTTTTGCAGTTCCAAAACTACAAAATCCCTCAATTTCAGTATGTTTTTCTCATCTGTGAGTCGTAGGTTGGACGAATGACTGAGCCCTTTTTGCAACATTCTGCCGGTCAACTTCTAAAAAAGGTGCCAATTAGCTGTACAGGATTAATATCTTTGAAACATCCCACGCCCTAAACTTCATGCTATGCACAAAAAATCAAGCACTCAAATTATAACTAAAAAAAAAAAAAAACATTGTATCATAAATGGAAAATAAAATGCTAGATTTACAATTGAAAAAAAAAAAATTAAAAAAAAAAACTTTGAAAAAATTGCCATTATTGTATTATTTCAATTCTGCAGAATATTCTAAGAACCTACAATTCCGATAAAGACGCTATCGCAACATTAGAATGACCAGTAGGTTTATTCTCTCCTTCTCTCCAAAGGATCTTAGTTTTTCCAGATAGCTTAGGATGGGGAACATAATGACACCTTCCTCGTTGATCCTTGAAGGGTCCAATTAGAAGGGTTCTAATTGGACTTTTGAAAAACAGAATTTATAATTTTTATTTAGTTCTTTTTTAATTAATATTTTCACAAAAAGAGACTTCTAATTGGCCTAGAGCTCTGAAATTTTCAACATAAGTAGTTTTGGTCTTCTAATTGGACTTTTGAAAAACAGAATTTATAATTTTTATTTAGTTCTTTTTTAATTAATATTTTCACAAAAAGAGACTTCTAATTGGCCTAGAGCTCTGAAATTTTCAACATAAGTAGTTTTGGTCTTCTAATTGGACTTTTGAAAAACAGAATTTTAAAATTTTATTTGTTTTTAATTAATTTTTTTTAATTTACAAATATTTTACAAAACGATTTCTAATTGGCTACAGTTCTGAAATTTTCAACATAAGTAGTTTTGGGCTTCTAATTGAACTTTTGACTAAATGAATATCAAAATTTTAATTATTTTTTTAATTAATTAACAACTATTTTATAAAACTATTTCCATAGGGCTACAGCTCTGAAATTTTCAACATAAATAGTTTTGGCCTTCTATAATTGAACTTTTGTCAAAAAGAATGTCAAATTTTTAATTTATTTTTTAATATTTTCATAACAAGCGACTTCTAATAGGCCTAGAGCTCTGAAAGTTTCAACATAATTAGTTTTGGTCCTTCTAATTTTGCTTTTCACAAACACGTGTTAAAATATTCTTAAACGGGTGTTGTATTATTGTATTAACGGGGAATTTTTTGTTTGTTTGTTTCTCAACAGGGGAGGGGCTTCTAATATTAAGGCTTTATGTAGCAATTTAGTTTTTAGTGAGTGAAGCGAGCTTACACTCACGCAGCAATGTACCTTTCAGCGAGCGAAGCGATCGAGTCCATGCTAGTATAGCAATGAACCTTTCAACGAGTGAAGTAAGTCTGTGCTTATGTGTCAATGAACTTTTCAGCGAGCGAATCGAGCTCGATTTTGCGTAGCGATGTACCTTCCTGGGATGAGCGAAGCGCCAAAACTGGGACCTACACACCAATGACGGATTTTCGCAACCCAGCGCCTCACAGCTAGCTAAAATATTCAGCTTGTATTATTATATTTTTGTATCTTTCATTGATCCCTGGTACCCAGGTAGCACAGCAGTATTGGCCAATGTCGGAAACCGGAGCTCTGGAAGATTGGCCAATCCTGGGTAATGTCGGAACGGCCAGCACCGAACGGCTAACATTTTTGCAATATTGGCCAATATCGCAGTGCGGTTTTGGCCGATCTCGAGGAGCAGTTTTGGCCGATATCGATGCGTAGTTTTGGCCGATATCAATGCGTAGTTTTGGCCGATCTCGAGGAGTAGTTTTGGCCAGTATTGATGTGCAATCTTGGGCAATATCGATGAGCATTGGTTTAAACCAAATGTTTTTCTTTTCCCTCAGAAAAACGAAATATTTTTTTTTAAAGAATAATTTAAAATTGTATTTTTATTTATAATTAGATTTTTTAAATTATTTGATGTTGTAGATGACTTCTATTTTTAGCTGAAATACAATATGTTCTAATGTATTTTAAAATAAATCTTCCAATTAAAAACTATTGAAGTTTTTATAAGTATCAAATGAATCGAAGAGCAATATTCTATGTATTATGTAGTAAACAATTACTATTGTATATATTGAATTTAAAAAATAGTACCTCTAAATAAAATATTAAAATTTAATATGATTTGAATGTCCCCATAAATAGCAACAATTGTTTATTTACTTAGTTCAAATTACTTTCAAAAGGAATATTCATTGTTTATAAAACATAAATTATTCTTGTTTATGCTAAATTTTATATATAAATATGTATACATGTAATTAGAAAAGGATAAAAAAAAGACCTCTGTTTAAACCAAAAAAACATGTTTTTTTCCAACCCTGAAAGAGCAATTTTAGCTACTATTTTTTTATTATATCACAGAGCAGTTTAGGGTAGATTTGCCACTCAACATATCTGAACTTTCTTTTTAGTGGAAGAAGTGGTTGCAAATGATAATTCTTATATGCGTTTAGATTCAATTTTGAGCTGTTCAATGTTTAGTAACACATTGTTGCCCAAAAACCCTTAATAATTTGTTAAGTTATACTTAAACATTTGTAAAATAATGTTTTCAACTCCCCTACCAAAAAAACAACATTTAGATAACAAAATGTCTGACATTCAAGGATTTAGAAAGATACATGCAATTTTAAACTAGAAAACTAACAGTAGAATTTAAAATCCCTATTGGTCAATCAATACTCATTGAACTTTTTATGCTAAGGTTTCATAAAAATAGAAGGTTGAATTTTAAACTTGTGAAGTATATTTTTTCTGCACCGATCAACTTCATTTATGAAGTCCCTTTTCATTTTTAAAACATAATTTTTCTCTATGCATTAAGAATCAAATAGATAGTAAATAAATCTCATTTTAATGCTTTAGTTCATTCACTTCAATCATAATATTGTAAAAGCAATAAAGTGAATTAAATTGCAGACCCCCCCCCCCCATTGAAAAAGTTTTCATCCAAAAATTATTTGACAAAAACATCTATTATTTTAAAAAATCCACAATAATATTTACATGAATACCTCGTATAATGAATAATTTTTCATACTTTCATTCCTATTTTAATTGCTTTTTAATGACCGATAATTGAAACCCAATATAATTTAATTGATATTTTATGGCTTAAAAACCATGCACTCTTAAATTAATTGTCACTTTCTGCAGTGCATATTTATAATAAAAACATAAATTTAATACAAGCTGTTTATTATAATACATATTTTATTTTACATATTTTATCTTCCTTTGAAGTTTCTACCTCGGCGAAGAAAACGAACCTGAAATATAAAATTATTCATTTCTGTTTTCATTAAGATTACATTAAAATTTAAAAATCAAATTATTGCATCAAACTTTTTCTAGTCTTTAGCTCTTTTTATTTTATCCAAACTCTTTTTGTTAAGGAACTGGAATTTGTTATCAATAAAAGAAATCATGCAGTGCAGCATTTACTGCCCATTAAAAAATAAAAAAAATTGCAAAATGAAAAACACAATTTTGCACAAAAGCATAAGATTATTAACATTTTGTTAAATTGTTATATCAGAAAACATTTTCTACTAACATTTAAGAAAATAATTTTAAACTGGTAGTTAAATTTCAATCGTATATACTGAGCTTGTATGAATTTAATTTATATAAAGTTCTCTGCAAATACGTTTGCACCAACCTCAACCAAGCACACAAAAAACTATCAATCACGAAATAAATGCTAATTCTGTTTTTTTTTTATAAACTCGTTCATTTTTCTTTAGCCGTTTAAAATTGTAATAAATAATTTATAAGAGAGAAAAATCTCTTTTAAACTGTTAAATTAACCACCAAATAAAATCAAAATAAATAGTAAAAAGTGTTGTTGAAAAGTCTGTGATAAAATACACTGTTGCACTTGAAAAGTTATAGGAACTAATTTAGAACATAGTGTTTTTGTTGTTTTTTCTACTGAACTAATTTTTCAATTATAAGCATATGACAAAGGTGATTTGTTCAAAATTGTTTAAAGAAACAGATAATTTTTTTTTTATTTGAAAGACCAGAGATTCTCCATTGCTTATTATATTTTAAAATATAAATTATTGTAACATCAAATTGAAATTGCTTGGATCGTTACCTAATTGATTATCATATATTCTTACCTGGTAGAGGAAGTTTTCACGCTTTTTGGTTCACAAACAAGTTTTTGCTCGTTTTTTTGTGGGATTCCAAAGAAGGGGGATCGTCTTTGAAACGGGCTGGAATATTAGTTCGGCTTTTCTTGGTTAATAAATTTTCATCTTCTGAAGAATCACTCCCAATTGAACGAGCAAGCTCAGCTTTATCTTATGCCTGTTAAAATGAATCTAAATAGGAAAATTATGGATATATGCTATCTCAAACTAGTTGCAAAACTTTATATACAATTTATTTATACAATTAAATATCTTATTTAAAGCACTTTTAATATAACTCACTAAAAAAAACAATCTTCAGTTTGAGAAATTAAAATAGAATATTATTTAAATCTGTTAATAAATATCTGTTATTCATTTCCACCATTTCAAAAATCTACACCATCAAAACTTGAACTGATAAGTAGATCAATGACTTATGAAACATTATTTGTGATACCTTGAATTATTTGTATATACCCTATACAAAAATTGTAATTTAATTACTGTATGTACAATAGATTTTAAAATTAAATGTTTGCCATGTTATACTTGAGGGCATATATTCTTTAATCATGTTCATTCCCCCCTTCCCCATTTGTTGCAAACTACCAAAGACAACTTTTGTCTGAGATGAACCAAGATGAAGGAATTACTTCTACGGGTTCTCCATTTCCATCAATGACCCTACAACAGTATATTTCTTTATTTTAAACTGAACAGAATAACAAATTAACTATTGAAAGGCCATACTGGCATTTTACTGCCAAGGGAAGGAAGGCTACAACTATTACACTTTTCATTCCAAGACAGAAAATAGCACTAACAATAATACTTGATTACAATATTTGATGTTTACTTTTCAAATGGAAAGTCTTTTCTTTAAATGAACAAAACATTTTTATTTTATAAAAACAACATCTTTGCATAGTGTGTTTAAATTAACACAAATGAAGTTAGGCATTAAAAATACATTTTTGTAGATATTTCAAAAATTTCCATTCATTGCTCTTTTCTGAGAAATCAATAATTGCACAAGACAGACCTTTTAAATAGGAGAATGTACATATACAGTAAAACCCTGTTAACGCTAAGTCGATCTGGCCACTGAAATTGTTCGCTTTAACCGAATTTTGTGTTAAATAAATTAACGTTAAGTTTTAAGTACGGAGAACTGCTTTTCCTTCGCATTAAATGTGATTTTATGCTAAGCAATTTTGCGTTAACAGGGTTTGGTGTATTTTTTCAAAAATAGGAAGCATAATAACATTAGTTATACATATTGTTAAAATTGACATTTTCTAGAACATTTACTTTTTATGCAAAGCGGTTGATTGAGATAATGCACCCTATTCCACACCACCTTTGAGATTGAGTAATAGACGTGTTTTAATTTAATGTGGTTTCCTCAATATGCCCAATTCACAATATATTCTATTAACAGAGCTAATCATGGAGCTTGGATATTGAATTTTATAAGCAATATAAACTAACGATAACAAATATGATAAATAGGAAGGCAAACTAGAATGTAACATGTAGTATAAGTATTTCAATGATGAGCATAATTTGAAACAAGCAATGGAGGGGTAGGGGGGAATGGCTAAATGAGTATTAGTTTGCATCCGTGTATGGATGAGATAAAAGCTGAAAATCTTGTTTATATTTTAAACAGCAGCATTAAATAAATAATTGAAACCAACTCGATTCCTAATCAAGTTTAATGTGAATATCAATCACCTTTGTCAACATCGCTTTTGTAGATCAAACCAAGTCGGCAATCAAGTATCGTTGAAATTAACTAAAACCAACTTAAACCAATAATGTAATACGTAAATACCCCATGAAATCGACAAATTATTGTGACAACACTTACCAGTAATAAGTTTTCGATCCAATTTTAATGTTACTAATGACCGTCGCGCCGGCGACATAACATAAATAAACTTAGTAAACACACATCCGGGCACTTCAGTTCCTTCAGCCACTCGGTGGCGATTCTTTTTGAGAAATTCTGCGCATCGGATTCGGCCAGTTTTGGCCGTAAGTCGAGATCGTTCCAAAATACATGATTTTTTAAAAAATGCTTAAAACCGTGGCAAAAATATCACAAAACATATTAATGCAAACCTTCCTTTCTTATACATAAAATATTTTAATTTTAAAACTGTCGATCAACCTTTCAAACTTTTGAGTATCGTCTATCCAATATTGGGCGAGATTGGGCAATATCGGCATCGAACGGCCGATTTTGCGCCATTCCACATCGGGATTGGCCAATGTAGGGCTGATATTGGCCAATACTGCTGTGCTACTTGGGTAATATCATACTAATTGATGACCACCTTCCCGAAACTGCAAAATATCATCGCCACTGGAAAAAATCGTGGTCATAACCGCACCCCCATTGATTAACCTCTAAATCCGCCCCTGGAAGGAGATGAGCATTGACCGCGACCTACATGCGCCATTGAATCTTTGAACCAATGCAAAAGAGATTTTTTCCCAAACATCTTCTCTTTGCTGAAAATCTTGTCAACGCTCCCTGTAACTATCTGCACCCCAGAGAGAACATTTTCAACATTGAAAAGAATAAAAACTTACCTTAGAAACGCATCAGGCCAAGACAGATAAACGGACTAGCGTTAATGTCCATTTATAGAGACATTTAAATTGACAACGAAGAAGTTATAAATACTTTTGCACTAAAAAAAGCAAGAAAACTCAACTTTGTTTCAGAAAATAGTTTTGCTGATTCTTATGTGATTATACTTTTCTCAACAATTTCAGGTTTGTAAAAGTATATGGTCAATTATAAATATTTTGTTTTCTATTCCAGTACTTATTTTTATGTTATCTCTCTTTATATGTGTATTTATGAGAGAAAAAAAAAAGGGTGGATTCAACAAAACGGGGTTCTAATGCTTATATAAAATTGGCAAGTTATGTGAAATGTTGCGAAAATTAATATTAATTATAATAATTTTAAAATAAAAATAATAATTTTAAAAAATAAAAATAATAATTTTAAAATTACGTCAGCTTACGCGGCTTCGCTCTTGTCCCCCCCCCCCCCCTTCTCCCCGATCCCCTTTTTAGATTTATCATTCATTCTAGGACCCCCCCCCCCCCCCAAATAAAATATCCTATATCAATAATAAATATATCTGCAACAAACAACGGAAGGGTTAAGTGTCTTTGACCAAATGACCTTCTTTCAAGTCCGGCGAATAGAATTGAACTTATCTTTGGCGAGAAAAAGTCAAGATTATCTGGCAACCCGTGAAGACGAGATCCGGTGAAAATTGGTGAGATCGATTTTCTTTCCATTCGATATCCGAATTCGATAACGACTTGTATTGTGGTGGACTAACTCTGCGGTGCTGATGGCGGGAGATGGAAATGAAACCTTGTTTCGGCGTTCTACTACTGGCTAAACGCTGATGGATAAAAAATGTGGGAAAGAGCACGATTCCTCCAGTTGAAAAAAACTGAATACATATTGACGCAGGTGAGACTCGTCCTTTGATATCGTCTTTTTCGGCATGCCGCTTAGAATACTAGTTTGTCAAATATTGGTTGCATAATATGTTAATCGTGGGATTCACATTGGGATATCTTTTATGTAATCTATCGAACTGTTTGATTATGAGCTCTTCCATTTGCAGGAAAATTGCTAAGCCGATAATCAATTTTAAATCTTTTTACTGCAATGCTATGGACAAATAAGTTTGAAAAAGATGTTTTGGAGACCTGTATTTTGGAAAATTTGATTAGTACTTATAAATTGCATGATGTCATGTTGTTTATTTTGGTTACTTTTCTTAAAGTTGTTATCTTTGTAAGTATTTTAAAGTAGTTTTATTCTTTAATGTGTGCAATGTTCATTTTTATTTGGCCTGCATTAAAACCATATATTAATCGAGATTGTCGTTTGCTCTTTACTTAAATACGGATAATATGATTGTTAGAGGGTAGGCAATGGTGGCAGTTGGAAAATCTTGCAACAGTGAAGAGGAAGTGAAGTATTTAGACCAAAGTTAAAAATAGAGAAGAAGGGGTAAACTGCCCCCTCATGGCCACTATTAAGGGTTGGTATAACTGGCAAGTTCCTATTTGATAGCTTGTGTTTCCCATAATAATCTCGCCCATCATGGGAATAATCTTTATTAGGTATCGTTAATCAACATACCTAATAGAGCAGTTTGAATTTCTACGTTAAATTTTGGGTACGACAGTCTGGATTTGGCATATTTTATTCATATGGCAACACCTTGTTGAACAATCTGGGTTGGAATGCTGATTCTGTGTTCACTTTCTTTGATAATGATACTTTTAAGAATCTGAAAGCATAGCTGAATTTCTAATTCTTGCAAATAAAATTAAAATTTTAAATGTACAAAAAATAAGTATTTCAGTGACAAAGTTCAGTTATATTTCACTTATAAATAGGGACATTTAATTCCTGTTTGAGATTAATACGTAGATATAACTACAAGTAATGTATTAAATTTGTTAGATTTTTACTTGCCTGTTTTTAAATTCTTTGTCTCCAATGTCCATGATAAACAAATTGTTTTGTGAAATAGAGAAATAAACAATTAAATTGAAGTTTCATTAGAATATTGATTTAAATACAATTTTTCAAAACATTTTTGTTTTTCACATTGTGTGCTTTCAGCCATTCTTCCATATCGGTTGATTAGAGGCCTTACTCTTCAAGTTACAAAAAAATTGTGTTCCTGAAAATGTCTTTATAATTTTATATATAGCATTCAAAAAGTTTTTATAACATTTTTCTTAAAAAATAACAATACTGCCTTAATGAGGAACTTTCATGTTTTTGGATTTATTTTTAAATAAAAGTAGAGAAAAAATCATGAAAAACACATCCACTTTTGCGTGAACGTCAACGCGCAGATAATGAACCAGTCTAAAACCTGTTTTAGACGAGGTTTCTCCTTTTTGCGACTTTATCTCTGCGTAACCACGTCACGTTTTTTTTTTTATGTGTTTTTGGTCACATGACTTTTGCTTTGATTTTGGCTAATTTCAAACTCGATTTTTGATTAATTGAAAGCATATAACGATAAAAAATAATTGCACTGCTCAAATATATTCGTTGGATAACACCAGAAAATACAAAAAATATTCATTTTCCTCACTTGTGCAAGTTCCTCATTGCTGATTTATGGAGAGACAAAATAAGTTTCAAGTATGCAAAAGGTTTCAAGATTAAGTCTTGCCTGTGCTCTTATTCATGCTTCTCTTTTCATAGTGAGGACGTGCTACAGCAATCGTGACAGAAAAATCTCGCTGTGGTTGTCGGAGTGAATGGAAGGAATTCGATGGGCTTTCTTCATTCTAGGATGCCAATGTGGCAATTTTCCCTTGAAAGACCACCCAGAAGGTATTTCCACATTTTTACAGTTGTTGCATTAATGACAGCCTGAGGTAGTGTCGGATTTGTGTTATAGTAATACAGAGTGGCCACAGAACCGGGAAAACCTGGAAATCAGGGCGCTTTCTGATTCTGGAATTGTCAGGGAACTTTTTAATATTTCATGAAAATCGGGGAAATTTCGTATTGTTTAAGGCACGTTCATCCATATTTTGGCGCTATTTACATGGAGATTTGTAGTGGTAAGCCATTAAAAGTTTAATGTTACGGAATAATTTAAACTTTTCATACCAGCAAAACTATTTTTTAAAAAATTGCATATTATCTCTTTAGCATACATGTTCTATTTGATCATGGTGTCTTGACATCTGGAAAACCTAAAGAAAAATTGGAGAAATTTGAAAAAAAGTTTTCCCTAAAATCAGGGAATTTTATAGAAATCTGTCAGGGAATTATCAGGGAACTTTTTTTCCTGAATTTTGTGGCCACCCTGAGTAATAGTCCAAGACAACTTATCCTGACCTAATTAAATACGCTACAGTGATGTGCAATCTAATTTTACTATCGCTGATTGGCTGGACAATAATCTTGCATGTGACGTCATGAACTGAGCGGAGACAGTGCTAGCCAATAGTGATTCGACAAGCGAGTGACGACTGGAAATAGCTCGGTCGAAGCCATACGATTCGTTAAAACCCTTATAGTAACTGTGGTTAGAAAAGCAAAGTATTAAGTAAAATTAAAATTTAAAAGTGGTTAATTTCTTTTTTTATTAACATATTTTAAGTTTAAAGTACAAAACTATATATGCAGATTATCAATATTACTATATAAGTCGTGATTTGCTTGGAACTCTATCTTTTATGTAGAAGGATCCATCTTGTATCATATTCACTGAGGTCAGTATAAGTTGTCTTTGACCATAGAAAATCTGTAATTGTAGCCAACCAACAATACTTTTAATTCATTCCAATGAAATGTCAATATTCTCCTTCTAGTGTTTTAATTGTACTAATTATTGATCCTAAAATAATAAGTGTAGTATAATTACACTTGTGCGTAAAAGCAGATCTCTTTATATTGTGAGCAGGGTTCCCACGGTCATTGAAAGTCATTAAAAGTGCTTAATATTTTTGAACTTGTTTTCAAGGACTTGAAAATGCTTAAAGGTGCTTAAAAGTCCTTGAAAATGCTTAAAGGTCCTTAAAAGTCCTTAATTTTCACAGATGTTGTCTAGCTGCAAAATTTATAAAAATACAACTCGGACTTGCTATCCTCGCGTGACCGCCACTTATCTGCACCGTATCAAAATTTTCCGACATATTTGTATTGCGCATCCACCAACTTTAACTTTTTTGGTAGAATATACTTTATTAAAAATTTAAATATAGATATGATGCCTGAATGACGAATTTTCAAAGGTCCTTAAAAACATTAATTAGGTCCTTAAAAGTCATTGATTTTCATTCTGCGATTTGAGTGGGAACCCTGGTGAGTGTTTTGTTATTTATTAAAAGTATCAGATAATTTAAAGTAACCTAAAAGTTCTCAATGTAAAGCTTAAAATTAGTTCTTCTAAAGTACTCTTTGTGTCTGCCCTCCTTCAAAATAATTGTAAAATAAGCTAATTTGTAACGTTGACTTTTTTTATAAATTAGTGGTGCTCTTAACCAACATTTGGTGCACTTGACCTAAAAAGGTATTTGTGCATCTGATTTGAAAAGTCTTTTTTGACCCTTCATTAATGAAACTTTAATTTTATAGATTCTATTGATACAAGATGGAAAATTTTAATTGAAACTCCAGTGCGGTGCCTACTCAATATACAGCAATTTGGCGACATTCTCCTTAAATTTTCTCACTGGCCAGCTTCCAAAGGTTTCATTCGTGAAATATCAATCTTTATTTCAATATGATTTATTGTTACTTGTACTGAAGCAGTTATTATGGTAAGCATTATAAGTTACTTTTTTTAATCTTTCAAACTTCCCTAATGCTAACTTTCATTATTTGAATCTTGGATCATAAATTACAGCTATTCTTACATACTTAAAGTTATACACTGAAGTGCCAGAAAATGAAGTCAATGGCGGATACAGCAGCTCTGAATAACAAAGGGGGCAATTGCCCCCTCCTTTATTCAGAGTCAAATAGAAAAAAAATAAAGACGACAAAGAATATTTTCTGTGTTGTTTATCATGAGTGTAATAAACATATGGGTAACACTGGTGTTCAAAAGTAACTCAATTATTTAATTTATATACGTAATAAGTTAATGAACATTCAAAAGATATGAATTAAAAATGAAACCTCTGCACTACATGGTTTTTAACGTGCACTTCTCTCAGGCTATGGATGTAGTCGATCAAGATTTGATGAATTCGTTCTGAATATCCTAAAAGTTGGCGATGAAAGAGATGAGGACAAAGTCAGACAGCTAAGTGCTCTGCAAAATATATCATACATATTTGGTTTGATTGGTGATCATGGAAGTAGAAATTTTTTCAATAGAGCACTTCAAGGAAAGTATGAAGTTTGGTATATGTTTTGGTAAAAAAACACACACTTTTACTATACGCTTTTTGTTTGAAAAGTTGCTTGTGTTATAAAAAAGAATAAATGATTATAAAACTTTAGTAGTTTAGATAAAAACTTGTTCTATTAAATAGTACATTGGAAATTAATGTTTTGGAATCTCATGGTATAGTAGTATAACTTAAAAACAAAAAATTTTAACAACCCAAAACCAAAAAATGTTCCGTCCCCTCCGTAATAATACTCTGGATCCGCCTTTGAATGAAGTCCATATCATGGATGGAGTGGCCGAAGTTTATACATTGATTTTGTTGAGGTCGCAGCATTGAATTTGGATGCCCAGTGTTATTCTTATGAAATAATTTTTGCATATCTGTTTGTCGCATACTATCACAGTAATTTTTTGGTCACACCGCAGTCATTATTTTACATAGAATGCTTGTAATTAAGATACATCCTTGAGTACCAAATAATCCATACATCTCGTTTACTTCTGAAATCTTATCTCTTTTGAGCTCCAATATTTAAAATGACTTGGAATACCGTGCCATTCTACACCAAAACAACGATATCTGCTTTTTTTTTACTGAAATTTTGGCACTTTGAAGGTAGTTTACAAAATTAGAAAACAAGGTTTAGTTAGAATAACCTGTTTATCAATATAGTATAATATGCTAGTTGTTTTACTTCTGAAATTTTCTATTTTAACTAGTTTTAATGCTTTTGTGTGAATTTAAGTTTGGGAACTATACCATGTCTGATTTATACAGTGCTTGAAGCAAAGAATGTTTGGCATATATGGTATTCTTATTTGATAGGCATGTCTTCCATTTTTATGGCATTTCAG
This sequence comes from Linyphia triangularis, assembly GCA_963978545.1. Taxonomy (NCBI): domain Eukaryota; kingdom Metazoa; phylum Arthropoda; class Arachnida; order Araneae; family Linyphiidae; genus Linyphia; species Linyphia triangularis. Next base: position 106,073,273 of record OZ021722.1, on the reverse strand, counting down.
TGTACAGCAACTGTTTTATGAACTTGGTAAAGCCATTTTAAAGAAATAAGAATCTGTTGAAAAGTATCATTGTATTTGGTTGACTTGGTATATGTTAATTTTACTCATCAATATTAATTCTGGAGCTATTATTGACTTTTTTTCTTTTGTCAAACAGAATGTATTTTTAAAAACAGATATTACTGAGATTAAAATCTTATCAGACTAAATAAATATAGCCATTTCTCTGCACTACTGTCATGATAACATCTAAAAAAGTAAAGATATATTTGATATACAGGGTTTCCGAGCATATGGAAAGTTAGGAAATATCATGGAAAGTCAGAAATTTGGACATTGGGTAAATTTTGTCATAGAAAGTCATGATTTTGAGCAAAAAAAATTGCCTTAAGTCATGAAAATACAGTGAATTTCATGTATTTCTAAACATTTTAAGTAAACTCATGTAAACGCCATGATTGCTATTCAGCCCATCGAAAATTCATCTGTGTTTTTATTTGCGTTTTGACGGAAACAACGATCACAGTTAAAAACCGCGGCTAATAAAAACATATCTGAACTTCAAATTTGGGTCATCTCACGAGTAAGATCTCGTTGGTGAAAAAATACTTCAGAATATGAGAACTGAAATGAACAGTTTTGATTAAGCTTGTGTTTACATTTTTTTTTTCTCTTCTGTTTTGCATTGTTGATATCAAAACATTTGATTTTTGATATAATTTATTATTATTAACTTATTCTTTATTATTAAAGATTGATTAGCTTTTTTAACACTGAAGTATCAAGGAATGGAAAATTATTTTTCTCTTTTTCTTCCAATTTGGAAGTTACTGAAACAAAGATTTTTTACTTAGTTTAAAATAAAACTTTATAAAAATAATTTTATGGTAGTACATTGATTTATTTACTATGTTCGTGTTAGTAAAATTCCTGTAGGCTATTATTATTTTGTGATGCGATTTCTTGAGTCATGGAAAATTATTTGCTTCAGTCATGAAAAGTCATGGATTTCAGACATTTTATTTTGGCAGAACCCTGCATATACAGCATAACAACATAGGACCACTTTAAATAGAATGGAGGTTGTTTTCAGATTAAATTATTAATTATCCTTTCTTGTTGCACTGTTCAGCAGTATACACAAGAATTGGGAGAGGGGGGGGGGGGGGGGCGACCTTACATTTGCTCAAATGGTAATTTAAAAAGTTAACAGATAAAGCAATGTAAATGTGAATGTTTTTATTTTAACAAACAATTTAAAAATCTGCCTAGTAACTTCATAACTAAATATAGTAGCAATTTATGTATGTTAGGCTCAAGTTTTGAAAACACTCGTTAAGCAAACATCAAGAGCGCAGCATATTGTGGTGTTCTGCTGTTTCAATCAATGAGCATTATCGTTATACAAAGTGGCCACAGAATCTGGAAATCGGGGCATTTTTTTTTTTTAATTTCTTGAAAATCAGGGAAATTTTCGGTCATTTTTTTCCCTGTTCATCCGTATTTGGCCGCCATTTACTTAGAGAATTGTGACTGTAATCGTTCAAAGTTTAATGTTGTGGAATAATTTGGCATATTATTTCTTTGGCATGCATATTCTATTTGATCAGGATGTCTACGCATCTGGAAAACTTAAAAAAGTGGGGAAAATTTGAAAACACGTTTGCCGTTGAAACGGGGAATTTTTTAGAAATTATCAATGAACCTTTTTTTCTGAATTTTGTGGCCACCTTGTTATGATTTTGGCCTAACATATATATATTTTTTCAGTCAGTTTTTCTTAGTGAAAAGTTGTTTAAAAGTAAAAACAACTGAAAGATTTTGTTCATAAAAGGAGTCATTTTGTTGAATAATTAAATTATGGATTACTCGTTACTTAAGACTAGTTTTGGAGTTTGATTTTATTTGTTTATCTCTTACACTGTTAATTATTTTGTATTATTAATTAGTTCAAAGTTTAAGGATGTATCTCTTGATGCTGCAGGTAGTATTTGCAACTTCAGCTAAATCATTCAACCAAATAACATTTAGAAATGGTTTAAGGTAAGTTTCTCTTTTTTTTAACCGAAAAGTGCTTAATGTCTTTTGGAAAATTGCACATGAAATGATTTGTACAAAGATTTTATTAAATAAAATTTTGGTATGCTTTGTTTCCTTTCATTGTATGTTTCTCCTAGTCCTGTTTTCTGTTGCAAAATTTCTTTTCCACAAACACCAGTTCTAAAGCTTAATGTAAATAAATTCAACTAATTTTTTACGTTTGAAGCTAATTTCAAAACTTGTTTAAAAAATGTCGTTAAAACTACCATATAAGTAGGGAGGAGCTATAATTTATATCTGAAATGGCACTTTACACTTGAATATCAAAATGAAGTTAGTTAACACTCTAAATATGAACTTGTGAATACAATAATCCCTTATGTAATGGCTGATCCTAGTGTTACAAATATGTTAGTTTTGTCTTAGGAATATTTTCCTTAACAAAATCATTTGTTCAACCTGCAGAAAAATATCTCATTACCCATGAATTTTTTTTTATGTGTTGGGTTTTCACTTTATTTTGTGTGAATAAATTAGTAATTGCTTTGTTTAAAAAATAGCAAAATTTGATATTTGATAGGTGTACCTGTACAAATAAAAATAGTGGCAGCTTATCTTTACTAACGAGAATGGTTATGACACATATTTATGCGTAATGGTGATCTGTATATGTAATGCAAATGTAATAATGTTTATCAATAAAGTTTTGGCAGTCCATTGAATGAAAAAAATATTTAAACGTAAGACAACAAATAAAACTTTTTTCTTGAAGAATAGGAAGAGGTATGCATGGTTCAGTCCAGTTAAACATTTCATTTGTGTTGTATCCATACATTATACAAGGTAAGTTAACCCTGACTTTAAGAAGACATTCCCTGCAGGATGAATGTAGAAGAAATGCTGAGACATAAGTTAATACATTCTAGCTCCAAAGAGTTAATAAAAATATTTCAACTTCAGGATTTTTTTTTTAACTAATTTTATTTATCTATCCTATTATTATTATTTTTCCATTGAAGATCCCATTTTACTGTTTTAAACTGACCTAATCTAAGCAGAAAGCTCACTATCCATGTGTAAGAATATACATAGTGTCCAAATAAGTCTATTGAATCTTATTATAAGAAACTTGTCATTTGTTGAAGATGATTGCGTTTCATTAAATTAATAATATTCAAATACAAATTTTAAGACCTAAAACAGGTTCAAGGCCCATCAGGGTTGGTTAAGTAATATATATGAAATAGAATTTGCATACATAACACAAATTACAGAAATTGACGAATAACATAATAGAAGATACAGAATTTTTAGAATACAATACAGAAACACCAAAATTGCATGTTACATAATACATCAAGATAATTTTACAAAATTAACTTTATTACACCCTTTTACAATTGAAACCACAGACACATTAGAATTACGCAGATTTAGCATCGCATATATCAAAATAGCTTTGCTGAAGTGGCCTATTTATGCAAAGTATGCTACAAAAATTGCGTCACACATTAGGAATGGTATAATGGGACTTAATTGTTTTATCACATAAAAAAACTCAAAATTCATATTTGTTTGTTTGTTAAATTTTACGATTCTTAATTTGACAGTTTCAAATTTGTATATTTCTCCTTCGATATGTACCCCAAATTGTCATATAAGGCCCAATCTACTAAAAATTACAAAATAATATGCTGCCAGCACCCAAGATCAAACAAATGTTACAACCCATTTCCACAATTTTGTCTAGACAGCTGTGGTAAAGAAGATTTATGGAAAATATTTGCATGCACTTACAATTTTATTTATTGTTGAATTGAATTAAAAGTTTTCCAGTTCTGTATTTTTTAAATAATTAATAAATACGCCCAGACAAAAAGAATGTCTGAGAGAAAGGGAAATATTTAAGAAATTAAATCCTATCTTTCATTCAGAACTATTTTCCCAACAAATCTTATGAGGTTTCGGCTTATTTCTCTTGGTCTAGACCAGTAATCATCAAACTCATTTGTCTAAATAACCGCAGATCAGCTTTACAACAATTAGAGTTTATACATATACAGTCAAACCCCGTTAACGCGAAATAGCTTATCATGAAATCCCGTTTAACGTGAAGTAAATCGGGTCTCCGTTTTTAAAATGTTGCTTTTATTTATTCGGTTAACCCGAACTATTTCGACTTCGCGTTAACGTGGTTTGACTACGTAAAGAACCATGTTTTTAGGAGTCGGCGCTACATCACTACCGACATAGTCGAAATCAGTTCGTGGCAGAGCCCAGGGTTCCTCAGACCGCAGAGCCCACGGTCATTGAAAGTGCTTAATATTTTTGAACTGGTTTTCAAGGCCTTGAAAGTTCTTGAAAATGCTTTGAGGTGCTTAAAAGTCCTTGCAAATGCTTAAAAGTCCTTGCAAATGCTTAAAAGTCCTTAATTTTTGCAGATATTGTGTGGCCAACTGCAAAATGTATAAAAATGCAACTCGGCCTTGCCATCCCCGCGTGACCGCCACGTATCAGAATTTCCCGACATATTTATATTACGCATCCACCAGTTTAACTTTTTTGGCAGAATATACTTTATTAAAAATTTATAAATAGACATGATGCCTGAAAACAAATTTTCAAAGGTCCTTAAAAACATTAATTAGGTCTTAAAAAGTCATTGATTTTCATTCTCTGATTTGAGTGAGAACCCTGGAGCCGCACGCGGCTAGCGATCCGCGGTTTGCCGACTATTGGACAAGACTAAAAGGTAATTCGTCACTGAGGCCCAAATAGGTTTTTATAAGAGGAAGTCCTAGTAAGGATCATTCCCTATACTCACTATGTTACAATCTTCTAGCCTAGTGCATTTAGAAACTACTTCATAAGACCTTGAAATTTGAAGAGAAGGTGCGAACAAGATCTATTGTGACACAGGGTCCTTACTAGGACTTCCTCAGAAGCAATGATGTCTGGATGTCCCAGACCATTATAAGGTCAGAATTCACACTTTGAAATCTTGGAAAGATATGAAGTCGATTAGGATTCCTTTCTAAAATTCTGTACAAGAACAAAATCGTAAGGATTATCAAGTAAATTTATCTCTTGGAGTATCGTTAATTTGATAAGGAAAAAAGATCGACCAAATCATAACCAAAAGCTATTCCCTAGTTTAGTAAGTGAATTGTGATTTCAATAGAATAACAAGGAAATCGCAACTTGCATTTTAATTTACTGAGTGCGAAACTAATACAAAGGATGTGAGGTCAAGATTCCCAGAAAAAACTACAAGTGCTACAGGTTTGTATGTCAAATGAAAAATCTCATCGACACTTTTTCCCGTATCAAAATTCAACCGAAAGCCTATTCGTTGAGAGAGATCGTCAGTCTATCACTGCTCCGATAGACCTAACGCTTCATTATTTTTACCACCATATCTGTCAAAGTAAAGCTTTAAAATTATCTGTTTTTTGGAAAGCTGCTAAATAACTATTTTAGTTGGTGTTTTTTTTAAATATAATGCTTCGATACATAACACTTTTTGATAGTCAAGCATAAAAAATAAATTGATTAAGGTCTAATATCGGTCTCAAATTTACCATGACCAGTGCGCTATATTTGTGTGTATAGCAACATTCTAATTATGTATTGATGAGTGACAACACTCCTTCACTTATAGATTCTCTTGCATTTCAAAACAGGAGCGGCACGACGCCAACCAAATTCACGTCGAAATCGGCCTTTTTCACCGTAATTTCCTCGAAATATGATCATTGAAAACAATTAATAAATAAAAACTAAATCAAAATATATTTAAGATTGTATAAAATAGTAGATCCGTTTATTGGATTAGTCGATGGAAACGACTATTAATATTTTAATTGCAATTTCAATAGCAGATTCTTATTGACACTAAGCTTTACAGGCCAGCCTTGCCCACCCAGAACCAGTTTCAACCCTCCGCAGCAAAGTTGTTGGTAAATATGACCTAGTCTATTCATGGGTTGATGTTTGGAAACAAATCCCAAGTCGTCTCTGATTGGCAGACTTCCCGCGTCTTCCGGTTGCTCACTTCCGGCAGAGTCTCTCCGTTTGTTTTCAATGCATTTGTTATTTCGATTCAAGGTTTGTTTTGCTTTTAAAAACTCAAATGAGCAGCGATTATTTTCAAAAATTGGAGCTTTTAGCTCAGATGAGATACAAAGAGAAATTAATTATAGATGGAGGGATCGATTTATCCGATTCATTGGATGTTTCTTTTAATGCAAACTGTGTTGCCACTCATTTAACATTTCGCACTTCCGCTTTGTATTATATTTATGTTTAGTGAATCTGGCAACAGAACAGAACACTTTGGATTTGCTTTGGTTTTGTCGTTAGCTTACGTTCATTCTAAAAGCTAATTAATATACGATTATTTTACGTTTAAATTTCTCAAGATGTACGAAATATGTCCTGTGTGTGTAGTTACGTGTGTGAGCGTCGTCTTCAATAAACTATGTACCAGTGACTACGAACTATTATTTGAGTAATAACAAGTGGCGTCCGTGATTTTGAACTTTACTTCTGATTTCAATATGCTAACGGATATGTTTGACAGTGAAACCAAAGAAGATACGGCTGTTGAGATGAAATACGACAAAATTGAGAAGTTACGGAAAGAAAGAACGAATTTACGAAGATTATTTACCACGACTTGTAATCAGTTTGAGAAAAAACAACAAGAAAAAGTTGAAGGTAAGGAACTTGATTTAATATTCAATAAGATAGTAGATAAAGCCGAGCGTTTATTCAAGGCTGATGCTCAATTATTAGAACTTGTTGATCAAAGCGATAAAGAATATGATGAAATGGAAACGTATAGAGATCGCTTTATTGAACTTAAAACAGAATATGAGCATTATTTACAACAAAGTAGCAGTGATGCTGCGCCAACTGATACAGCTACGATTGGGAAATTGAAGCTTCCAAAAATTGAATTAAAAGAATATGACCTAATGCCAAGAACTTGGGTTGCCTTTTGGGCGCAATACAGTCGTATTCATGAAGATGCTAGTATACGAGAAGAGGATAAATTTCAGTATCTTCTGTCATCTTTGAAGCCAATTTCGAAAGCACGCAGTATAGTTGAAAGTTATCCACCTTCTAAGAAAAATTATGTTAAGGTTATCGAACATCTCGAGTCCAGGTTTGGCAGACGTGATTTATTAATTGACGTGTTTATTCGAGATCTTTTAACTTTGGTAAACAACCGAGCCAATATTAAGCTTTCTGATTTATACGACAAGCTCGGTTCATCTTTGAGAGCTCTAGAAACATTAGGCGTCACTACGCAAAACTATGCTGCCATGCTATATCCGGTTGTAGAGTCGTGTCTTCCGACTGATGTATTAAAAGCTTGGGATAGATATTCAATAAATAGTGAGGTGGATGATGAAGAAACCGTTCAACTTACGAAAGAGAAACTGTTGGAAAGGTTGATGTCTTTTCTTCGTCGCGAAGTAGAAGGTGAAGAGCATCGGGCTTTAGCCGAAAAAGCTTTTGGCCAGCCTACAAAAAATAAAAGGGAATCTTCTAGCAAAGACGAGCCAACAGCAATGACTTTAACATCTTCTTCTGAAAAGTCTAGTAAGATTGAGTGCATTTTTTGCCAGAAACGTCATGCCAGTCAAGACTGTCATAAAGCTGCCTCAATGAATACAGAAGAAAGAAAGTCAATTGTTATACGTAGACGCTGCTGCTTGGTATGCTTGAAGACTGGACACTTGGCAAAAAACTGTCGCAGTGGTATTCATTGCCTTGTGTGTGGAAAGCGACACTACGTAATCTTGTGCCCAGAACTGCCTAAAGAAAATAAAGATAAATTCCCCACTGAATCGAAGATTGAAATGAATACGTCCACCTTATTTACGGAGCTTATGCCTCAGAAGATAATATATTTGAAAACACTATTGCTACGTTTAAGAAATGAAAATCAAGAACTTTACGTCAGAGCTTTACTTGATGATGGATCACAGCGATCATACGTGACCAAAAATGTAGTTAAAGAGTTACGGTTGAACCCTTCAGGAACAGAGTTATTGTCTCAAGGACTATTTGGGGGTAAGCAAACTTCTGAAGTAATACATGGTCGCTATGACATCAATGTTGAGAGTATCGATAGAAGATTTTCATATAACTTGTCAGTTTTGGACCAGTCCAAGATATGTTCGTCTTTGCCTCGCATACGGGACCCAGATTTGATACGAGAATTAAAATGTCGAGGTATTGAACTAACAGATGTCGGTCCAAAGACTCCTCCTATTGAGATGCTCATCGGTGCTGACTTTCTTGGTGGAATATTAACAGGAAAAATCGAAGTTTTGCCATCTGGAATAATAGCTATAGAAACGAAGCTCGGATGGAGTGTTTTAGGTCCAGGAAAGAGGAGAAGTATAAATATGGTATCGTTAAGTATGTATCACTCGGAGATACACAAAATATGGGACTTAGAGTCGTTGGGCATCACAGATCCCACTGAAAGAAAAACCACTAAGGAGCTAGACGAAGAAACTGTTGCATTTTTCCAGGAGACAATTCAGAAAACTGGTGACAGGTATGAGGTAGCACTTCCATGGCTAGCAGGACATCCTCCCCTGTATGATGGATACGATCAGGCTGAAGCAAGACTTCGTACGGTTACTAAACGTCTTTTGAAGGACAATAACTACGAACTGTATGATAGTGTCTTACAACAATGGAAGAATGATAACATCATAGAGGAGGTGACGGAAATTGAAATGTCAAGTTCCAAAGCTTGTCATTACTTGCCCCATCATCCAGTTGTCAAATTGTCAAGCTCTACAACAAAAATAAGGCCGGTCTTTGATGCTTCATACAAACGTGCAGGATATGCCTCCTTAAATGACTGCCTCAGTACAGGACCTAGCTTGTTGCATCGAATCCCTCATCTGATAAGTAAATTTCGTTGTGGTGCCATCGGAGTGATTGCAGACATCAAGCAAGCATTTCTTCAGCTCTCTTTAGTTCCCGAAGATCGAGACTACCTAAGATTCCTTTGGTGGGAAGACAAGAAACACACTAAGCTGAAATTCTACAGACATTGCCGTGTTGTCTTTGGTGTTTCATCTAGCCCCTTTCTATTGAATTCCACGATTAACTTTCATCTTGAATCACAAGAATTCCAAACAGAAATCCTGCAAAGCACAATCAATCGTATGAAAGAAGGATTTTATGTCGACAACTTAGTCACGAGTGTAGATACCTACGAAGAATTGGAGCAATTGCAATCGCAAGCTATCCAAGTAATGCAAAAGGCTTCCTTTGAATTAAGATGTTGGGCTTATAATGGAATTCAAGATGGAGAAAACCAGAATGTACTAGGCCTAAAATGGGATACCCATACAGATGAACTTTATTGTGCTGGCTGTAAAACAACTTCATCAGCAGACAAAGTTCTTTCGAAAAGGCAGCTTCTATCTATTGTCAACAGTATATACGACCCAATTGGATTTACATCACCTGCAACATTACTACCAAAATTGTTGCTCCAAGAAGCTTGGCGAAACAAGATAGGCTGGGACGAAGAATTGCCTCCGAATATTCAGCATCGATATCAACATTGGGTGAAGCATATTGATCTCATAGAACAGTGCAGAATTCCTCGTCGATTGATACAAGGAACTCTTGAGAACACAAGCCTGCACGTCTTTACCGATGCTTCGGCAGATGCATATGCTTGCTGTGTATACTTACGTTCTGAAGAAGAAGCAGGCACCTCTGTCCAGTTAATATCTTCCAAAGCCAGAGTAGCCCCGATGAAAAGACCAACGATTCCACGTTTAGAGTTGCTTGGAGCTGCAATGGGTGCAAGATTAGCATGTACCGTTCTTGAAGCAATACAACAGCCTCTAAGAATTTTCTTTTGGGTCGATTCAATGGTTGTCCTAAGCTGGATAATGAAGGGAGAACCGTGGAACAGTTTCGTTGGCAACCGGGTTAAAGAAATACGTAAACTTACAGCTGTCGACAGTTGGAGATTTGTACCAGGAACTATGAATCCGGCCGACCTGCCTTCTCGTTCTTGCAGTTGGAAGGAGTTGATAGATAGTCGATGGTGGGAGGACCCACCTTGGCTTAAAGAAGCAGAGAATACCTGGCCAAATACTGAGATTACGATGCCTGAAGAAGCTTTAGTTGAAAGAAAGAAAAGTGTTATCTGCAGTACGAATATCAACTTACAAGAAAACTTCAGCAAAGAGCTTCTGTACTTCTCTAAATACAGTAAAGTTATACGAATGGTAGCTTGGATGTTACGATTTGTCAATAATGTTAAGAATAAGTCCAAACGAGTTGCATCCGAGTTAACAAGTGAAGAAATACAGAAAGCAAAACTTGCCATCATAAAACTGGTGCAAAGAGAGTCTCCTGAATTGAAGGAAAAATACTCGAAGTCAATACGATTTTCTGAAGAATCTGGAGTCTTGAAAGTTGAAACTAAGTTGGTTTTGGGTGAAGATCCAGAAGATTTCCAGAGACCAACAGTACTACCCGATCATCCTATAGTGAGACTGTACGTAGAACATGTCCATAAAGCTATGATGCATAGTGGTGTTCAAACAACTCTGAACCATATTCGAGAGCTTTACTGGATTCCTCGCGGTCGGAGGGTAGTTCGAGAGGTTATAAGCAAGTGTGTAGTCTGCAAGCGACACTCGAGTAAACCAGTACAGCCAAATACAGCACCTCTACCCATAGATAGAACGAAACGCATTGCTGCATTCCAAGTCACTGGTGTAGATTTGGCTGGACCTTTGCACTTGCGTCAAGGTATCAAGGCATGGATTGTTTTATTCACATGTGCCGTGTATAGAGCCATTCACCTGGAGCTCGTTACATCATTGTCATCTGAAGCATTCATGCAGGCAATGAGAAGATTCTTTGCAAGAAGAGGGAGATGCTCTGTAATGTATTCAGACAACGGGACAAATTTTACTGGAACAGCACGAGCCCTTCAATCATTGAACTGGAAAGAAATACAATCTGAATGTGCCTTGGAAAACATCAAATGGCGTTTTAGCCCACCCACCGCGCCATGGTATGGTGGTTGGTGGGAGAGGATGGTGCGTAGCATCAAACAAATTTTACGAAAATGCTTAGGAAAAGCTTGCGTGACATACGAAGAGATGCTCACATTATTGTGCGAAGCTGAAAGTGTCATCAATGGGAGACCACTCACCTACCTTTCAGACGATCCAAATGAAATGACACCAATAACTCCAGCTCATTTCATACAAGACATTAGAGGATCAGAAACACATGACTTGGACATTGTCGACTCCAAGCATTTATTGAAAAGAGTGCGGTATGTACACAGTTTGCGAGAGAATTTACGAAAACGATTCCAGAAGGAATATTTAGGTGAACTTGTGCGCAACCCAAAATCTAGATCAAAGCAGAAGGAAATTTCTGTGGGAGAAATTGTTCTCATTGGATGTGAGGACACTAAGAGACTGAACTGGCCATTAGGTTGTGTTGTCGAACTGTATCCTGGCAAGGATGGTATCCAGAGAGTTGCCAAACTGCGAGTTGCAAATGGCTACCTTGTTAGACCTTTGCAGAGACTGTATCCTCTCGAGATGTCCGTCTGTGACTTGCCCTCTGACATAGCAGTAAATGAGAAAGATGGAGAAACTAACGTCGATTCTGGCTATTTGGAGTCTTCAGCAGCTCCTATTCCTAAACATCCCATTCCTAAGACTAAGACTCTCATTCCTAAGACAGAGGTTTCTCAGCCAGTGAAACAAACTCGCAGTGGTCGAAGAATAGTTCCACGCCAACGTTTGGATTTGTAGACTGTAAATATTTCTTAGTTAGGGCTAATGACTCTAAAATTTGTGTTTACCATTATTTGCATTATTCATTATTGTTACTGAACATTGTCGTGGAGCTATTTGTCTTAACTCATAATCATGTTCATCATATTGTCATATATAATTGTTTACATTGTAGTACATTGGTAGTTATCATAATATGTGTAGCAGTTTGCCATATATTTGATTTGTAGTTGTCATAGATTATGTAGTGGTTAACTATTTGTTTGCCATATTTTTTTTATTTGTAGTTTTGTATTGCATTAAGCTTTATTTGCAATACAAAAGGTGGGAGTATGTTGCCACTCATTTAACATTTCGCACTTCCGCTTTGTATTATATTTATGTTTAGTGAATCTGGCAACAGAACAGAACACTTTGGATTTGCTTTGGTTTTGTCGTTAGCTTACGTTCATTCTAAAAGCTAATTAATATACGATTATTTTACGTTTAAATTTCTCAAGATGTACGAAATATGTCCTGTGTGTGTAGTTACGTGTGTGAGCGTCGTCTTCAATAAACTATGTACCAGTGACTACGAACTATTATTTGAGTAATAACAAACTGTTTGTTGACGATACCAGACATAGGCCAGAAGTCTCGTTTGGATACATTTATATGTACCAAATTTTGTTTTAGATACCCAAATTGATGAAATAATGAATTTTTTTTTCCTCAAAAGTTTCAGCTCATATGATATAATTTTACATTTTAAGACATAAATAATATATTTAATATTAACTTCATTTGCTTGACAGGTTTGTATTTTTACAGATTAGACTGTATTTCTTGTAACACTTCACAAATTTATACAGTGCTTTAAATTAAATGTCATGTTTTTAATATTTTTTTTAAAGGTGTTAGAGTGAATTATTTGTGTAGGTCATTATAAAAGGTGTATTATAACTTCAAATGTTGTCTATTAACATATTTAAGGGTCATTCCGTGCAAAGAGGAACACATTTTAATAAAGAATATAATTTATAGAATTTTTTGTACAAAAAGATTCAAAGTTCATTCCTGATAGTTCCTTTTTTTAATAAATTAATTTCAAAAAGTGGACAACACTCGAATTCCGGTTGAGTTTGTTCAATTTTGATGGAAGTGGGTTGTGCGATTAAAAAAAAACGTATAAAATAATTTATTTTTTGCCGACAGTTATATTAAGGATTTTTTAATTACTATATTACTTCAATATTATAAATGATTGAAACAAGTATTTCATTGAATTTAAAATAGATAATTTTGGGTTACATAAGTTACCAGAAATGTGTTTACTTTCATATGATATTAAAAAAAAATTTAACACGTATTTGTTAGCATAAACTTTTCTTAGTTTTAGATACGTACTTTGTTGTCAGTTTCAGTTGCAATGTTATTAAAGACTTGGAAATTTTTCTAATCAAGCCTAAGGATACCAATTTAGAAATTTTTAATTTTATATTATGTACCAATATTGATTTCAATATTTTGATATCAATTGTGGTGGTTCTTGCAAAATCTGATACCTAGTAAAATGTGAAAAGGTTAATTTTTAATTCATTCAATGTGTACAAACAAAATTTATTCTATTAGTCCGAGAGGCGACTGCAATTTTTGGACCCTATCAAACATCATTCTGAAATTTTTATAAAATTTGGAGAAAAGTGATTAGATTACGAATCCACTGGTCTGCCGTGGCAAAAATGGCCGAAACTGACCAAAAATCGACTTGGAATGAGTTGAACTAAAATCCTATTGCCAAATATGTCATAACGTGCCAAAAAGAGAACACACTTTTTCGTCTGGCAACCCACTGCATTTTGATTTTCAGTGAAAAAAGCGCAAACGATTTCAGATATCTGGCTCGGAAAACTTGTATCCTTTAAAAGTAAGCCAAATTGGCGACATCAATTACGTCATCAGTGACGTAATGTTTATTGCCAATTTGGCTCATTTGTGAAAGATGCAAGTAAGCCATAGCCACACATCCGAATCGTCTGCGCCGACCAAACGGTATAGTGGTTAGCGTGCTTGCTTCTAGACCGCGAGGTTGCGGGTTCGAGTCCCGTGTTGGCATGGGTGTTTGTAAATGTATGTTGGCTTGTCTAATGACGAATGTTTCGGCGCATTATAGCCCTCGTGTTGCTGACCGTTATAGCCCTAGGTTTGCGCCAGATATTCTGAATACAACCAACCAACCGAATCGTCTGCAACCTTCTTAATTTAAAATTAAAGAGTGAGGGTTAACAAATAAAAAAAAATGCTCATTATTTGGCAAGTTATGGCTCATTTGGCAAATGGATTTAGTTCAACTTATTAAAAGTCGATTTTTGATCAGTTTCGGCAATTTTTGCCACGGCAGAGACCAGTGAATTCGTAATCTACTCACTTTTCTCTAATTTTTATAACAGGGTTCCCACTCAAATCACAGAATAAAAATCAATGACTTTTAAGGACCTAATTAATGTTTTTAAGGACCTTACAAAATTTGTTTTCAGACATCATGTCTGTATAATTTTTTTTTATAAAGTATTTTCTACCAAAACAGTTACAAGTTCGCGCATGTGTAATACAAATATGTCAGAAAATTCCGATATAATGAGGATAAGTGGCGGACACTCAGGGATAGCAAGTCTGAGTTGCATTTTTGTAAATTTTGAAGTTGGTCAACATACGCAAAAATTAAGGACTTTTAAGGATTTCTAAGCATTTCCAAGGACTTTTAAGCACCTCTAAGCATTTTCAAGGCCTTGAAAACATGTTCAAAAATATTAAGCACTTTTAATGACCGTGGGAACCCTGTATAAAAAATTCAGAATGATGTTCGATGGGGTCCAAAAATTGCAGTCGGCTCTCAGTCTATATGAACATACTATATTTCATACCACATTGCGGAACGAAACAACATCGCCCGTACTTCCTTTTTGACTACACTTTATTCATTATGATTAAAATTTATAACTATGGATAAATACTAAGACTCAGAAAGACACTGTTCGTATCCACAAACACGGAGATCAAACACCAACCGGAAGTTGCGAGAAGTTTCTGTGGTCTCGTCCGGTTTACAGCGCCATCTATGCACCGCTTCTCACTTCAAGTCATGAATACAAGAGGACAGGATGAAGTGAGCTCACTGTAGGAACCGGTTCCCCTATGACTGTAAAGCATTCAGTGAGCTCAAATCAGGTTGTCTTCTAGTATAATGTTGCCGCTACTAGGGTCAATTTTAGTTGCTAAAAGTTCTAAGTAATAATAGCTATAAGCTTTCTTCTTACTGCAGTGTTTTACACTTCAATTTTACTAAGTAAACTGTAATTTAACCTTAAAGTCTTAAACTCTCACAAGATGGAACGCCCTTTGAAGCGGAAAAGATTCGATGTTGATCTTTCGTGTGTAGACTCAGAATAGAAATGGTAAAACTGGTAAAAGTTTCTCGAACTTTCAGACTCGAGTTAAAGAAGTTACAGATAAAATCAGCTAACACTCTTAACTTATTAAATATCTGCGAAGGTTTATTTATACATGACGACTTTAAAAAGGGTTATATTTTAAATCTCGAGGTAGCATGGAGTACGTAAAGTGTCAGCGACAAGGATATAGCAATCCATTATGATGTAATCCTATTTAATTAATTAGCCTGCAGATTCCATTATTTACAGTAGATATCTCGGATCGTTCGTAGTCTCGAATACAGCTATTCTCCTTTAAGCAGTAAGTTAATCTGTTACATTTAGAGGTGATTGTAGGCATCAGGGTATCTGGTTTAGTTAGTTGTACTGCTGAACTCGTTGCTGCAACAGGGCCAGTCCCAGAGCCATCCCTTGATGTAAGAATTGGAGTAGGTATTAGTCGCTCCCAGTCCAGATTTTCAAGATTTCTCCTGACCCTCATCTGATCGACATAACGCCTTCATAATTGCGCATTAACGTCAATAGTGGAGTTGTCCATATTTGCTGACAACTCTGCCAAAACTTCATTGTTAATCTCTATGTCGGATGATTTTTAATGAGGTGGTTGATTTCATTAGGTACACCTCCATCCATTTGGGCCGACCAAACGGTATAGTGGTTAGCGTGCTGGCTTCTAGACCGCGAGGTTGCGGGTTCGAGTCCCGTGTTATGCATGGGTGTTTGTGAATGTATGTTGGCTTGTCTAATGACGAATGTTTTGGCGCATTATAGCCCTCGTGCTCCTGAGGGCGCCGGATAATCTGAAAACAACCAACCATCCATTTGGAGTGTGCGTCCACAATAATGAAAAACGTGTCCCAATATTGGTCCTTCAAAATTGATGTGGATTCTCCACGGCCAGTTGGGTTGCTTCCAGTGTTGGACTTTGGCCTTCTGAGGATCTATTTTTATTTGAGGGCAGTGGACGGCGGTTTATGTAATTGTGTCTTCTATGTCTCTGTCAATATTTTTCAAGAATACCAACGCTCTTTCAAACTCCTTTATCTTGGCAATTCCCAAATGCCCATGGGAAAGTTCGTCGAACACTCGACGCTAGAAACGTTTCAGAACCATTACTCTTATTTATCCTTACATAATACTACCATCTTGAAGTCTACTCTATATTCCTTTCCATCACCACCCCTCCACTCTGTAGAGTGTGTAACAGTGATCTCAAGTCGACAGCAGTCTCGATCTCTTTTGCTAAGTCTCTGGAAGTGTCTGAATCAGTTGCAGCTGGAAAAGCGGGACATCATCTTGGACCTCTAGTTCTTCTGACTGGGCTGCTAACCTTGAGAGGAAATCCGAATTACCGCGATCCTTGGTGTTGCGATAGATGATATGAAAATGAAAGGATTGCAGATTTAATGCAAAACTTTAGTTGCTGACAAGATTGGTAGGCCTTTCTTGAATCCGAAAATTGCAACCAATGGTTTGGGTTCTGTTATGAAGATGAAGCTTCGACCCCTTACGTACAGGTAGCATCTTTTTCCGCCCACACTCACAAGAGCTTCTTTGTCAATTTGTGAGTATTTTGTCTCAGTATCCCTAAGAGTTCTTAATGCAAAAGCTTTAAGACATTCTGTTCCATCGGACATTTTGCGGGAAAGCACCGTATCTAACCCTACTGGACTAGCGTGTCGGTTGTTATAGGGAGTACTGTATCATAGTGCACAAGTATTTGAGAGGGAAAAATAATTTTTTTTTATGTTCTGGAATGCTGAGAATCTTTCGACCAAATTAACTTAAGAGGTTTTTTTTTTTTTTTTTTTTTTCATTCATTAAGTTATTCAATGGATTAGCAATTGTACCCAAATTAGGAATGCATAACAAAAAGTAAGATGATGCCATCGACATCCTGGATTCTTTGTATAGTACAAAGCGAGACGAAATCGTTGCTAAACACTGCCTGGCATCTAGAGTCCTTCAAAGGAAAGTGTTTTTGTGGATATGATCTCCATTTACGTAATATTTGTTCAGCTAAGGATTACTGTGTAGTGGATGTAGTAAGAAAGGACATTATCATAAAGAATGCAAGTCTAAAACTTAGTGCAATGCTACAAATTTTACTGCGCCAACCAGTACTCTTGTATCAGTGTCTACTATTCCTCGCTTCTCCAAAAGTCAATAACTAAAGTTTTGATAAATGGGGCTGAACTGAATGTCTTGATTGATAGTGAATCACTCAGTTTTATAAATCAGCGTTTTGTGAAAAAGTTTGAGATTCAAGCAAAACCATATTTTGGTAGAGTAACTATGGCTAATTCTTCCTTAAATTTCAACATTACAGGTTGTTGCATAGTTACTGTAAAATTATAAACACCTTTTTACTCCGATGTAGAAGTTTTAACAATGAAGTTTCCTGATTGGCCATGATTTACTGAAAGATCAGGTCTCTGTTGAGATTGTTTTCAAGTGTGACAGACTATCTCTTAAAATAATATGCTCATTAGTTATCGCTGAAGTACCTCCTACCTCCTTTTTCTAAGTGTAAATCTGTCATTACTGAGTCAATAAGGCATACGGAGGTAAATAACCATATCATTGCTAGAGAGATAAATAAATTGAAGAAAGTGTAATTGTACCAAGTAATTCGCTTTGACGTGCTCAAGCTTTTGTTGTGCACGGAGCTTTTGTTGTGCAAAGGAGAACACCACAAACCAAGTATGGCTGTTGATTATTTACAGATTTTAAATTAATTTGCATCACTTGATACTAATCCCTTCCCCAAAATTAAAGAACTAATCACAGATTTCAAAATACAAAATATTCAGTACTACTGACCTCAAGAGTACCAATCTTAGAATCTGAAAAGCATTATATAGTTCTTTTGAGGTTGGTGGCAAACTCTATCAATTTCTGTGTGTTCTCTTTGGAATCACAAACGGATTTCTATTTTTCAAAGAACAATTGATAAAATACTTGCAAAAGAAAATTTTAGAGGGTACTTTTCCCATATCTGGATGATGTAACCACATGTAGAACAATCAAATTGAGCATGACCGCAACTTGGAGAAGTGTATGGCTTCTGTTAAAAAGTATAACTTAACATGGAAGGAAAAAAAGTGTTTTTTTCTACTAAATCTATCAAGTTATTAGGATACAATTGGAAGAAAAGAAAATAACGAAATCTGATCCTAACAGATTTACTCCATTGATTAATTTGCCTATTACTAAAGAGATGGTATCTTAAATAACCAGCACTAGGCTTGTTTACTCACTACTGCCACTGGATTTTCTGGCAGAAAACATTTAATTCACTTAAGTTTGACGTAGCCAATACTTCTTTAGCTGCCGTTGAAGATAACATATCATTTAGTCAAAACTGATGCTTCATCAGATTTTTCTGTAGAGGTCACTCTTAGACAGGCTGAACGTTTGTTTTCATTTTTCTCTAAAACATTAAATTCTTCTGAGCGAAATTATTGGAAAAGAAGCCTACGCAATTGTTGAGTCATTACGAAACTGGCGACATTATTTAATCGGTCGTTTGAAGCTGTTGCTGATTTAAGTTCAGTTGCATTTATGTTCGATCAACTGGTCCAATACTTATGTGGAACCATGTACGAGTTATAATAAGTACAAGCCTATCGTACATGAATTTGAGCTCATTGAGGCAAATTCAGATTATGCTAATGTTGCCCTTCCAGATGGACGAGCAACTAGTATTTTTGTGCGACATCTTATACTATGATGAGATACTACAACTATTAATTGTGAAGGTGACGTTTGCGACAACTAGCCACCCTTGCCTTCTTTCGATTATGAGAATTCTGAATTAGCTGATAGACTTCTAGAACCATCATCATCTTATCATGATAGTGCTTTCCCATTTTCTGGCATTCTAGATTCCTTCTCAATGAGTCTACAACAAATGAGCTTTTGCGAGATGGTGCATCACCATCACATCCTAAAAGATTGATGCGCAAGTCTTCTTATTTGGTGATTTATTTGGCTGAGTGAACATATACAGGAAGAGGTGAATGTGCTATATTTATGCGCTTGTGGAGCTACTAGAAAATAAAAAGTTTTCATTTGCCTCACTCACTGTTAGGAAGTATGTATGTTTAGATCACAGTTATCAACAGCAAAGTTCGAAGGAAAATATGTGCATTGCGATTGGTCATACAATGCAACTCCGGTCAAAATAAAGTCTTGTGACTGTCCTTAATATTTCAGTGCGTTTAGACAATTTACGGTAAAAATTTGTAAGAAATTTCACAAATTAACAGGGTAGGTATTCAATTGAAATAGAATAGTTCCTTTACAAAATAAATAAAAAATGTGATTAAAAAATTTTAAATAAAAAAAAAGTGGTGAGTAAGGTTTAAAGTTATAAGAAATACATAATACTTTCAGACTGGAATATCAAAAGGTAAAATGGTAGGCAAGTACTAAAATTTCTAAATTCTTCAGTAATGCTTTTGCAAAATAGTATAAACTTTTAGCTCTCCATCCTCTTCTCCCTCATTGAGTCTTAATCACAATCCTTGTGTTTTATTGATGTCCAGAATAAATTTCTATATTGATATTCGATTTCATGTCTCAAGAGCGGCTCGATGACTAATAATACTTCGCCGATACGCCTCACTAACATTCTGAATTACTTAGGCGCATTTTAAACCAGGGTATTGTATACTAGTGTCGAATGACGTCATAAAGGTAAAAAAAAAAAAAAAGGGCGGGACCAACTAACCCCTCCGTCTCATCTAAGACATAAAAAATTAACTTATGCAAACATTCTAGGACCTTACTCCAGAATAAAGTTAATGTAGAATATTACAGAACTTTAATACCTTAAACTATTAATACCTTAAACATGCTAATATCCACGCAATTAAAGACACGGTTGAATATTGATTGATGATACCTAATTTATCTAGTCCAGTACAAGAGTATGCCGACCAAAAGGTATAGTGGTTAGCGTGCTAGCTTCTAGACTGCGAGGTTGCGAGTGCGAGTCCTGTGTTAGGCATGGGTGTATGTAAAAGTATGTTGGCTTGTCTAATGACGAATGTTTCGGCGCATTATAGCCCTCGTGTTGCTGACGGCGCCAGATAATCTGAAAACAACCAACCAGTACAAGTATACCACACAGTCGAGTAAATTGACTTCGTGTTCTACAAGTAATTAAAATTGTTTCTTATTAATTTATTAAACGATTCTCCATCCTTCCTTTATGCATCAGTCTCTAAATTTGTTTATAACTAACTAGATATCGGTAATTCCCAGTGGCTCCATTGGACTGTCAGATTCTTGACGATGGCTTAGTCGTGATATCAAGCCAGCGCGCTTGCCATAATTATGACACTGGTTGACATATAGAATAATTGTGGCTGCTGCACGTTAAATACGTGGCGGTCTCTTGTTGGTGTGGCGTGGATGTCTGCGCCTAGTCATCTATTGTTCAAAATTATGATTTAACGTAATTTCAATTGTATAATTGCTATACTGCATACGTCACCACAGTATAGCTCTATCTCAAGTAGTCCTAGCGTCTGAAAACTGCAAACCAACCAACCACAAGTTATCGGTTAACACATTTTAAAACTAATTTTAAATTAACCCTTGAACTACAAACCGGGGTAGATATCTACCTCAGGTAAACTTTGAACAACGTTTTTAAGTTAGTCAGTGATATTATCAACTGAAGACCAATAATAATTTACATAATTTAGTTCAAGGTTCTAAAAATAGGGCGAGGTAGCCAGACCCTTCAGTTTCTTGTTTACTGTGACGTAGTGAAGACGTGAATCTTGTGTGGGGTTGATATTTATCCCGGTTTGTAGTTCCCGTTAGTGTTTTGTGTAGGTAAGTTTAGTGCAAGCGACCGACCTGTGAGAGTCACAGAGTAATCTACTGCAGCGATTGTGGTGCCTTTGAATGAGTCAAATCGTAACTTTACTTATGATTATTTTTTATATGTATCAAATTTCTCTTTTAGCTATTCGAATCGATTTTTCACCAACTAAAGCTTGATAAAATTAAATTTGCTCTTCACCATTTTCTTTAGCATGAAAAAACAAAAAAGTTCAAGGACTTAAAAGTCAAATGACTGCTTTAAGAACGGTTTTACGAGCAAAAAAACCGTGGGGTTAATATTTACCCCGGTTTGTAGTTTACAGGTAAAAAAAATGGGTTTGTAGTTCTTGGGTTAATAACGTAGTTCCTCAGTAACGCAGTTATTGTCGACATTCTGAATTCTGCTTATAAGCGAAAATTGTGACTATTCAACGGTGGTTTTGTCACACCTACAGGCACAAATGGTATACAGATATTTATTTTCAGGCTAATTTAAGTATAGAAAAGAGGAGATCTCGACATTCTTGTAACAACTACCATCCCTATCATGGCAGATCGGTAAGATTTCAGACAAGCATCGAGTGTTCGGTTATAGGGAAAACTGGATATGTAAGTACTTTTTTGTAATTTTTAAGTTACTACAGAATGGTCACAGAACCTGGAAATCAGGGAGCTTTCTGATTCTGGAAAAAAAATCGGGGAATTTTGAAAAATTTCATGAAAATCGAGGACATTTTCTATTGTTGTTTAAGGCACGTTTTCCCGTTCATACTTATTTTGGCGCTATTTACCTAAGATTTTCATTCCCACTAAAACTATTTAAAAAAAAAATTAAAAAAATTGGCATATTATCTCTTTAGCATACATGTTCTCTTTGATCAGGGTGTCTACACTTCTTGAAAAATTGTAGAAATTTGAAAAAAGTTTGCCGTAAAATCATGGAATTTTTTAGAAATCTGTCAGGGAACTTTTTGTCTTGGATTTTGTGGCCACCCTGTACTACTTGAAGGTATCTTAATACTATACTTTAACCAAATAAACCGCTACTGCTCATTTATTAAGTCCTCAGAAAAATATGTATTCTTTTTTATCGTAAAAGAAACAAAACTTTAGAATTCAAATGACTACCTTTGCATTGAATAGGATATTTAAAGACTCATAGGATAAATGTGAATGTAAGCGAAACTTTTGATAAGAAAATGAAACTAAATATTTTAGTATGCATAGAATTTTAATATGTTTTAATTTACATTATATACGAGACATTGACGGAACATTCTTATTTGTAAACAAAGGCACAATGAAGTAGCTTACAGCCACGTATATGTATAAAGCATGAATATCCAATTTTCTCTTAAAATCACCTACCCCAAACGAATTCACCATATCGACTGGCAGACAATTCCATTCATCAATTACCTTGTTGTTGAAATAATGTATAACACTCTAAAAGCGTCTGCCAGAAGTTGCTTGTTTTGGTTCCACAAACACAAAAAAAAAAGTATTTTAATTTATTTTTTTCAATAAGTAAAAAGTGCCACCAAATGTTAAACCCTACTTTTATTTTAGTTTGTCGTACATTTTAAAAACAAGATCCAACCAGACTTTAGAAGCCTTAACCGAAAGGAAAAAACAACAACCTTCGATAAGTGCCATTTCTTAACTGTATGACAACTCACCTTTATTTGTGCAAGAATGGGAATTATTAAAATATATAATTTCGATACTTTTAAAAATTTCATTTAATTGATGTTTATTCTCATGCAAGAATAAAGCATTCTTTTAAAGAAATATGACTATATTCCTCAAGCTCATCTATTGCTGTATGTTTTTTTTTTTTTTTTATATTGCAGATGAAATTTGTTGCCCAACCTGATTCACTTACAAGCTTTCCTTCTGTTGCAATAACAGATCCTTAAAAGATTATACCTCCATCTCACGAATGGTATAAAGCCAAAAAGCCAGGACACTCCCTATCTCTTCCTTGTGATAGGCACACCAATACCCGTCTGTCCCGACTTGCTAGTGGTCACCTTAAAGGCCTCACATATTCCGGGGGAAGCAAAAATTTTCCTCTTTGCCCTAAATGCCAAAAAGAACAGGCATCACCTCAGCACATTTTGGACTGCCTTGGACTGGGAGGACATTTATAACTGTCCACAACTAGTGTCAGACTTCATTAATGTCAATGGCTTCACTGATATTGTCTGACTTCGTCAGACAAAAGGGAGATTAGAAACAACAACAACAAGATTAATTAGTATATGTCCGAAATTCTCAATTATCATTGAAAAGTTATGGAATATTGATCCTATGAATTCATCATCAAGCAAGTTTGATTCTAAGAAGAAACTGGAATTGAAGAATATTTTTTTTTTCAACATATTCATAACAGAAATTCGTGAATAGTTTAATTTTAAAAAGTATATCGTTGCATACTGTCGATGTTTTGAAGAAAAAAAAAATATATATAGTTATGGTAATATTTATGTTTACTATGATTCAAATAGTTGCATCCAGAAATCTATAAATTCGACTGGACATCCTTTCATCTTTATCTTTCAATAAAGCTTGTTTTTACGCTTTTCAGCACAGATTTGTAAAACCTGGTATTGGTTTTATTTACTTCTTCCACTAGGTTGCGTATACTTTAACACATTTTTACAATGGTACTCAATAACAAAATTCGTGAGTTTTTCGTAACAATAAATTGAGTTGTTATTGGACCGACGCAAAAAGAATGCATTTAAATTATGGTTTGGTTTATTTGAATAAATACTCTCTGGAATAAAAAGACGACTCGGGATCAATACAAAATGACTTTAATGTTAAAATTCTTTTATACAGATTATACAAGATATTTACATAGCTTTTGTGAAACAATATTTATAGGTTTATAGCCATTTTCGACACCCTTTAAAATCATGGGCCCAAGGCCCGGGTCTTGTGAGCATTGGCGATGATCAAGGTTGCACGTATGTACTGATATAAAGTAAAATCCCTAAATTACTTTATTGCACTTGATTCGTCTGTTATGTTCAGAAGAACTTTGTTGTAGTTCATCATCTGATTCAATCTTGTTCCTATTACCGTGGTGGTATTTTGGCTTAGTTTAGAAAAAGAAAGTTCTAAGATATTCAATAAGGTTAGATTTTACTTTGTTAAAATACTGTAGCATATTATTTTACAAAATACATTTATGCAACATCGGTTGAGATATTCTTAAACAAAGTTTATCTTTGATGCAACCAAGATTGAAATAGTTGACAGTTTAAGTGGAAACTGCAATAAAGTTATCTTTTATAACTATAATATATTTGGTTCAAATTGAGAAGGGGATTACATTGTTCTTCCATGTTATTCTCGTAGTTTGTACGCTTGTAGGGTGCACATAGATGTTGTTCTATGCATCTCATAATATTTGAATACGTAGCTATATGCAAATAAATCTGATGATTCATGTAAACACGATGTGTTGATGTTTTTTCCGTGATTTCGACAGCGCGCACATTTAAGCAACATGTATCAACTATGATGTTATTACCGTGATTCCGAAACTTTGCACTGGTTAATGTGTAATGTGCATAGAGTATTAAATATGTTCTTCTAGTATTGTTTGAATTTATTACTTGTGCTGATGCTGTGCACATCTGTTATCTGGTATGGCCATCAGGAAAACAGTTACTGCAAACTAAATACATAAAATAAAAAAAATCTTGGTGTATTGTATGGCAATGTATCTTTCATCTTTGATGTTGTTACCGTGATTCCTACATCTTGCACACTTTGATCGTGCAAATTGAGTGCATACAATATACTTTTCAGATTCGATGTTATCGTGATTCCTACATCTTGCACACTTTGTTTGTGCAAACTGAATAGATAAATTATAAAACTCCGATGTATTGTATAGCGATGTTCTTTTCATCTTTGATGTTGTTACCGTAATTCCTACATCTTGCACATTTTGATAGTGCAAATTGAATACATAAAATACAAACTAGATGCATTCTATGGCGATGTATCTTTCACCTTTGATGTTGTTACCGTGATTCCTACATCTTGCACATTTTGATAGTGCAAATTGAATACATAAAATACAAATCTAAATATATTCTATGGCGATGTATCTTTCACCTTTGATGTTATTACCGTGATTCCTACATTTTGCACACTTTGTTAGTGCAAATTGAATACATACAATATATTTTTCAGATTCGATGTTATCGTGATTCCTACATCTTGCACATTTTGTTAGTGCAAACTGAATACATAAAATATAAATCTTCGATGTATTGTATAGCGATGTACTTTTCATCTTTGATGTTGTTACCGTGATTCCTACATCTTGCACATTTTGATACTGCAAATTGAATACATAAAAATACAAATCTAGATGCATTCTATGGCGATGTATCTTTCACCTTTGATGTTGTTACCGTGATTCCTACATTTTGCACACTTTGTTAGTGCAAATTGAATACATACAATATATTTTTCAGATTCGATGTTATCGTGATTCCTACATCTTGCACATTTTGTTAGTGCAAACTGAATACATAAAATATAAATCTTCGATGTATTGTATAGCGATGTACTTTTCATCTTTGATGTTGTTACCGTGATTCCTACATCTTGCACATTTTGATAGTGCAAATTGAATACATAAAAATACAAATCTAGATGCATTCTAGGGCGATGTATCTTTCACCTTTGATGCTGTTACCGTGATTCCTGCATTTTGCACACTTTGTTAGTGCAAATTGAATGCATAAAATATGAATCGCAATGCATTCTATGATGACTTACCTTTCATCTTAGATGTAATTACCGTGATTCCGACATGTTGCACAGTTTGTCAGTGCAAATCGAATGCATAAAATATAAATCGCAATGCATTATATGATGACGTACCTTTCATCTTTGATTTTATTACCGTGATTCCGACATGTTGCACAGTTTGTCAGTGCAAATTGAATGCATAAAATATAAATCGCAATGCATTCTATGATGACGTACCTTTCATCTTTGATGTTATTACCGTGATTCCGACATGTTGCACAGTTTGTTAGTGCAAATTGAATGCATAAAATATAAATCTCGATGCTATGGTGATGTACCTTTCATTTTTAATGTTGTTACCGTTATTCCTACAGTTTGCACATTTTGATAGTGCAAAATGAATACATAAAATATAAGCAATATTCCATATGCATAAAATTATAAATATCTATGTATTATATGGGTGATGTACCGTATTTGAGAAACCTTTCGGTTAGTGAATAATTTATGTTTTAACAGAGTGGCCACAGAACCGGGAAAACCTGAAAATCAGGGAAATGTCAGGGAGCTTTCTGATTGTGGAAAAAATCAGCGAAATGTCAGGGAACTTTTTAAAATTTTATGAAAATCAGGGAAATTGTGTATCGTTTAAGGTACGTTCGTCCATATTTTGGCGCTATTTACCGAGAGATTTGTGGTGGTAAGCCATTAGAAGTTTAATGTTACGGAATAATTTAAACTTTTCATTACCAGCAAAACTATTTTTAATACACCATACCCGTCACACCAATACCCGTCTGTCCCGACTTGCTAGTGGTCACCTTAAAGGCCTCACATATTCCGGGGGAAGCAAAAATTTTCCTCTTTGCCCTAAATGCCAAAAAGAACAGGCATCACCTCAGCACATTTTGGACTGCCTTGGACTGGACTGGGAGGACATTTATAACTGTCCACAACTAGTGTCAGACTTCATTAATGTCAATGGCTTCACTGATATTGTCTGACTTCGTCAGACAAAAGGGAGATTAGAAACAACAACTATCTTTAAAAAGTTTACATATTATCTCCTTAGCATACATGTTCTATTTTATCAGGGTGTCTAGACATCTGGAAAACCTAAGAAAATTGGGGAAATTTAAAAAAAAGTTTGCCCTAAAATATGGGCATTTTTTTGAAATCTGACAGGGAATTATCAGGGAAATTTTTTTCCTGAATTTTGTGGCCCCCCTGTTTAATTTGTTAGTTAAGGATGAAGGTCGGTTTTGGCATTTTTGAAAAGTTTATTTTATCAACTAGATCTAAATATGTTGAAATTGTCATAATACATTTTATGCTTGCGTCTTATTTTTGAAATATCAATGTAACATTTTACCAATATTTCGTCCATAACTTCTTCTTAAATATAATTCGTTATACTAAAATTGTAATTTTCAGTGTATGTTGAGTATTTTGTAGATAATAATCTGATACAGGAATTTATAATAGTTACCACATTTTTTGCTTACAAAATGTCAATTTAAATAATAAAATATAATTATATTGCTATTTGTGTTTTCATTTCTACTTACTACTTAATCAAGCAAAAAACAATTTTTTAAATAAAAATCAATAGCTTCCCAGCTCAAGAACCGTGCCATAGCAAACTAAAAACACTGAATACCGGAACATACGTTATAAATTGCGTACAGTTCTGGCCGTGCGCGAAAATTCAAGTGTCATGCTAGATGCTCAGTCTCGCGAAAGGAGTGTTGTCCCGAAATAGCCAGACCGTGATGTCACAACGGAAAGCCATCACCAGCAGGGCCAGATTTAGAAAGTTTTTTACTGTAGGCCCAACATTCAGAGAGGGGCCCCCAATAGCAAATATTTATTTCCTTACATCACAATATTACCAGATCAAGCTACATTCGTTAAGACTAACTTTTTACAATTAAAACTCATAGTTTACTTTCACACGATTTTTTTGTTATAATTAGTATGGTCTTAATTTCCTCAAAACTTTTGAATTAATCAAGACCCCCCCCCCCCCCCATGAACACTGATTTTAAAGCACACTTTCCTGTATTTTAAACTTACATTTTACCACAGGGTCCACAAATTATATAATAATAAAGATTACTTAATTTTATAACAATAATTGTAAATAATACAAAGTAACCTTTCCACTGTTTCCACGATCTCACCAAAAAGGAGGGCCAAAAAAGCCCACAGAAGAGCTTGCAAACCAACCAATCACAAATACTCTTTCATTTCATAATATAAGAAGTTGTATATGGTTGGTTGGTGAACATCTCTTTACAAGAGGCGAGAGAAGGATAACAACGGCGTAAAGCCTTGTCTCCGTGTACATATGAAGAAATTGTATATGATTGGCTGAACCGGCAAGATTTGCTTAGTTAGGTTTTATTAGGTTAATCTATCTAACTTAACTCTCTGTGACTATAAAAAATATGGAATTTGCGGATGTGTATCTAAATTTTTTTTATTATTTTTGTTCAGTGCTTCCCATTAAAAGACCATTATATTTACAATTTTCAGAAAACTTTCAAAATTTTGGGGCCTCTAGGCTCCGGCCTAATGGTAAATCAGGCCCTGATCACCAGATCGCTCCTTAAGTAAGATTGCATACGAAGATGGGTAAAGAAGCATCAAAAGTTGGAATATTTACAATGCCTAACTACGTAATATCTTCTAAATCAAAGTATAGGAATACATTTAAAATTGATATAAATTTAGGGGTGCTAGCGAAACTGAGCATATAGCAAGACGGTTTTTCGCGCACGGGCTCAGTAAACTCAATGAGGATATATTCCCTCCCGAAATTGTTGTCTGCCTTTAAAGCTTTTTTTGTTTAAAATGGTACTATTATGACTTGTTAACTTATAATTTAATATTCCCTCCCGAAAAAAATCGCCGACTTCAAGGAAAATAAAGCCCATGTCAAAATTAGGACCCCCATTGTAATGTGTCAGGCTGACGCATGGAATAAATTTACCAAACAAAATCATTTAAAATCTTACTTGTTGTAAAAGTAAACTGCATTTTACGAAGTATTAATACAGGGTTCCCACACATATCAGCCGACCAAATGGTATAGTGGTTAGCGTGCTGGCTTCTAGATCGCGAGGTTGCGGGTTCGAGTCCTGTGTAAGGCATGGGTGTTTGTAAATGTATGTTGGCTTGTCAAACGTCGAATGTTTCGGCGCATTATAGCCCTCGTGTTGCTGACTGCCCCAGATAATCTGAAAACAACCAACCAACACACTTATATCACAGAATGAAAATCAATGACTTAACACGTTCGCTGCCACTGGCGCGTCAGCATGGCGCTACCTTCCATGCCGGCGACGCTCTAGGACGACGATCGAGTATGATAAGTAAACTGCTTTATTTTTAGTTCGGATTTGGAGTTTGAACGAAGAGGTTTTTGAGGCACGTTAGTGAAGCATTATTTTTATATTTTTAGGAAATAAAAGGTTTTTCCTTTTTTCTGGTTTTACTATTAAAATATAAGGAACGTTTTTAATCATTAAAACACTTTTTAAATTCGGCTTCTGAGGATGGATATATAAATTTTGGTGGCAGCGAATGTGCTTTGGAAATTTGCTCTCGGGTATCGTGTTTATGTATAAGTTTTTAATAAAGTACATTCTACTCAAAAAGTTACAAGTTAGCGCATGCCTAATACAAAATTCCGAAATGGTGTGGATAAGAGGCGGTCACGCGGGGATAGCAAGTCTGAGTTCTATTTTTATAAATTTTGCAGTTGGGCACACAACATCCACAAAAATTAAGGACTTTAAAGGACCTCAAAGCTTTCTAATGACTTTTAAGCACCTCTAAGCATTTTTAAGAACTTTCATAGCCTTGAAAACAAGTTCAAAAATATTAAGCACTTTTAATGACTCTGAATTGAAACAAATTATTCAATAATTTGTACTCGGTCATTATTCAATAATTAATGACCGTGGGGACCCTGAATTATACGAATTAAAACTTTTATGAATTCTCCTTCTTTGTATTTTTTTGTTTTTGTATAATTAGGCATTTACCAAATGTTTTTTTTTTTTTTTTTTTTTTTTTTTTTTTTTTTTTTGTAAACCCTTTAGTGAACAATTTCCGCATTTTTAATTTTTTTTTTATTCAATTTTAAATGTTTTGAAAAGGCCATAAACACAAAACTTTCTGCTCACCGCGCTTTTTCTTTTAATTTGAAACCTAAGTTCGCTTGTTAGATTTTGGTGAGAAAACGACGCATTTGTCTCGAATTGAATATGACGTCACTTGATCTGAAACAACTTGGTTTGAAACGCAGCAGTGGATACCAGTTTTGCAAGTTTCTCCCGAATTGCGCCAATCGGTACGGGATATGGCAATTGTCTACCAAACACACACCAACAATTTGGCAGAAACCACACGATAACCATAGAGAAAGGAAAGATGTCGTGACGTCACAGCTATAACGTAGCGCTTTGGTCGGACGGGGTTTCGGGGCATTTTCTTTTCTTAATATTTAAATAACTAATTTTTTTTAAAAGAACTTTTGTTTTATTATTTGGATTCAGAAAGAAATTTTTCATAAAAATAAACTGATTTCACTCGTTTTTAAAAAATGCGGGAATTGTCCATTGCAAGCGGGTTGCAGCTCAAATTATGCTGACACTAAGAGTTAAATGTCTCAATAGGGTGTGCAATTTAACATGGTATAAGTTTAAGAAAAACTGGACATAAGGGACCATTCAGCAATCTAGTCCTGATGAATACAGTATACAATCTCAAACGTTACAAAAGTTAAACGGTTAAAGAAAAATATTTAAACTGTTAGGCAGATATTTCAATAAACTAATATCACTCTCTAGAACCTGGGATTATATGAAAACTAGGTGTGTGTAACATTAATTGCATAACTGTCAAATAAACTATAAGGTGAGACCTAAAAGTAAGGTGACTGATGTCATAATAATCACTGTATTATACATTTGCAGATAAAGACATCACTGTATTTCAAAGTAGTTCCCTGCCGTCTACAATACACTTCTGACAACGTTCATACAAGTTCTTGAAACTTCTGAAAAAGTCCTCTTTTGAGAATGTCTTAAGTTCCTTGGTAACAGCAGCTTGAATGTCTGAGATGCTTGAAAATAGGTTTCCCTTCAGTGCCAATTTCAGTCGTGGAAAGAGTACAGTATTACAACCTCCTTATTCCCCTGATCAAGCGCCAGCAGATTTTTTTCTCTTTCCACAACTGAAATTGGCACTGAAGGGAAACCTATTTTCAAGCATCTCAGACATTCAAGCTGCTGTTACCAAGGAACTTAAGACAGTCTCAAAGGAGGACTTTTTCAGAAGTTTTAAGAACTTGTATGAACGTTGTCAGAAGTGTATTGTAGAAGGTAAGAACTACTTTGAAAGACAGTGATGTCTTTATCTGCAAATGTATAATACAGTGATTATTATGACATCAGTCACCTTACTTTTCGGTCTCACCTTATATAATACTGATCAGTGCATTCAAATTTGGCATCGAATGGTTGTTATTTACAGTTTTCGTATGTATTCAGTCATTTAAATAAAAATGGCCAGCTTGGCGTTATTTTTGGGAATCTTTTTTTTCATGCGTAAAAATAACAAGGGCGAAATGTTGAGACAAGACATTACATTACCCTTTCTTGTGTACATGAAACAGAGGAACATCAATAGTTGATGGGCGGTGCTCAAGGCCAGATAACTGTGTTAAAGGCATTCGTTTTTCAAATGTTTATCGCATTTCTACGGGAATTTCTGGGGCTGTAATATTTAGAACACCTTAAGAGGCATTAGCACAGTGATTTTAATTAAAATCGTTATAGCTTTTCAGCAATTGCTGAAAAACATGTTTTTTTCAATAGCAGCTACCTTATACGCAACCGCAATTTCGATGAAAACCTTAATGGTAGGTCCCATGGCCACCACTGACCCGTACACCAAATTTGAACATAATAAGTCAATTTGTTCGGGAGTTAAGTTTACTAAACAGACAATTTTTCTAGACCACTTTTTTGAACTCTTCCAAAACATGTAGAAATAATAATAATAATAAAAACGAATTTAATCACTTCATTACCCTATGATAACACATGGGTAATTGAAAGAGAAAAAAAAAGAGGAGTTTCTGGCTCTTAATAACAATGATTCGAATTAAGTTTTTAAGGACCTAAGGGAAACCCGACTTTATTGGTTATATTATATTTTTGTACTGGTTACAGAGGGAAAAAACATAGCATTTTTTAATTTATACTGACGAATCAAATAAAATTATTTAATGGTCACAGAATAACATACTAAATATTGTAGAGTTGTGGCGACCAGCACATGGAGCCTGCACAGACTGCCGCATAGCCTGATCAGACTGCCGCCAAGCCTGATCAGACTGCCTGCTTTTGTGTAAAACTTTTAGTAATTTCAGATTTAGTAAGATTTAGTTATATTTAGTAATTGCCTTTATGTAAATTTCTGTGCCAATCTCCTGTAACCATACCGTACGTTATATGTATTTAATAACCCTGTCTTTGCACAGACAGTTGCTGTATTAACTGCTCCCGTATACGAGCAGGATCACTTCCTTCAGGGAAGTCGTTGTTGTTGTTTTCTAGTCATTTACCGTATTTTAATAAATTATGTTAAGTTTGAGGTACTAGTCTTTTTTAAGCTTTATATTTACACGATCAAATATGATGTGTCGACAGAGTAGTACAAACTTGTAAAACTTATTTTGATCAAATCATTCATTTTTTACCCATTAACGACGTTTGGCAAGAAAACTTCTCAATCGAAACTTTATTTTATTTCTCTGCTAATAAATTGTGGTTCCACTTACTATTTTTTAAAAATCATAAAAATAATTTTCCAAAAAATCTGAAAAATTCAAAATGTACAAGGTAAAAATTAAAAAGCTTATGCATTTCAAAATCAACTTTAATGGGTTAATAAAGGCAGTTTTTTTGGAGTGTGATAACTTAAAAAAAAAAGTACCATTGGTCAAACACAGGTTTTATGGTCATAGACTAACGCATTTGGAAATCAAGGAAACAAAAAGTACAGGGTGGGTACAAATGATGGACCCGATTTTAAAAAATCATATTTTTGAAATTACTGCACTTATTACAATAAGTGATACATGAATGTATAGAGAAATATACCAAGTTTTTTTTTACTAACGATCAACAGAAACCAAACCGATTTTACTCTTAATCGCAAGGCCACCAAGATCCCCAGACCTAACACCATGCGATTTCTTTTTGTGGGGTTACGTCAAAGCATTATGTACCACCTATGCCGAAAACACTGCCAGAACTTAAAGAACGTATTTGTACAGTACCCCCCAAAAAAATCAGAACGATGGCTATATCTTGTGCTCTAATTCTTGAAATAACAAAACAAAAGGTACCGTTGTAAATCGTGGAAGGTTTTTAATAATTGCATGTAGGCTTTTTTTTTTATCATAAGGGGTCATCTACATATTAAAACAGAACCAAACTTTAAAAAGTTCAATAGCAATCTCATAATATTATCCCATATTTGGATTCAGCATCCAAAAAAATGTTGAAATATAAAAATTCGTAATTTTCTAATGAATGGTTTGTAATTTAAATAAAAAGAAAATGATAAATTAATATTAAATAAAAAAATTGGTTTTTTGGCCATAAATACTTAAATAATTAATATATTTCAGTAATTTTTTTTTCAAAAGATAGTTTGTAAATGACCAAACATAAGTAGCAAGCAACTTTTGCATCAATTTCATTTTTAATAATTAATAAAACAATTTAAAATTATTTTTTGAATAGAAACATATATTTTATTTTGCTTTCATTAGATTCACCATGGTCTGAAACCCCACCATAATTTTTTTCTTTTCATTTTGACTTTGTTCTCGATTTTTTAGCGAAAATGTAAAAAACGCTCACTTTAAGGGACCGTATAGTAGACAACTTTTGAAAATTATCAAAGATTAATTCAAAGTAAACTAGAGGTGTGGAAAATCGCACAACATTCATTATCGTAAAATGGGGTGAATAGGAACAGAATTTCTTGAGAATATAATATATATATATATATATATATATATATATAATTATTTTATACAAAGCAGTTTTATTGTTTGTATGTATATTTTAATCTGTCTAACGTGTTTGGAATCTATGTTTTGTGTGGTTTTCAACAGTGTCCTTTTTTAAAAAAAAAATTTACTTCCTTAAATTACATTTATTTAAAACAACATTTTTTAAGCAATTTCAATAAGTTATCCTTTAAAAATTTTACTGAATCAGGTGATTTTTTCATTTTATATATAATTTCAACGATCAAGTTACATTTGTGTTTACAGTGAAATGTTTCTGTAAAATAATCACACTTTGCTGAATACTGTTTACTAATGCCTACATTTTATATTTATTAATTTTCTAATTATCAGTAGTATACGTTATACTTCTGCAATTACAGTTTTCGATATTTTATTTATTTCATGTGAAGAATGCGCATCTTTAACGTTGTAAATAAATTATGTTACTTTTGCGGTTACTTGCCATTTTTGTATTAATCTTAAACATGTCACTATAAATCCAAGTAGTTTCTATGCAATTTTAGACTAATATTTGTATTTTCTAACGTCGTGAAACGACGCACTGACCGGATTTCTCCAGCTGTGAAGTAGAACCTTAAAAATACCTTTCGTTTTATGGAAATTCTCCCTGAAGGTCGGTTAAAAAATGGTCGAAACATTTTCGCTGATAAGTGACATGTTTTTCAACATAATGCATTGAAATTTGGTATATAGGGTAAATGTTGTATTCTGAATCGAATGAAATGATAAAAAATAAGGGTTCGTATTGAAATTTTCGAAGATGGCGTTACTTTTATTTAGTAAACGGTCCCTCAAGAAAAAGAAATTGCATCAGATATATAGAAAATCGTAAGCAAAACATTTGGGTGCAAACCGTAAGATTCTACAATAATTAGAACCGAAGATATAGCCATCGTTCTGATTTTTTTTTTTGGGTACTGTACAACATAACGAACCATTGATAGAGTGATGCTACAAAATGTATGGAACGAACTAGATTACAGATTGGAAGTATGCCGTGTAACAAGAGGGTTACACATCGAACA
Organism: Linyphia triangularis; assembly: GCA_963978545.1. Taxonomy (NCBI): domain Eukaryota; kingdom Metazoa; phylum Arthropoda; class Arachnida; order Araneae; family Linyphiidae; genus Linyphia; species Linyphia triangularis. The sequence goes on along the minus strand of OZ021722.1, from coordinate 106,038,214 downwards.
TTTGTAACTGGAAGAAAAAGAAAAAAAAAACCTTGGTATATTTCTTTTTACATTCATGTATCACTTATTGTAATATGTGCAGTAGTTTCGAAAATATGATTTTTTTTAAAAATCGGGTCCATCATTTGTACTCACCCTGTATTAAAAGGTAAAATTTTGAGGGAGTAAATTTTAAATCTATTAAATTTGTAGAATTAAAACAGTTGTGATGATAATTTTGCAAAGAAAAATTTCCGTATCTAAATAGTTTAATTGTGTTGTGCCAGACTAATAGAAATTACATTTCAATTAAATAAAGTAGAAATAAAAAAAACTACTGACAAGCACATATATTACTTTCTGCTATTTCTTTTTCCGAGGGAAAACTTTTACTTGCAACACGACATCCCCAATTTCTTAAAAGTTAAAATGTATTTTCGAGAAGTGGATATATCCCTCCCTTTGCGATAAATCCCCCCCCCCCCCCTTCCCCACACCAGAACTGAACCTCGCTGAAACCACCATCCCCGCTGAAGGGTTCATTGCTGCGCAAATAAGCTAGCCTCACTCATAATATATATTTTTATTTTGCTACTGCTTTTCTAAGGTAAAACTTTTATTTGCAACCAAAATTACTTGCAAACCCTATTTTTTAAAAGTTAAAACGTATTTTCGGGAAGAGGATATAATATCCCACACCCGAAAACATAATTTTTAAATTTGGTACTGCTTTTTCTCAGGTAAAACTTTTACTTGCAACAAGACATCCCAAATTTGTAAAAGTTAAAAGATATTTTGGGATTTCGGAGGGGGATTTCTAAATAGGCAAAGTAGGTCGCAGTCTAGAGAGGCAAATTTTCAGGAGGCGGCATCAGTTTGGCAACTTATTCAAAAGTTAAAATGAAGTATTTCAGAGGTTAATATTTTCCGTACGAATTTTAAAATACATGTTAGTTAAAAATATGTTTTAGTCCTTTTACATGGCTTACTTCCTAAAACTATAACATAATAGAAATTCACAGCACGTAATCTTGTACTATAACTTTCTTGTAATGCAATCTAATTAAAAAAGATGAAAACAAAAATGAATTCTATCCTTTTGATGTACAAAACAAATGTATTAAGCAAATATGAACGCTAGAGGGGGCAGCAAATGGACTTTAGCGTGTAGGCGGTATACTCTTAAAACCGGCCCTGGGGGGATATATCCCCTCCTCTGGCTACGCGCCTGAAAGTCCATTTTCAAAATGCTCACAGTTTTCTTGCCATCTTTGACATTCTTAAACTTTGTTTCTTTTCAGCAAATTTTTCAGTTTCAAAACAAAAAGTTTGATGCCAAGTTCGGAAAGTATGAAGGACGAGATTAATCTCCGACTTCATGCAGGGCAAAAAAAAAAAAAAAAAAAAAAAAAAACCGCTTCACAGATAATGCAATCAATGAGGTGACAGTCATTGTCATTCAAAAGAACCCAACTTCTCTTCTGTCGAAAATGAGGTCTTACACTGCGAATTCTTTTGCGAAGTTAGACACGAACTTTTGCATAAAGCTGTTGTGATAATCTTTCCAGGTAAACAAAATTTATGACGAAAAAGTAAGTTTTGATAACATCGAAGACATCAAGAAAACCGTGACGTCAGAATTGAAGATCATTTCGAAATTGAACTTTAAAAGTAGTTTCCGAAGCTTTTACAGCCGAGTACAGAAGTATATTACGACAGATGGAGATGACTTGGCAGCATTTTAAATGAGTATGTAATTCATTTTCCGGAGTTTTTAAATCAGTCACTGAAATTAATAGCTGTGCCTTGTATATTTGAACAACTTTATCATTTTAAAGCTTCAACTTTAAAGAAAATCACATTACTTTCAATTAGCCATATATATACATAGGAAAATGAAAGTATAGCATTCAATAAAAAAAAAAAACCAAAAAAAAAAAAAAAAAAAAAAACCCGATTTTTTTGCATTTCATCACGTTTTGGAACATCCCGATTTCAAAAAGTGATCCAGAAAAAATTTCTGTCTGTGGTATACATAACTCCAGAACAAATTGCCCGACGATGTTTCAAATTTAGTGTGCGGGTTGGTGGTAAAATTTGAAACATTAATGGAAAACGAAAACCTTAATAGGACCTACCATTAAGGTTTTCGCCAAAATCACGCATGCGTATAAGGTAGCTGCCAATGAAAGAAAACCCCGGCTCAAACGATTTTGATCAAAATCGCCGTGGTAATGCCTCTTAAGGTGTTCTAAACATCCTCACCTCCGAAATACCCGTAAAAATGCTTTAATGGCGTAAAAATTTGAAAAACCAATGCCTTCAACACAAGAGTTCTCTTTCCTTGAGCATAGCTCATCAATGATCGTTTTTTCTCCTCTCCTCAGTTTCATGCACAAGAAAGGATAATATAAGAATTATCCAAATCAACATTTTGGTGCAGTTTTTTTTTAAATGAACCATACAAGAATTATTGCAAAAAATATGTCAAACTGAACATTTTTTCTAAATGAATAATGAAAATATCAAAGCGGTAACACAAATCCACGTCAGTATTATAATGTAATTAAAAGTTGTGTGATGTTCCACACCCCAAGTTTTTCTTTGCAATGGGACACATGTTTTATAAGCTTAAGATTCATAGTTCTGATTTAGGGTGACACCACCAGTTGCTGATAAAATAAAATCAGTGCTGCTGATTTTTTTGTATAGCACCTTTACTGTAAGTTATAGAATCTGACATACTTACCACAACCCTCAATGATTGTTGTACCATGAGGAGGAATTAAATCGGCTGAAAATAAAGCAAAATCGTGCATACATTTTATTTGACATTGTATTTTTTCCAGTACTTGATCAGGTCAAGTTTTCCTTATGCAAGTGGATAATCTTCCCTTGATGTACTTACCAGCTACTAATTGCAACACTCCGAAGGTGAGTTACTGGACAATAAAATTCGTCAATGGCTCGTTCCGTAGCAGACAGGCCAAATCAGTGTAAAACAATATTAACATTCAGAGAAAAAATTTGTAATGTTGCATGCAAAACTCATTTCCGTATGTTTAAGGCGAATTTTTTCAAATATTTGATCAACTACTGGAAGGACATCAACCACTGGACCCGTCTCTCTACATGAAATTTTGGTAATATCTTAACATGATTTGAACTTCGAATCAGTACAATTAAAGAACTATATGTTGCAAAAGCATAAAATTGTTTACAGACACTTTAGCTTGAATGTGTTTTTTTAATTTGTTTTAGTGCTATGTTAATTCAAAGCAAATTTCTTAATTTCTGCATATAACAACACAAACACAAAAAAAAAAAAATACTCATACTAATGTTTTAAAATTCGAGATTAAAAAATGTATATCTTTTTAAGGTGCTTTTCCATTTTTTTAAAAAAGGATAAGTAGACTATTTCAGAAGACTGAAGGTTTTGAATGCATGAAAACTGGCAAGAAGGAAAGTTACATACATGCATTTATTACAAAATTCATACAAAAAACACGGAATGGTGATTTACTGCTGTCATAATTCAACCTTTCCATTTTTCTTTACCTAGAGAAAATAACACGGTTAATTTCTTCACAAATAAGAAATACTATCTTAGATAAAATTTTACTTATTCAAATTAGAATGGCTTTTTATAACTCTTCAGATTATGAAAGGTAGACAAGAGCATATCGATTTCTAGAAGTTGTCTAAAATTTTTAATAAAAAGATATATGAAATGGATTTTTTAAGATTTTTAAAACACAAATTTTTCTTATATTGATGGCTCAAGTATGTAATACAAAACAGTATTGTTTCAGGCAGGCTAGGAAATAAATTTAACAAATCCTGGAATGTAAAACCCACACAAACATTAGTAGTTTCTTGAAGACATTGCAATAGTTTAAAATAAAAAGTTAGAGGAATGTAATCAAAGAAAAACAGTCAACTGGGAATTTTGACTCTTGAAACAAAAATTTAGTATAATGCTGTACTATTCCTTTTTCATCCCCCAAAACTTGATTGAATACATTGTCATCAACAACGAGTCAACGATCTACAAAAGATGATAAGTCTGACATAAGGTAATCAAAACATATCTTTTATTTATTTTAATTAAAAAAATTTTGGCAACAGGAAAGAGTTTCCACAATGATCGGTTAAAATTATTTCACTTATAGCGTGATACACAGCACAAAGTTGAATTGACTGGTCTTCACTCCATAATGAATTTATGCATTCACATTCAATTATCTTTTAATTATTTTGATTAAAACAAATTTGGCAACATGAAAGAATTTCAACAAATGATCGGTTAAATGGGATTTATTAGTATTCTGAAGCGATTACAGAAGTGTATGTAAAAACAACCTATAAGTGAGAGTTGCAGTCCCAAAATTTGATAGAATGCATTGTCATTGAATCTATTTGCCAAGTTTTAACCCGATTGGATGACGGGAAGGGGGTTAATTAGACCTCCGCAGATTTGCCTAAATTGACAAACATACCCACAAAATCGAAGTCAATATAAAGGATTTAAAAAAGCAGAGGTTTTCTCAATCTCAAGAATATAAACATAAGTTTTGATGTAAATATTCCCCCCTACTGTTTGATTGTAAAATAAAATGGACCAAGTAAATGTGACTATAATACTTCCTTAATTGGTAGTAGACGCTAGTACTAGGTGTCTCAATATCGCTCTTAGCGTTCCTAACTTTGTTTCAATGACAATAGTCTACAATACCTTTTGCATGTGACTACTGGGACACCATTTAATTCCTACAATTTTCTCATTTTATGTCAGGTTTCTGTATATTTGTCGAGTTTTCGTATGAATTATAATACACATTTTTTTACTCTTCCTGTTATCTTCGATGATTGCTCTGCAATTTTAGTAATCGGTAGTTTGCAAGTTTTTAAATAACATTGTATGTATATTGCTCAACATAATTAAAATTTTGGTATGAGTTAAAGCAGTTTATCTATTTTAGGAGGGTTTTATTTTGTATTATGACTGAGTCAATATATGATGAGTTATCAGGTCTCAGATACACTGTTTGGTTATTCATTGCTGCTTTTAGTTTTGATATTATAAGGAGTAAACTCTGTACCCTATCCCTCTAGTACTGTTTTAACTTCCCCCGTTCCAATCCATCGATATTGTTAAAGCATTGATTACCATGTATAAATGAATAATTTAATAAGCCATATAAGCATGGAAATGAAGTCTGTCCAGTGGACCTTTTTTTACAAAATTGGATGTCATATAGTATTGGACAGTGAAAAAAAGATGTATTCATATAAAAAGTGTTACGAAGCTACTACTTAAAGACAACACAAATAGAAAATTAAGGAATGAGTGGATACATTAAAGAAATTACTTCCAAAAATACAATTCTGTTATTAAATCTTTAAAAAAAAAAAAAAAAAAAATGTACTCAAAGAAAAACTAAGTATATGAAGAACCTTGATAGGTACCAGTACTACTTACCTTGCTACTATGTTTTCCAAAAAATTCTTTACTTTCAATAGTTACAACTTCTAAGCCTTCTTGTTGAACTAAGAAGTCCTTTGCTTCCCACGCTTGGCTACCATCTTTGAACATGAAAATGACCCTGTCTTGCCCAATAGGGTATCTAAACAAAAGAAGGAAACGCATTTCAATAAAATTCCATGTAATGGAATTGAACTAGAATATTTAAAAACATCCAATTTGCCATTTGAAATCCCAATTTAAAGTCAATAAAACAATTTCCTACTGATAAGTGGCAGCAGCAAGATTGACTAGAAATAGTCTTCTAAAATGACAGCCGAGAGATCTTTCTGGTGGAGGACTACTGATAGTAAATTTGATATTTTCCATCTTTATGTAGATTTATAGCTCTGGATCAAATTCTATATGTAAATTTATAACCTTAGATGTAAGTACAGTCATTCAGGGTAACTTTGAACCATAGGGTATAACTTTGCGCCACTTCCTAGTTTTCAGTATTTTTGGTTTTAAAGAGCTGCTAATGATCCACTGCTGAAAAATGCTGGCAAGATTGTGAAATTGGATTTTTGCTCTATAGTTTGGAAAAAGAATTGGCAAAATAGTACATAATTTATTTGGCCATTCAGTTGCTTTTCTGAAGTACTGTTTTCAAGTTCCCTTTAAATGCTTATTTGAAGTTGATATAAATCAACTAATTTATGCAAGTAAGCATCAACTTACCACTTTATAAGTTATATAATTTTCTGGAAATAGTGAAATTGTTAGTAGCTGATGGTTATTTATTTACTAACATTTGGTAAAAAGCAAAAAACTAAGGCACTACCATTTTACCACGTATTCAGTGTAACTTTGAGCCGGTTCAAAGTTAGGCTGATAACAGTATGTAATGCATACACCTGCTCATATAATTCATATTTTATTCCAATTTATTTTTGTTTTTGCTTTTAAATACATTTATATACATACAAATGCAATTTAATTTATGGAATCTTCTCTTGTATGCGAAATCCGATAAAATGAAAATATTGAGAGTGAATTCAAAAAGTACCTAAAAATATTAGAAATAATGATCTAGCAGTCATTCCCAGACCTGAAAAAAAAAATCTGCCTACCTGTGATGGCTGTTAAAAGCGTTTCATTTGAGGAAGTGAAAAAATTCTATGCAAAAAAATAAATGGTAAAGGAATATGTATAGCAAGGACATGAGGGGATCGTCCAAAATCCTCTACTATATGAACTCCTGGTAGACAGCAAGAGTATAAGTCCTAAACCAGGTGATCCACCTGATGGCTGTGTGGCTAGAACTCAGGCCCCGCATGCCAAAGGTGCCGGGTTCAAGTCATGGAAGTTCGTTGTAGTTCGGAATCCACGTTAAGCTGTAGGTGGTTGAGCGTATAAACCAACCAACCTGAACTAGATGGTGCAGATGACAGTGTATGTGCAACCCTATCATTTTCAGAGAAGGTGAAAGTTGGACAATAAGGACATGATAGAGGTTTATACAGCTGAAATTGTTGTGGAGAATGTTACTGAGAAATCAGAGATTGTTCAAGTGGTGGCTGTTGAACACATCAATGAGAAAGGAATTTTATTCACAAAGCATGCAAGTGTTTTAGATTTTGGTTATGGCATATGCAAAGTTTACGACCACGTAAATATTCAATACGATGGAGAAATGTACCCAGATCAAATTGACTTAAAAGACAACGTGATATTTGGTGGTTCATGAAGAAATCTGGTGCATATTGGAAATGGCCCAATATCAATGGTGATCTGTAGTATGAAAAATTAGGAGTGTTTAAAAAAATTATCTCCAGAAATTATTATTCCAGCTAGAAGACGAGAAGTTTTCTAGATCAATAATTCTTTCTTTGATGCAAAACTATTAATCTGAAAAATTCCAAAGTGGAATTTTTTGAAGTTTGAACTTTATTTTTATATTGTCATACTATTTCTAACATTAAGAATATAATATTCGTATTTGTGCCACATTGTGACTTGCAAACACCATAGTACTTAACTAATTGCATAAGGGCGGCCTATCAGTTTTATTATTTTCTATTTATCTTTTTAATTTTTAATTGATAAAATGAGTTTGTATTTAAGTGAATGAACTGAAGATTGTTTTTTCACTATATTTGTATGTTTAAACTGAACAATAAATAGGTTTTTTCGCAATATATTCATGTGATTCATCATCCATTGTTCCGACCTAATATATTCTTTGTAGTATTATTTAAAATATACAAACTTTAGGGTGTTGAAAACTGCAGCTGATGATGTTTCAAATATTTAGAAACTTAATTTTACTAGTTCAAATATTGAATAGTCATAGACTGAATAAAAAAAAAGGTATTTTATACGAAACTTCTGATAGTGGTTCAAAGTTAGCCTAAATGCCAGGGTAACTTTGCACCGGGTTATTTTCCAATTATTTGGTTCTTTCATCATCAACATTTACTAATTTGTGTAAATTAAAATATAATTTAGGGTTTATTCTTCCATTTTATGTCATTAAGTGTGAAAATACTATAAAAACATAAGTGGGGAAGAAGAAAATACTGAAAATGTGGTTCAATGTTACCCTGATTGACTGTATGAAATTTATAACCTTAGATGCAAGTATGAAATTCAAACATTTGATGCAACATTCTTTTTCTCTTCTGCTACCACCTACTGGATGCAGAAGGTTAAGATGCTTGATTCACTTATGCTTAGTCTTAATTATGCCATTGACACTGTCTTTCTATCAATTTGTTATTTAATACATTGATTAGGCTTAAAAAAAAGTATGACATTAAAGCTTGATTAAAATCCAAATATTTTTTCCTTCCAGTTGAATTTTTGCGAGACGATTTTATCAAATACTGTACATAGTTTTGGTTGGAAAAGTAAATTTTAGATAGGAATTTTGCATAAGCTTTCAATTACAGTAGTGTAGAGGCAGATAGGCAAAATTTATTATTTTCCAAGAACGGTAATTAAATATATATTGAAATAAAAGCACACAAATGGCATCTTTTTGCTAAACTTCATTAAAGGTTAGGGTATGTATTATGGCACAAAAGCAAATATCGGTATGCAGAGTCAAATACTTGCTAATATACAAATCTCTAATAAATAAATATAACTGAAATATAAAAATTGAACTTGTAAATAATAATACAATATTTAAAATAAGGTAGTCATGATCCACTGAAAGATATTAGGGTGGCAATAATATAATGTGATCTTTACTTGTTAGTTAAATCTTTGGGGTCAAATACTTGTCATTTAAATACCTTAGTTAAATACTCGTTAACATACAAATCCATAACAAATAAAGATATCCGAAATATAAAAATTGAACTTGTAAATAATCAATACTACAATATTTAAAATACAGTACTAAAACTATAAGGGTGGAAATAAGGGTTGCATATAATAATGTGACTTTTACTTCCAACAAGTTTCTGTTTTAGTTTATCACTTACAAATGTTTTCTCCATGCTATTAGCTGTAAATATTTCATTAATATTTGTAGCTATTTTGAGGTCTGAAATAAATTACTGAATCTGTTACTATTTGTAAATTTATCAAGATCTGATTTATAACGGAAGGTATCAATTCAAACTATTTATCAAAAAATAAAAATCCTGGTCAAATGCCAGTACTCACAGAGCAAGTGTTGTGAGTAATTCATCTTTTTGGCATTCAACCACTAGATAGTCCATCCTTTTTTAAAATGCCTGTTGCAGCACGGAACTGTAAACCAATAATCGATCCTGGTTTCTATTTGCGTGACGAGTTATTGTCTTAACAACTAATATACTAATGATGTTATACAGTAGAGTATTTCGAATCCGAAATCGCAGGGCCTTCGGCGATTCCGGATTTTTGAAAATTCTGGATTTTAGAACATATAATTTTTTATATACAAAATCAATGAAATAAAACACATAAATGGAATAAACTAAGAAAAAACTTTAAATAACTTGATATGGTTTTGAAAAACATTCTATGTAAGGTTAGCTATTTTAATAGTTTTGACTCTAGGCTAAACTTTTCTCCTGTTCTTGAATCCCCATTATTTCCGATTTTGAAATTGTCTCTTTGGTCCAATTCTTTAATTGCAGTGCCTAATACTTCCAACTAATTGCTCCTTGGAAATTTTATCCTCAACCACTTCTTTTCCCTGTCATCACTTTCGGATGCAGACAAACTTCCATTTTTTTTTTTTTTTTTTTTAAGATAGCAGAGCTGGAAAAGTTCCGGATCTTAGCTATTTCTGAATTTTGAAAGTCCGGATTTCGGATATTTTACTGTATTGTAAAATGTTACAAAAAATTTCAAATATTTTATAAAAAGTGTCCATAAAATGTATCTTTTACCTGTCAACATTTATATGATTATTCATCAAACTAGTCTGCCAGAGAGTAGTAATCTTTTCAGTTTCTTGTTCAGTTGGATTTCCTAAATGAAATAGAGAAAAATTCAATCAATGCATACAATAAAAATTTCAAATAATGGCAGGATATTTCACTATATCTCCAACCCAACACATTCAAATACAAATTCTAAAGATGAAGATTGGAAAAGCACTAGTACTTTAAATAGAACTTGTTAATTTTCTATACAAAAAACAAACAAACATGGATTTGTACGTCAAGAGGATTAAGAATGAGCAAATTTCACTCACCAAATCTAGAAATGAGAAGCAAAAAAGAATTTTAGCTTCAGAGTAATTTAATTCAGTGTTTTCATTTAATTATATACAAGAATGAGTTCACAAGTTGTTCCAGTCCAACATTTACAGAAGACACAATTTAAATTTCTAACTGCATATGGGGATTGATTGACAAAACTTGAGATGCCATCTGCATATGGCTTATTTTATTTAAACTAGTTCTTGCACCACTTTACCAATAGTATTTTAATTCCTTTAGTAGCAACTGATATTAATGAATTTTGCAACTTTTTTTACTTATTCCGCTTGGGAACCAAGCAACTCTCCCTAAATACTTGAAATATTTCATCAAGTTTGCTTTAACATTATATAAAATATATTGCTTACCTTACCTGACACAGTAACAAAAGCCATGAGCGTCTTGCCCTTTTTGGACAATTTCAAGAGATCTTCAGGATTCGTTCCAGCAACTTTGGAAAGGTCTATTTGAGGGGAAGGTCGCAAGTGTTCGGGTAGCTCATCGGGCTCCAAAGGCTCATCATCTTCCTGAAGATAGAGACGAGAGATTAATAAAAATGAGATATTAACAGATAAAAGCCGATTTTAATTTCTTCGCCAGGCCTAAACTCTCAAACTGGGGTCTGATTTCAGGACTTCCGGTCAAAATTACAAGTGCTTTAATAACGGTTAAATTAGGTAAAAAAAAAAAGGCTCATCCCAGGTGTTTCTTGAGGATGATCTCGCACACCATGTCTGTTTTTTTAAAGCACTTTACGTCTTTTACAGAAAAAATGCCATCCCACATGAATTCGCAAAACTTCAGTTTTCCTTCCCTAACAATATGCGGATAATCACTACTGAAATCGCTTGTCCTGCATGAGCATACATACATGTTCAAATGCGCAGAGCACAGACTAAAATTATTGAATGGATAATGATATCATGCACATTATTGGAAGGTAGATTATAAGGGACTGTTTCAAAATTATTTTCAGTAAAACCCTTAAATGTTTACATTTAAAAATCTTATGGTTAGTTGAGGGATTAAAGGTCTTCACCTAACTAAAGCTTTATGCAGATTAATATCACAGAGGAATGATCTTTTGAAAAAAACAACAACTTCGAGACGGTACTTTCGCACACGAAAAGGAATGACTGAAGAACGGTCACTCGTGGTGAATTCGAATTGCAGGCTAAGAGCGATTAGTACTCGATTAACACAGTATATATATATATACTTGGAAATGGTCACATGATTGGGCAACAAAATTAACAAAAAACATTATTAGATCACTCCCCCATATAAGTTTCAATATCCAAACTAACAACTTGGATCAAGTCATAATCTCGCACAGTGAGTGAAGTGATCCAATTTGTTGATAAGTCATAAAACAAAACAATGCTTCGGAAAGATACAGGGAAATTTTTTATCGCGAGATATAATCGGGAAACCGCACAAAAAAGTAAATTTAGAATTAACTTTAAAACCTCTGCGAGTTCCCTAACGAAAAAGAATATTTCCGTCCGGATACGCATAATAACGATGGTCTCTTATTAAATTAGGGTTATGTGTTTTGTAATTTACCTGTTCTCAATTAACGCTCATTTTATATTTGAAATTAAGTATTGCAGGAACACAGTCAAAATCCTGGATATTTCCAATTTAAAAAAAAAATAAAACTTCTATTATAGCTTATAACAGCGGCATGTATAGCAGAAAATTGCTGTTTTGACACAGAATTTGATATAATTCGGGATAAAAAAATGCAAAAGTTGAAGGAGATGGGCCAAGTTCTGAAGCCAAAATATTCCTTGTGAAGTTGTGAATCTGGCATACTTTAGTAGCTCCCAATGAATATTGTTAAATTTGAAGCAATATTATCCCCCTGTCTGACAATAGCACAGCCTAAAAATGAAGTTAAAAGTTCATTAATTTAAATTTTAGAAAATTTTGAAAGGATAGGTTGCAAAAAATTCTTAACGTTACTTGTATCAAACCAAAATAACTTTTTTTGTACTCACTCTGGCTCTATATTAAACAGGTAATTTTGGTTGGTTGGTTGTATTCAGATTATCTGGCGCCGTCAGCAACACGAGGGCTATAATGCGCCGAAACATTCGTCATTAGACAAGCCAACATACATTTACAAACACCCATGCCAACACGGGACTCGAACCCGCAACCTCGCGGTCTAGAAGCTAGCACGCTAACCACTATACCGTTTGGTCGGCACAGGTAATTTTGAAAACTGTGAATGTAGCATTAACTGCATGCATTTGGTTTTGTGCTTGTTATGTTCAGATAAAGCTATCCTTTGTATGGATCTTTACTTAATCACAATGGATTAAAACACAGCTGCTGCACATTTTCTAAGCCAGTCTTTCCCAAAGAATCCATAAGTAACAGAAGCCAATATGCCAATGCAACATCGATAAACTAGAACTCAGCAGACACCATTATATTTACAATAGGTACAAATCCACCAATGGAAGTTTATCCACACTTCAAGAAAAAAGTACTCCAGGAAATCTAAGCAACTAAGAGAATCGATCAATAAAGCATGCAATTAAAAAAAAAATTGCAATTGAAAATTAAGGACCTCAAATGATAAATACGGACTTTAAGGGCCAATATACAAGGACCCACCACAAATAAGTCGCAGTAAGTAAGGACTTTTATTAAGGACCATGGGAACCTTATGTTAATGGGATTCTGAAGAATGAAAAGACTATCTCTGCAGTTCTTTTAAGCCACAGAGCTAATATAATCACAATGAAATGTACCCTCAATTAGAAGGAATTTGATGACTCAAATGTGATCAACTTAGCTAGCTACTTCTCTAGAAATAAAGCGGAATTCCTTTGACAAGCTAAGTATTTAAAAGTTCAATCCCAATTAAATCTCACAGTAGAATATTTTGTAAAAAAGTTTGGTTAGATAGGTAGTTAGTTAGGCATTTAAACAAAAAATAAAGTTTCAAACCTCCCACTGGTCGTATAAACGTTCCAAATCAGCATCAGTGTAGTCGCGTATATCTTTCTTTGCCCAATCAGGTTTTTCCTTTTTATCAGCTTTTTTGCAGTGAATTTGGATAACAAAAACAAATAGAAAGACCAGGATAAGATTCATATTAAAATTGAGCATTTTATCATGGAAATTCCAATGCTTTTGTCACTCCTTTTATCTTAAAATACTTGAAATTATATCAGAACAAATTATTTGTTATTATCCAATCTCTGGACTGGATCCGCCTCTTCCTTTCTGTTCAGTTTTCGTTCAGAGAATTATAGGCAGATACGTCATAGTATACTGTTATATTTATAGTTTAACGAAATTTGCATTCCGATTAGCTAATAGGATATGAATATTCAAATTTGTTTTAAAAAATGTATTATGATTGGTCACAGGTTAATCACACAAGTTGCCACCTGATGGAAATTAAGATCCATCCTTCAAATCAAATGAAAAAAATTAAGATTTTAATATATTCTGAATCTTAAAATAAGAAGCTTTTTATGCCATAGTAGGATAGTTAAAACTTATCAAAATTTTTAAAGAGTAAAAATTGTCAGAATGTATATATTATATTTACTTTCATTTTCATTCCATGAGCTCAAAACCAGTAAAAGTATTTGTTTTCTTTTGAATATAGTGCAGTGCTGTTCATGTTGCTGTTCCTTCAGATAATTTGTTTTTATTTACACATGCCGCCTTTTGATTAATTATCAAATATTTATTGAAATTTAATGAAATCTTTTAATTTTTTTAAAAAAGAATGAAATTGTCATAAACATTTGTTACAATGAGAAACTCCAGAGAAAGAAATTACATTTTCCGGATTCTAACATCAGGACAGACATTAAATACATGCTGTCTTGTTTTTTGTTTTTTAATCTCAGGTTTGAATAAAAATATTGATTTGTCAAAATATATTATTTTATTTTCATATTAAGTAAAAAAGTAAATGTATTCGAAATAGTCACTAGTTTTGAGGCCTTTCATAGGTCATAATTTCATTTTATTTTTTGTAATAATTTACTACATGTCTTATTAGATGAAATGTCTTACTTTCTCCTTTATCCAGCAAGTTTCTAGTATTCCTGTCTAATCTTACGAATTTTTAATACTGGACCTTGGTTAACTTTGTTTATCCTTGTTGCCTTGGTTAACTAGAAAAAAGCAAAAAATTCAAGGTTAATTACTTTAAAGTGGTCTGAATAATAAATGGTCCTCCATAAGACCCAGTTTTAGGACCACTTATGTTTTGTGTTTTTATCAACTATTTAAGCATTGATTTAATGGAAAAGTTAAGTTGTTTAGCAGACCAAATTCACCGGAATTGTAATTTGTAAGAATTAGTAAAAAATTACTCAACTGCAAGGTGTTTTAAACTATTTATTAGAATCGTTAGTAAATGTCTTTTATTATTGATGAATGTTAATTCAAACACTTTGATGACAGGAATATGAATGCTACATATCATCTTCAAGAGACTAAAAATTAACAAAAGTAAGCTTATTAACGACTAGGGGTGTCAATTAAATTTTAAGTTCAGTAATAATGTGGGATAGCTAGAAAAAAAGAATGATGTTGGGATTTATTAAGAAGACAATCTCATCCAAATCTTTTATATTACCCTACCACTTTATAGAGGATGAGGCCATTTGAACATGCAATGTTATTCTGGTGACCTCATCTTAGGAAGAACATTTTAGAAAAGGGTCATAGTATGGACCTCGACCAGGGAAATTTGATTTGTAATTATTGTATCAGATTAAGAATTAAATTTGTTGCGGAAAGAAGATCTGAACAGATTTTCATTTAGGTGTTTAACTTTATCAAACTGGGTTATTTTAAAAGTTAAGAATATAATACGGGAGTATGGACATGTATATACACAAGTTATATAAATTATATTTTAATGTAGGGAACATAAAATATTTTGTTTACTTAAGAGTGGGTAATAAATAAAACAGTTCAAAGAGAACATCATAAATTGTACTGGTGTAACCAGTTTTAAAAGACAGCTGGATGTGCAGTGGAGGAACAGTTAAGAAGAGTTAAAAAAAATTACTAAATGGGCCTTATGCTTGTAATTAATACCATTTTTTTGTTTAATTATTATAGTATTTCGAAATGCTTTTATAGAAAAAAATGTACTGTATAGACATGGGTGTTTCAATGTTGGGTGCAAATTTAATTGTGTTGTTTCAATGTTGGGTGTACCTAATATTTGAAATTTAATTAAGATACTTAAAATTAATTGCTATTGCATTTACCAATTTTGTCCTTTACGGTTTATATTTCTTTGCTAAGTGTTAATTGTTAATGTTGTGGTAATATATTGTAATTTTTTGTAGCTGCCACTGCATCATTTGTTCAAATGCGTGTTGTGAAAGAAACTGCTAATTATGGGTATGACCTGTTCTTTATTTAAAAGGACTGCTTATAAAAGAACTATTTCTTATTTGAAGAATGTTTTTTAAATCATAATTTTTTTAAAAATACATTTGTTTAGGAAATGTTTAAGGTTTTTTTACTATATAAATTGATTTCAATTTATTTATTATGTCAATGTTTTTCTTGCATTTTTTTATATGCAACTTATTCATTCGATAATAATTTGTTATTTCTAGTTTCTTTACACAATATTTATTTGTTTTTAATGTTTGCCTTTTTTCAATTGCCTTTGATTTTAGATACTTTAATAATAATCTGGGGGACTCTGAACACTACAACCAACTTGTGGCAGCAGTTCCACCTGCAAATTTCAGTGGTCCAAAGTTGTTGCAACGCTTAATTGGAAAATGCTACAATTTAACACAAGAAAGGTATCATGGTTTTCATTGTATTAAATGCTAAATAATGTTTGAAAAAGACATTGTATTAGTGGTGGCTTACGAGTTATTTAAGTGAGGGAGTTCAAATAGCTTAAAAAGTTTTGATAAACAGGCACAAATATCTTAATTGGTTATTTTGAAGAAGGATTGCAGAGGTTAAATGTTAAGCTTTTGCATTTGACATTTTTGAATTTAAATACAATAAGTCAGCTAGCAACACAAAACTCGTGGATTAAAACATCATTTTGCTTTTTTCCTTATTAAATGGGATTTAATTTAAATGGTTGTGGATTATATCATAAAGATGAAGGTAAAATTTTGTATCCATTGAATTGCAAATTAGTTGGGCTGGTTAGAAAGATAAAAAACAAACAAAAAACTATTGCACATAAAATTTTATTGAATTTATAAAATATTCATTAAATTAATAAGCATAATATTTGAAAACATCCCTACCTAGTTATAAAAACGGCAATCTTCCAATAGATTGTGAATAGAGATATTTTTATTTGCATATACTGTGCTTGTGACTGATAATGCACCAGTTATTATGGTCTACTGTTGCACTTCAACTTTTTGTTTTACAATCGCTTATAGTTTTAATATATCTCAACTTATGAGGATTAGATAGAAAACAATTTTCAAACTAGAGCAGTGATTTTAGCAACTAGAGCAGTGAAACTTTATTTTATTATTTACCTGATTTATTTTGAGGTGTTCACATGCTCTAATGAACAGACTGCCACGGTATTATATTGTAATTTATGTTATGTTTGGAAAAATTCGCCAATAAAATAGCTGTACATAAATATTGTCTTAATTTTTCACTAAGTTGATAACAAGCAAAACTTTGATGTAATTTGTCTTAATGAAATATATATATATATATTTGTAATATTGGCTTATAAAATATATTATGGTAACTTACCTTGCAAAAAAATGACATTATGTGATATGTGTATGAACATGTCAGAGTAAAAAATATGTATTTCCCTCTTTAGTCATTTAGCTAAATTTGTGCTGCTTAAAAATTTTTGTTTATCATTTGCATTCAATTGTACATTTAGATATTCATTTAGTTAACTTAATGCTTTATTTAAATAACAATTTTAAATATAAATTTAATTTTTGAAACCTCAACTACAAATTTTAAGTTTAAATTAAGCTGATTCATGGACTGACTATACAATGAGTAGATCTCAAAACTAAGTGAAGTATATTTTTAGTATTTAATTTTTTAAATTTTCCCCCTATCACCTAACCTAAATTCTTTTTGTTTGTAAAAATCTGTATTTTAAAGTATATTGCAAGTCATAAATCATCAATTTATTTTATTCATAAATTGTTTATTGTTTTCCCCAATTGTCTAAAGGTCAATTACTAAACTGTTTTGCACATTCAAAAAAGTATATGTGACAAATTCCACTTCTAAGTTCTTAAGTTAATTTACTTTGTATTGTAATGTCAAGACATTTTTGTTAATTATTGTATCATGATTTAGTTATAGGTACACATTTTGCCCATTTCAGAACATTACTCAGTATGAGGTACATCCAAGATGGAATGCATATCAAGGAATCCTCGGGTAATCTTTTATCATTTGTGCTGTTTATTGTATTTTTAGCTTTATTATTTGCACATAATCTATTTTCTATACATAAATAACGGATTAAAAAAATAAAGGATTATTTTCTATACATATATAAGGATATACTATAATAAAGGATTAAAACTTTTCTTGTATTTCGAATAATCTTTACTAATTGAAAGTTTATATGAAAACTTATCATACTTTAATATTAATTAGTAAAACAACATTAAATGATTTGCCATATTATAGATATTTCATTTACTATTTGGTTTGTTTGTATTAGTATTTTTTGTTTGTTTGTAATTTATTAAATTTTAAAACATATTTGGGTGATCTATTGAAACATTATTCCTTGGCAACCATCACGTTTGAGCTAAGCATGTAGAAATTGAAAGTAATAGTCTATATTTTTAACACCTATGACTGTAGAAAAATCATGAATTTTGAACAACCTTTAAATTTTGAACTAATAAATTGAAACTTTTAGTGGTTGTATTTGATTGTAAGAAAAAGAATTTTTGAAGGCGAGATCAAAGAAAATGAAAACTTTTTTTTTTTTTTTTCATGTATAAGTTTATCACCAGAGTTTAAAAAGCGGAAATGTTTTGTGAGCCCTTCAGACAAACACACAGAACTATATTTTGTTTTACAGTTAAGATTTGTGACCAATATACTTATTTTTAATGTCTTTTTATTTTTGTTGAGAGATAAAGAAAATCTTGTATTGTTACTTTTATAGAATTTGGAGTCATTGGGAGATAGAAAATAACACATTTTCAGCAATGATTTATAAAAATGGAGACCATTGTGGTGATATCGATAGATCTGTCCAAGTAAGAAACTTGGAAATTATCTTTTTTACTAAATGAATATTTCTGTCTTCTATTTTATAATCTGAAATAAATCTTTTTATTAATCAACCAACCATACATTTTAATGATTTATAATTTTTACGATGTTTGGAAATTACTGACAGACATTGCGTCAAAAAAATAACTTTAGTCAAGTGTCAACATTCACTGGCTGAGTGTTCCATAGCACAGCACTTTGCTATCTAGTGAGTAGTCACACTTAACCTTGCATTTAATTGTTGTGATCATAAATTTTTGGGTTGCAGTTCATATGCAACTTATTTTTTGTGTTAAATGTATGGCTAAGATACATACCAGGTCCAGTTAAATAGTACTCCAGTGCTATGACAACTAAGTTGGGCTGTCCACATTCAGAATGTTTATTATGCAGAATAGTTAAATAATGTATAGTTAGTTTATATGTTTGTTCTTTTATTATGAGCTTCAATTATTAAGCATATTTTGGTATAATTTCTCTTAATTTAAGATGTTTTGACATTTTTTCTTCTTCTTAAAGTTATTTCTAAAGCAAATGAAACTTGCAACCAAGAGTTTTTTGAAAATATGCCACTTTTGTGGCTTGTTATAAATTTTTATTAACAAAACATGGGTAGGAAAGTACCTGCCCTTCTTAATTGATAAATTAAAAGGAAGAAATTATATTATAAAATTAAATTGCATATTATGCATAGTTTTCAGGAAAATACTTTTGGTTTATTATTATATTTTATGTATGTTCAAAGAAATAAATTTAAATATGTTTAATATTTGAACTGTTTGTAAATAGACGCAGCCTAAAAATATATTAACTTCTGGCGAATAGTTATCATGGATTTGGTTGTAGTGATTGGCTACTATTGAAGTAGTCTGGATTCAATTTCAATACCGTAATTTTAGTTGTTCATAAACACTTGTCTCATTAGAATAATATATATATGAGAGGAAAACTTTCTTTTGGGAAACTGAAATCCCAGTGTGGACTTGTGGTGTACGAGTATTCCCATTTTTGTTTTCAGCAGATTTATTTAAAAATTGAAATTGCTCTCTGGCATTTCATTTTTTTTTCAAAACGTTTCAAGTTTTTCCCAATCTACTTTATACCTTCTCCCAACCCACTAAGAGAAAATATTTACCACTGGTGATCAGAGGCAGAGATTGAAGGGGAGAGGCAGTTTCCTCTAAACTTTTTAATGATTTTAGTTTTTTTGACAGCAATCTCAATAATTTCCAGTTTGTCACTTTTGGACACCCATCACCAGGGGTGTAGTGGGGCCGGTACGGCATACCGGTATACTTTTTAAAATTTTTATTAATAACTAATTAATAATAACTCATAAATCTGTATGCATGTGTTGTGAAATAAATTAATGAGAAAACAATTACACAAATTAAGAGTATTTAGCTTTTTTATATCATAAGTTTTGTAAAATATTGTGAATTTGCATTTGGGTCATTCCATGTCAAATCAACACGGCTCCCAACCCGACCCCTTTAGAATTTCATAAAATTTGGTTCACTTATTAGATTCATAGAGAAAAGAAAAAATGCCAAATATTAGGTTTGGATCTCGTTTGGTTTCCAAAATATAGAGTTTCAAAAATGGACCAAAAGTGCAAAATTTCGTATTTCTTGCTTTACATATTTGGGTATAATTTTTTCCCTAATTATCCTAAAATATTGATTTTGATGTCAAAAGAAAGAAAAAGATTTGATCTTTCTAATGATGTATTACTTAGGTGCATTTTTTTAAATTTTCATTTTAAGGTCACACAATTTGACCTTTGACCTTGAATATCTCAAAAAAGGGTATTTTTATTTTTTTCAAAAAAATATATATTATTCTTGCATCAATTCTCTACACAAATATATTAGTCTCATTTTGGGACCGCAATGGGATGCCAAGTTATAAATTTCAATTGTAACTGTAGTCCTACTCTTATCCTACAAAAACTGTTTATATGTGAATAGCTTTTCCTTTTAAAATCTCTTTATTTACATGTAATGCAAATAAAACTTTAGCCTTAATTATTAGCTAAAAATTATAATTATTTATCTTTGATTTGTTATAACTTTTTAACTTTAAGAGCAAAAACTAATTGCTTACTTATACATTGAAAAAATTGCATTTTTCAGCATTGTATTAAGTTTGCAAACATCGTTTGCTGTAAAATTAAAAAACATGGCATACATAATTGGTAATAATGAGCTTTTGAGATAATTATTTAAAAGGAATGTTGTATGCAATCAGAAACATTTGTTCACACAAATTATTTGAAAAAAATCATATTTCGAGATTTGAAAACAGAAATACTTACAATTTTTTTATTGATACATTATCTTTAAAATATTGTTGAAATTAATTTATCAGATGCATAAGTAACTTCCTTACACATGTAACTTCTATTAATTATTGTGACTCTTTTTCACTTGATTCATTGCATATGTATCTATTGATTTTATAATTTCTTTTTTTGTTTGACTTTTTTTTCGACCATGGAATTAGAATACATTTTGCACAGAAGTTGGTTGATAGAAATGGGTCTGAATACATGAAATTTTTGAGTACCTGGAATAGTTTGGGCGGTTAAGAATCGTTTTTGAAGGACGATTTTTTTCTCTTTCATACTGTAAGGAAGTTACATATGCAAACTGCATTCCTTCGCAATATTGGCAGTTGCCCATTCAAATAACTGTCGAAAAGTCATTATCTGATCCTTATATAGGCTCTGCAAACTGGCAAGAGTGGCTAGCCTTTTTATGGTACCTCCAATGCCATCTGAAATTCCTTTACCATGGGCAGTGGCAAAAAAATTCCATTCTGCTTGAATTCCAAAATCTTTTTAATGGAAACACAGGTTTATAATTTTTTTTTTCGATTTTTGTAGTGAGAAGCTGCACCATCAGAAAAGTACAAAAGTTTTTAGGTTTCAAATTGAATTTTTTTCCGTTGAATTTGATCAAATGCCTTTGGAATAAGTGAACTGCGTTATGGTCGAGACTGTCAGAAACTACTACGAAGTTAAAGTTGTCTACGACTTGGTCCGTGTCTCTTCTATAATAAACCACAAATGGATGTATAGTTGCTTGCGAATTATTCCAGTGGAATCCTTGAATTGCTTCTTGAAGAATAAAGGAGTAATTTTTAGAAAAATCACAAACTACATATTCACCTGATTTCAGATTTTGTTTACAAGCACTAAAAAAAGACGATTGTTCCTTAGCAATGAATGAATGCCGTATAAGTTTGGTAAGTTTATCCAGAAACGAATCAATAAAGTCATCACAAGGGCTGGACAAAGTTTCAAGGGTAGATCTGTCACCATTAATCCACTGCTTGTATGTAATCCCATTTTCATCAAAAAGGTCTTCAATGCACCTCCTAAATTCTTCGAACGTTGAGCAATTACTGCACTCTTCCAAGTAATATATTGTTTGGGGAGGATTACAAACAATTTTTGATTTACAGGATTTATAGGAATCTAATGGGGTTTCAATTTCTTTACTTAATTCCTTCAAATGAGATCCGATTAGCATTAGTTTCACATTTTCATGGATATGACAAACACAGACGGTATGTGTTCTGCTTGCTCCTGCCAAACACAGTGTTTTGGTCGCATCTCAGCAAACTTAGAAAATCCAATTTTATAATGTGGAAACTCATCCTTGAACTGTTTAAACGCTTTTTTGAGATTACACAACACCAGCCTTTTCTGTACATGTTTCCTTATCCCATCAATTTTCTAGACCGCGAGGTTGCGGGTTCGAGTCCCGTGTTTGGCATGGGTGTTTGTAAATGCACGTTGGCTTGTCTAATGACGAATGTTTCGGCGCATTATAGCCCTCGTGTTGCTGACGGCGCCAGATAATCTGAAAACAACCAACCAACCAACCCATCAATTTCCATTGATACGAAGTCTTTTTTTACCTGGCATAATCCTACTTATATGATCACTATTATAAAAGGATTTTATACATTTTGCTGTTTGAGGACGTCTTCCCTGGTCTGGGATTAGGGGATGCAAAAATTCCTTTTTCTTTAACAAGTACTTTTGCTTTTCTTACTCAGTAGTTGGATGATCTAAATTCTTTTTCTATTTTTTTGATTGACCAGTTCTTCGGTAAAACTGTTAGTATTTGTAAACTTTTATCCTTGGTGCTATGGAATTTTTCCTTCAACTGATTTATAATATCCAATTCAGCCGAATTGGATTGGTTGTATTCAGATTATCTGGCTCCGTCAGCAACATGAGGGCTATAATGCGCCGAAACATTCGTCATTAGACAAGCCAACATACATTTACAAACACCCATGCCAACACGGGACTCGAACCCGCAACCTCGCGGTCTAGAAGCTAGCACGCTAACCACTATACCGTTTGGTCGGCACAGCCGAATTGGAAGACGAGTCACTATGCACAATTTTCATTACTTTGTTTTTCAAAGCTGTGCTTATTTTATTGAATTTAATTTTTGAATACTTCGTTTCGGAAAGCCTTTTCTTTTTTATTGGAGTTTCTCTAATAGTTTCTAAAGTACGATTTAAGTTTGACACACCTGCTTCTATTTCAAAAGGACTTTGAGGATGACGATTATTGCGTGAAATTAAGGACAAAAGTTTACATTTGAATTTAAATTTTGGCATCCCATTGCGGTCCCATTATGAAACTAACGTATTTGTGTTGAGAATTAATGTAAGAATAACATATATTTTTTTGAAAAAAATAAAAATACCCTTTTTTGAGATATTCAAGGTCAAAGTTCAAATCATTTGACCTTAAAATGAAAATTAAAAAAAAATATCTATAAATAATACATCATTAGAAAGATCAAATCTTTATCTTTTTTTTGACACAAAAATCAATGTTTTATGATAATTAGGGGCAAAATTATAACCAGATCTATAAAGCAAGAATTGTGAAATTTTGACCTTTTGGCCCATTTTTGAAGCTCCGTAAATCAGAAACCAAACGACTTTCAAACCTAATATTGGCCATTTTTTCTTTTCTCTATAAACCCAAAAAGTGAGCAAAATTTTATTAAATTCTGAAGGGGTCAGGTTGAAAATGTCACTTTTTTGTGTTGATTTGACATGGAATGACCCATTTTATAATTAAAAAATTCCAGGCTTCAGTTGGGGTTACCGCACAATTGGGAACACTATCACAAGTAATACCTATTACAAGTAACAAGCTATCACAAGTAGCACCTATTGTGTTGCTATCTAACAGTGTTATGTAAAATTTTTGCAATGAATACTTTGACCAAAGAATTAGTAATAATAAAGAGTTCCTTTTAGACTTATTTTAAAATATTTGTAGCCCCTTTTTTGAAATTGTTGTATCTTTTCCCCTAGAGACAAAGTGAAAATTTATTAGCACTGTTTAACTAACAATAATATCTTATAATACAATTTAATTTAAATTCATGGTTGAATATCCTTAATAGCGCTCAATTTAAGAACTACAGTTCAGTTTCATAAATCTATACAAATGCAGAATAAAACAGGTAGAAAATAATTTAAAGATATTTTATACTTGTGTTTTCTAATAAGTTTTAAAACCTTTTTTTATGGTAATATTTAGTGTTCTGCTATCGATAAAGATTTGAAAGAAATTCTACAAGAACTGGCTGATGTAGATTCTAAAATGATTGATTTTATCCAATGCTTCTTGTAGATTTATATAACCTGCGGATCAAACGAAACATTGCTCAATGTGTCAGAACCCAGTAAATGTAAGTATTCTGCATTATTTAGTACAAGATATGCTTGCCACCGTGATGCACTGTTGGTTTACCCAAGATTAAGTTCTGAATTGCAACAGGAGTGGGACCAGTTACTTACTGAATTTCATTATGGTGATATTACCGATAAGGTAAGTATTTCAGTAATGATGTATATCATGAGACTGTTTTAAAATTTTAATTCATATTTTCTCGTTTGCTTTATTTACTTTCCATTAATAATTTATTTTGTGTTAATAGTGTAAAAAATCTTTCTATTAGCTTTAAAAAAAGTACTTCATTTTATCATATTTGAATTGCATGTCGATTTGTGGGTGATAAGGTGTACTTAGATTTTTATTTTCAATTCAAATTCACATAATATATTAGGACTTAAAGTAAAAATGTTTGTGTGTTATTAAATAAAATGCATGTTTTGATAAAATGTTACAAACTCCTGCTAAAATTAAATTTATTAATTAATCATGATTAGAAATTTTATTGTTATTTTAAAGTGCATTTAAAAATGTAAGTTTATTTTTTTTTTTTAAAGTTGAGAATTATGTAAAAAGAATAATAAAAATAAAGTTGGTTTGTTTAATTTTAAATCTTGAATAATCAACGAAATTTTATAGTAATCAACAGCTTAGGAATCTACATAAAACTAAGGTTTTATTTTTTGTGCGTAAGCAATGGTTTTTTTTTTTGCTGTACGACTTTATTTAAAAGTGGTTTTTGGGATAGAAATATTCTCGTATCCTTTATTATAATAACTGAACGTTTTAGTTTTATTTATTAAAACACATACCATTAAAAAAAAATAACATTCATATTTATTTTCTCATTTATATTAATATAACAGATGATAGCAATTGAATTGTTTTTATGAAATTTTGTATGAGTGGTAGCATTTACAATATTTGCATTTTCAACAAAGTAATTTTTTATTTTTTTTTAATTTAGCGCTTAGTTCCTCACAAATTTCCCTTTTTAATTGATTCTTTAATTGAAGAATGATGTGTTTCAACATCAGATGTATATGCCGCAGGGAAATGATGAAAAAAGAGATTTGATCAAATCCCTAAGGTAGAGGATCAATTCACAGAAGGTGTTTAAATTATAACTCTGTGGGGATGATTTCTCTAAAGAAAGTAAGTGATTTGATGAAATCCCTCAATTGTTTTAGGGAAAAGATGAAATAAACAATTTAGGACTCGCATAGCTCTATGTTTCACTTGTTATCACTCCCCTCCCCTTCCCCTCACTGATCCCCTCCGGCGTCTATGGAATGAAATAACATTGTGGGGATCATATTAGGTGTAAAAAATAATTTATACCAAATTGGAACCTCAGTTGGAATTATAAAAGATTGGCTACCTGGAAACGCTCTTCAAATAGCTACTTCAACATTTACCGAAGCAGTTCCACAAACTAACCTAAGTCTGTGTGAGATTGCAAGAAAATTAACATTATTTGGAGGTCAAGAAATTAAGAAGTGTTCCTGTGATTAATCCAAAATACAATGTACAAAAAGATGTGCCTGTAAAAAAGTAGTTCACTTTGTAACTCGAGATGTCACAAATCAAAGTGTTTTAATAAAAATGAATGAACATTATTATTTATTCATTACATTCACTAAAATCTTTAAAATTTCACCAAAAATATTCTTTTTGTTTTTAAATATATCAGCTTAAATGCCTATTTCTTTTGCTAATTAGTTTTGAATAAATAATTTGAGTTTTAATGGCTATTGTTGTATTACCTACTCTATATTTAATAATTCATGGTTTACTAAATAAATACTTTTAGTATCTAAACAATATTATTTCACCTTTTTAGTAAGACAGTTAAGGGATTTGATCAAATCACTTACTTTCTTTAAGGAAATCATCCCACAGAATTGTAATTTTAACATTTTCCATGAATTGATCATCTACCCTAGGGAGTTGATCAAATCTCCATTTTTATCATTACCCTGAGACATATACATCATACCACCGAGAGTTACTATTAACCATCCGGTTTAATGAACATCCAAATTTTAAGAAAACTTGCCAGTTTATATTTCTAAAATAGAGTAATATAAATTAATAACTATAAAAATTACTACTTACAGGAGTAATATT
This sequence comes from Linyphia triangularis, assembly GCA_963978545.1. Taxonomy (NCBI): domain Eukaryota; kingdom Metazoa; phylum Arthropoda; class Arachnida; order Araneae; family Linyphiidae; genus Linyphia; species Linyphia triangularis. Next base: position 106,011,951 of record OZ021722.1, on the reverse strand, counting down.
TAAAATCAAATTATTAAAATTATATAAAAAACTTTAATACTTGTAAATTGTGCAGAACAATCTTTTATTTAAAAATCAATTGGATCCCAACCACCTATACTACGCTCAAAGTTGCTATTATTTCACAAATTGATCCATGCAGAGTGTTTTTCACAAAAAAGATTCGAGAGCTTCTTAGAAGGATAATTCCTACCTTTTTCATATCAGAAACTGAAGCAAATTTGTTTTTCTTTGACTGAAATAAAGGGTGATTTTTTGGATGACCCACAAAATATCTTGCACTGTTTTATTTTTAATTATATCAGATAAGAATTGTGAACTTTTGACGAATCTCCTCATTTTCTATAATATTATTTAGTAACAAAATTGAAAGTTACACAGAAAAAGTATTTAAATGAAGTTAATTTGGTCTTTTTGATTAATAGGGCTCTGAGAGTCTCATCCGTATTACAGTTTTTTTTTTATTTTTACACAAAACGGGTAAAACAAAAGTTACTTAGTCTCTATGTTAAAATATTCTCTAAATCTTGCTTTGAAGTACAGAGAAATAAAATTATTAAAGAATAATCTTGTGATAAATGAAGAATAGGAATTCTAGGGTCTAAATGGTTTCCTATTTGGTAATTATTGTGCATTATCTCTTTAAATGGTATGAAGAAAGTACTTAATGTTTTAGGGATATCAAGTTGGACTTCAAAAAATATTTCACAAAGCTGGTTTTTCAGAAATACCAGCAAGAAAATCTCCTGAAACCACAACCATGGAATCACCTCCAGGGGATGGTAACACTTTTACCGATCTTCCATCATGCAACCAGGTATGTCAAGTATAGAATGTTCATAAATTGTTGATTCACTTGGCTTAAGAATTTTTCAAACATTTTACAGGGTTTGTATGCCTCAGGGAGAACATGGAAACTCAGGGAAAATAAATCAATCTTAAAATCTCAGGGGGGAAAAAAAAAATCAACTCTAAAACCTGAAAAAAGCTATTGCTCTGGAAAAAAATCCTACTCATTTGTTTAACTCTAACTCGAGGAATTGAAGTTACAGAATTATTTGATAAGATAGACTTGCAGAACGTTATTCTGAAAGAAAAATGACTTTTTGAGTTATCGGAGGAATTTGTGTAATCAAGGTTTGACTATATTTATGAGGCTAAAAATAATTAACTCTGGGATGGAAAACATGACTCTGGAAATCTCAGGGAATTTTTTTTTCCTGAAAATAAGTATGAATCCTGTTTTATCTCTATGAATAACAATTTAATAGAGAATATATTGATTTAATTTTATTAGTCTCATTTAAGTAAAAGAGTTCCAATTGTGAACAGTTTCCAGCTGCAGTTTAAATGCTAAGCAAAGTTCTTGTACATGGTTTTAAAATTCACATATTCAATTCTAAGCAAGTTGGATTCAGATCCTCAAATCAGACATCTGGAAATTGGCAACTATAAGTTTGAAAAAGTGAATAGTTTTACTTATTTAGGAGCAGAATTTAACAATAACAATGATCCAACTTCAGAAATTCAAATAGATGTTTCTACAGTCTAAAAAAATATATGAGGTCCAGTTTTCTAAAATTAAGAACTAAATTTCTTTTTTTACAAAACTCCAATAATATATGTGTTAATATATGCATCTGAAACATGGGCGTTGACCTCGAGGAATGAGGAAACAATGGCAATTTTCAAGAGAATGGTCCTATGAAGTATTTGTGGTGGAATTCAAATAGATGGCTCTTGGCGAAGGCAAACAAATTCAGATCTATATAAAATCTTTAAAAAGCCTGATGTTATCAAATTCAAAGAATAAAATGAGCTGAACATATGGTTAGAATGCAGGAAGACCGGAACTGTAGAAAATTATTTCTAGCCAAGCCTATAAAAACGAGACAAAAAGGCAGACCTCGTCTGGGGATCGATTTTGTCGAAAAGGACTTCCAACGTTTTGAGGGCCGGGAATTGGTGGACAGTCGCCAAACGAAGAGACACCTGGAAGAAACTCCTCGTGAAGGACAGGGTCCATCCAGGGCTCTCGTGCCAGTGAAGAAGAAACAAGTTGGATTGCGACAGTAACTGTTACTAAAAGGCAGCTTCTACTTATGTTTTGTTGGAGTACATTAGGTATGGGTGACAAGCATGCTGTTTTCTTTTACAAGATAAGACAATATAGAAAAAAAATACCTTGACGTATAATATACAAAACAAATGATTGGAATGTTTAACAACCAACGCGAATAAATCTCTCACCCAATATCCAAGTTCTAATCCAATATCTTTATTTGCAATTAAAGATGTGAACTTCTGGTAATTTCTAATCCTATTCATATTTTTGGAAACAACTGTTATATGACATGTCTGAAGTATTTATACTGGGTGCCCAGAGTAAAAGAGGAATCGCATTTCAGATTGTTAAACATATTTCCAAATGATCGATTCGAAATTTGTGTTTTGAAAATAATCAGAGGCTTTTTTTGCTACAATGTAGTTTAGAATTAACGAAATGTAAATTTACTTCCTGCTAAATGTACTGGTAATTGAATTTCGTTATTCGAAACTCAACTTGATGAGATCCTAACTGAAATAGAATTATTAATAAAATACATATTGCTTTAATTTGGGAGAAAGATTGATTTTATTTTTGCAGGCAGCAATATTATAAAATAAAACATATTGTAAGGTTTGTATTTGGTGTGCAAGTTAGAGAATTTATTACATATAGATGTTAAACTTAATTTTCATACATAAGAATTTTTGCATATTTTCTAAAATACTTTTTCAGTTTTAACACTCATTAATGTAGGACAATTTGTTAGTTTCATTTATGTATCTTTTACCCTTACCATAGATTATGTAACACAATAAATTTTTTAAAAAACATTTATTTCAACTCTTTTTAAGGAATACAAGAATCTTCAAAATGAAGTTGCCAAATTGAATTTGGAACTAGATGCTTTGAAGTTGTTGATTGATCTCAATAAAATACATAATAGAACAAATAAACCACACAGGTAAATATTTACAAAATAATTTACAAATGCAATGCATTATTTACAAGTTTCAGCTTTTCATATTTTTTATTGGTTTTCTTAAGGCATCATACAGACGTTTTGCCTAGAAGAAAATTATAAGATTAGCAAAAATTTCAAAATACTACGATAAGACTGCATGTTTGAAAAACCATGAATTATTTTCTTTCAATTTAGATAGAAACTAGATGTAAAGTTGCAGTCTACAAAATTTCGCTAAATTTTAAATGTCTATGAATTCTTGCATTGCTATAAAGACAACCTGAATGATTTTAGATATTTTTGTTGCTTGTTTTTGAAAATTAAATTTTTAGTATTATTTTATAATATGATTGTCTTATGTTTATTATATCAAAAAGAGTTGGACAATTTAAGAACAGATATTGTCATTTTTTTAAAAAAGAATTTAGCTACACTATTTTTCTTTTATTTGTTAATGAAGTAAGAAGCAAAAAGAAAGCGAAATTATTTTCCAAAATCACATATTTTTTCCCATTAAAAAAAAAAAAAAAAAAAAAAATGCAGGAAAATTAAAATGCTTGTTTTGTTTTTGCACTATTGGTGCATTTTAACCATCGATATAGATTAACAACTGGATAGACTGCTTCAATGGTAATATAAGGAGAAAATCTCACACTAGTAGTTGATGATGGGTGGGCAATTATCCAATTACGGTTCACTTCTATAGTCGGGTGGAAATGAGGACACCTTGTAAAGTACTAGAGTAGATATTTTATTGCACATTATTAATGATTAAGGTCTACTATTGATAGTTCTGTTGTGTACAACCCAGGATTTTATTTTCAATCCTCAGCAATGCATTTTTTTCATCCACCCAATGATCTGGCAACAGCTTCATTTTCCCAGCATTAAGCTGTCTATCTAGTTTTTATCTATTATATTGATGATTTTAAGTTGCTTTGAAAAAAAAAAAAAAAAAAAAAAAAATCAGAATACTATTACAAATCTAATAAAATGTAACACTAACATTAGATTTTGACAGCAATCCAGTTTATTACTTGACTTTAAATATTATATTCTTTGCTTATTTGGAGTGAAGATTATCAATTCTAATAACATTACTTGGAAAGTTATTTTGTAATACAACAATGAATTACAATCAATTCAACACTTAGCTTAAATAATGTATGTACATGTTCTAAACGAATCTGAAATTTATTAATTAGAAAATATTGGACATAAATAGGGAAAACAAAAATGTTTTCGAAATTTATTTTGTGTTGCACATTATTTTGGCTTGGTTGAATTGGTTTTTACCAAATTTAACTTTAGTATAATTTCAATTAGAATGATTTGGAGTAGTTTTAAAAGAATAAAAACTATAACAAATTTGAGGTACTTTTAAACCTTATTTTTGTATACAATTTAATTATGTAGTTATTTTATGATTTCAAAGTAATTTTGAAATTTCATGCTTTAGAATGATTCAACGCCAATAGACTAATGATAGAAGTATATGGTTTGTGTGACAAAATATCGCAAGTGGAAGATAATGAACACAGCAACTATAACAACTTTGTTGAAATATATATATGTAAATAAATAATATTTTATAAATACTCTTGAGTTGTAAGTTAATTCTATTGCAAAGTATGTTTGACGATATATTTAAATGAATTTATAAGAAAGAGTGCCATTGGTTTGAAAAACCAGACATGCATTTAATAAAAAATTAAACTTGTATTTATTATTTACATTTTTCTCTAAATGCGGTTAAAATTTTATATATATTTGTATGTAAAATGTTGTATTTTGTAAGATATTAACTATTGTATTAAGACAGTCTAAAAATGAATATATACCAAATAAAATACTCCCCTCATACATTGTCACATATAAAAGGCCGAATAAGGTTAATATTACAATTTTATTGAAATCTAAATTATAGTAACTTTTTTTTCAAGCTTGAAGCTGTATTAAAAGAAATGTAATACTAAAGTAGAAAAGTAATATACAACTATCAAATTGTACAGATGTAACATTTTATTGTTAGGTATTACATTTTTTTAATACTATTTTTACTGCACAACTGTTAAAGTTTGGATTAACGAGTGCATTAAAATTAAATTTTTAATCTTAAATTAAATTATTATTATTACTTGCAAAGAAGATATTTTTTTTTTTATCAACGTCTATTGGATGATTAGAAAAAAAGGGTGGAATGAATATTAAACATTTAAACCTTAGGTTTAACCTTTTATGTTCTCTTCTATACAAAAACGCTTCTAATTGAGGCAATGAAACAGTAAAAAAAATGCACGTTAATAAGTTTTAATTATAGTGTAAAGTATATTTATGGAGATAAGGCAGTCTATTAACTATTATTTAAAATTCAGCTTGCAAATACTGGCCAGATATTTTGCAAAAAGACAATTTCAAACAATTTAAATATGATATACCACATAAATAAAATAGCTAATTTGATTGATGGGGCCAAATAATTGAACACAAGCTTATGTCAAATTGGCTATTGGTTACCTTTGAATTTGAATAACTTAAAATGTGAAGATTAAGGCTTTTGTGTAATTTATATTCAAGCAGCTAAGTTTAAATTCATCTATTTATAATTTTTACTGCTAAGTGATGTTAATTTGCGTAGATTTTGATAATTTGTTCAATTTCAATTTATTTGGAGTGTGGTGCTTGAAATGTTAAATTTAAAGCACTATCATATTGATCATAATGTTTTAATACAATTAGGTGAAATCTTTTTTTTTCGAAAACAAGGCATCAAATATGCAGCTACATGTTAATGACATTATTCACAGGTTTTATGTATTTCACAGAACTAGTAGAAGCATTCAATAATGATTGTTCCAATCAAAATAGATGCGAGTGACTAAAATTTCAAATGGGGGGGGGGGGGGATCAATATAAACAGAAAATCATACTGTAAATCCTTCAGAGCAAACAAAGTATTTTTTTTTAAAAATAAAGCATTTAGAAATATCGATTTTTAAAGAAATATGGATGAAAGATTTTTACAGAAATAAAATTAGCAATCATTTTCAAGTTCACAAATAAGTTTTAACTCTTACCTTTAAAGGTCCCATTCCTGGGCATTTTGTTAATTCCTCTATTGAAGCTTGTACGATGCCTTTTAATGTCTAATAATAGAACAAATTATGATTAGAAAATTATTGGAAAAGAAAGAAATATATAAATTTGTCAAATACACACTTACTTTGAAAGTAGAGAGTAAAACCATTGCATCGGTTTTATTGACAGATCTTATGGTAGTGAGACAATCAATCAGCTGGAAGTAAATATTTATCATTAAAAATAACTATAAATTTTAGCTAAATTACAATGTTAATTTATTTGTTTAAGGTAGTTGTAATTGCGTTACAGATCGTGTTAAATATGTACAGTTCTGTACACCTATTTCAGAAATTACTCGTTTCACTTCTGAGTTTTTCGTGATTTTGTCGTAAAACCTTACCTAATACTTTTTCAATGATTATTAAGTTATCATTAATACTTTTTTCAATGAAATAAAAGCTGTATTATACAGTAAAATGCAAATCTATTTCGATAGAAGATTTAAGAAAATGTACAATAAACTCGCGTAGAAATAAGACAAATTTAAAGATAGATTTATGTGTTCATATTCATTTTCCTAGATGTAAAAAAATACATAATTAGAATTTTTATGTTTCTAAATAGATTATTACCATAAAAAATACATCATTATAAAGGAAATGAAATGGAGAATAAAAATGTGTATTTTTGACGACTTTTAGATCCACAACTTCAAAATAAAATTACCCTTACTTGAGAATAGTGGTCACTATCTTGTTTTTCTTTAATAAGGTCAGCCGATTTATTTTCAAACATTTTATAAGTTTCCAGGTAATTTCCCGCTTCTTCAGCACTGTGGAATTAATAAAAATACACTTTAACAACTTATTTAAAAAAAAGGCAATGTGTTACAAATAAAATATGGTGCAAACATTAAAAATTAAACCTATTAAAAAACATATCACTACAATATTACAGTAAAACCCCATTAATGCAAAATCGCTTAACATGAAATCTCGTTTAATGGAAAGTAAAAGCAGTTCTCTGTACATATTACGTAACATTAATTTATTCGTTTAACATGAAATTCGATTAATGCGAACAATTTCGGCAGACTTCGTGTTAACAGGGTTTGACTGTATTAAAGGCCTATATGACAGCAGAAATATCGTCCGGACTTATCAAGCAATGCTAAATTTAATCCAAAAAAGTTTGAAAAGAAATTAAATCACGAATTTAGTTGGTTGACCTATTTTTGTATATAATAATGTCTAATTTTGATGGGGACCTACAACTTAACCATAACAAACCTACATAACCCAGGATTTGAAGTCAGCACTTTTGGCATGTGAAGGCTAGAGTGCTAACCAAATAGCCAACAGGTGAGCCAAGACTTTAAGGATCATCATAAAAATCAAGTTACTGTTGCTAACCAATAAACAAATCTAATGAATTTTCTCAAAACTATAGATATAATTTTTGAGACTCACTATTTTGTTATTTAGGCAAGTAGAGTGTTTTGATAAATAATAGCATTAACACTTAATTCAATTAGACCAGAACAAACACAGTGATGTTTAATGATGATGAGCAATGAAAAGTTTTGAGCCAAAATAATTTTAAATGAAATCAAATATAAATAATGTATCAAATTTCTTAATAAAATAAACATGCAATGAACTGTTAAAACTTAAAGATACTGTAACAAAATATATCATGTTTATTGACTTATACATTGAGTATAAACTTAATTTATTAAACTAAAAACTGGAGTTTAAAGAAGTAAAATTTATGGAACAGGTAAACATTCATTTAATAAGATACAAAGAATAAACAATAAAATACAAAGAGTAACATATAGACTGATATCAAAGGTAAAATAATTTCACTCTTTGATTGATGTTGTTTTGAGAATAATGATTAATAGTAATTTGCCTTATGCTACAATCAGCAACAGTATCAATTTTGTTGTCAGTGGATTGTTCAAGAAAATTATTATGAATAATTACCAATTAATAATTTGAATTCAATTTGTTTTGTCAATTAAAATATACAATAAATTAAACCTATTTTTTTTCTGAATTAAAAGAGTTTTGGTAAGAAAAGGTTCAAATGTATAGTTTTAAACTGCCAAAACTTGAAATCCTTAAAAATCATGGTCAGTATTTATAACATTTCTGATTTTAGGGTCATGCATAACATATTTAAAGAAAAAGTTGGAATATTTTACTTACCTTTAGAGAAAATGACTGTTGCGTTGGCGCAACAAAGGCGTAAAACCAAGTTAAAATCAACGGTTTTCAAGAATTTCGTATTTCGTTAATGTTGAATACTCAACGACTGTATAAACCGTAGGCTATATTGTCAAGCTTTTTTTCAAAATTATAAACTTTTGGTACTATGTAAGAACATACATTTATTTAATATGTCTTGTTTTGTATGAAAACATTGACTACATTCTTGGTGTAAAGCCACTTCACAACCATTACAGCGATATATAGTTTGACTGTGACAATGTTTACTGTGAAGTCTTTTATTGTCAAATGATCGTATAAGAAAATGTCCTTTTTTATTTTGTACTGCCAAAGAAAGAGTTAGTTTGCTTGGTCTACCAGCAGATGATCTAACAAAAACCATCATGTGATGCAAGGGTCCAAACTTTATAACCGAATCTTACAGGTTTTCCTTTTAGGAACATTTTTGCAGAATGTTTTTCTCGATAAGGAATCATTTGTTCATCTATACTTAGATCATGTGCAAATATTCCAAACTATTTAAATTTCTTATTCAACAAATTTATTAAGTCTTCACTTTGTACAATTTGTCATTTTTGTTAATATTGCTGTTATCTGCACATTTTGTTTTATATTCATGTACTGAATACATGACATTGACTCCCTAACAAGCGGCACTGTTACATCTTTATCTTATGACCAATACATTTCTTCTTGTGGCAATGTATGGTATCCAGTAAGAAGAAGCAAACCAATAAACATTTTTAGGTATGTCTCAGAAGCAAAAAAGTCAGAATGTTTATTTTGTTGAGCATATATATTAGTTTGATTAATAAGCAATGCATAAATTTCAGAGCCAAAAAATTTATCGAAAATTTCCTCACAACTTAAATTTTTAACTCACTTTTCAGTTTTTAAACTTTTGATGTTTCTATTTTTTTTGGTTTTGATGCATAAATAGCATCTATTTTCTTCCATTTCAAAGGCTCAATTTTTTCCCTCTTTGTCTTTGTACTATCCATATTATTTTAGTCCGTATCTTTCCTATTTGAATGTAATTCAACCTCACTAGAAATGTCATTTGGCAAAACGTTTGAGTCACTTATTACTGTATCGTCCCATTCTTCATTGTCAGTAATTTTGCCAACTTCTCGTGTATTAACAGCAATGTCCTTTTCATTGTCATCTAAATCATCAGTATCTGAATCAATGGTGTAAGAAGTATCCAGAGCTTCACTAAGCATAAGGTAGAGCTTTCGAGATATTTCAAATCCAAATGAAGCAGTTGTAATCACACGCGGGTGAGAAAAAAAGTTAAGGAAATGTTGACCCTCTTTTCCACAGACGATGCGCGAGCGCAACACTAGTATTTCCAACATCGTAGCTCAAAGATGAATTCATAAAAAAAAAAAAAAAAAATTATTTTCCTGTGATCTTCAAGTGAGCTATGGAGATATGAAATGCTGTGTCAAATAAAAATTATTTCCCTTTTTTTTTTTTTGGGAATCAATTTAGCAATGTCAGTGTAGCTTAGCGGATTTTGGAAATGTTTAAGTCTTTACTACGAGAAAACAATGAGGCTTAGAATAATTTTTATTGTTTGAAATTAAAGTGTGTAACCTTACTAATGAACATAACCCTCCAAATATTAGCTTAAAATTGATTAAATATTTAATGTAGTTATGTTTTCCAAGCGTTGTGTGAATGCAACGCCAGCGCTTGATAGGCATGAAACTAAGTAAAATCCTCTATAACAAATTTGTAAAACTTATCAATACTGTGTTTCAGTATCCAAAATGCTTAAATAGTGATGTTAATTATAATATAAAATGAAGAAATTATTAAAAATCAAAAATTGTAATAAACAGATTTGAACAAAATTGAAATACCACTAAGAATATAATACGTCTGGCCAACATCTATTTATAATGATTTTTTTTTTTTTTTAAATTAATTTGTTTGAAACCTAATACAACCATCTAAGTATTCTTTCAATAAGTATATATTGATTTCACTAAACAAATTTGCAGTAACCACCACTGACTTTCATTTCTAGCTCACAAACATTAAAAAAACTCCTACAATTTAAAAAATAAAAATTTGAGAAAGTGATAATTTTTTTTTTCAATTTTAATAAAAATTATCATATTATAACATGGAAATAGAGAATTTTTTAATATATAAGGCAATTTAAAGCAACATAATAATTCTTCTCCTATACTCTAGGTTGTAATAAATGTCATCTACTAACCTCCATGATACCATTAAGGTACAGTCGGCCAAGATTGATATAACAGAAAGATCTTTCAAAGGAGGATTGGGCTCAGCCTGTGAATAACAAAATGAAAGCACATTGAGCATTTTGATGACAACATCAATGATTTTGATATCAATGGAAAGCAAACAATTGAAGTCTTTAAGTTACATTTCAGAAGTGACCCACAACAATAATAATCTATCAATAAATAAAAAAAAGTTTTTAAATAGGAGGCACAACAGTGCTGTAGGTATTCATGAAATAATAACTAGAAACAGTTTATGCAAGTTAAAAAAAGAGTTAGAAAAAGCATAAGTGAAGTAGAGTTTCTTTAGCAAAAATGCTAAAATCAGAAAGAAATATTTCAGTAAAATGGTGAAATTAATGGATTACTTAAAGCTTTGGTTGACTTGCTGTAATTATAAAAAGTAATGGATCAGATGCTATGAAGAAACTATTATTAAAAAAAATAAAATATTTAAATCTAGATTAAGGATTGCATGAAATAATTGTTGTTATGCATGAGCAAAATTGCAGAACTATGTTCTGTGCAGATGATTATTGAACAAGACTATAGGATCACTGGAAAAGTTACACGTCTCTATAACAGCAAAAGTGGACTTACCAATGTATGTTACAGGGATTGCTGTGCGATTGTAATTTCCACTTTTTTTTTTACGAATCATAAATACTGGTCTCGGGCAATGTAGATTTTTTTTATTTTTTTTTATGAACATGCTAGCAAAAAGTTTTTAAGAATTTTCTTGTACTAAAGATTCCTACAGCATCTTGCAAAAAATAGGAACCTGGCAGCAACATTGTATAAGAAATGAAAGTTTAGATAATTAATGACACTTCATCAGTGACTCATGTGGGCAATTAAATAATTAATATCTTGTATTCAAGAAAGCAATGGTATACATAAAAATATATTTTTAATAAACTTGATTCTGTGGCTAACCAGTCCTACAAAACCCCTTAACCCAAATATGTTCTTACTTCTTAAAAACCAAAATTTTTCTAATTTTTGTGTATTTTATTTTTAAGGTTCAAATAAGTACCATTATTTGAATGCAAAATAGATAACTGAAAAAAGTTCTATAACTTTTAATTTAAAAAAATAATAATCTGAAATAGGTGAATAGGCTTGGCAATTAGGTTAACACCTTGATTTCCACGTAATTTTTCACGATTCCGGTTCTCGATTGTCAAGAGAAGCTAGCACTTAGTATGGAAGATTGTTTTAAAAATTATCACAAAACAAAAATGAATTTCCTTCCATAATTTTTTTTTTTTGAATAAACTTTGTAAAATTTTGTATTTTCTGTTCATTTAAGCCAAACTTGATTTTTTAATCTCTTTCCCAATGCCATCTATTCATATTTACACTGTTATGCTACGAGTTTCCTTGTACAAATATGGCCAGTTATGAAGGGACGAGATAATTCATAGTAGGCATCCTGGGCAAGTAAACAACCCAAGAGATATCTCGTAGTTGGCAGTCCATGTGTTAATAAGTTACATATTGTAAAAGAAATTTTGATGGGTGACGTTAAATATTTAAGCAGAAAAGATACAGGTATCTGTCTATGACAGGGGTTCCCAACCTTTTTGCACCTGCATACCACTTGACTTTTTGCGAAATTTTGGCGTACCACCAGACCTAAATATTTAAATAAACGTATAATATTTACTCTTCTAAAAATGTTCAAAGACTTTTTGAATTAAATTCCTGAGAAAACTTCATATTTAATGGTTAGATATTTGTTTATTTATAACATGCTTATAATAAAGGAGAAATAAAAAGATTAAAATGGTATTAATTTACAGTTTTATTTATTACCCATAGGTCTAAAAACATACAAATAAAAAATTAGTACAAACTCAGCAAAAAATTAATCATCATACAAAATATACTTTTATAGTCTTTAGTGCGAAACTTGTTGCTGTATGCCTGTGATTAAAATATCAACATTAGGAGTAATGGAGCTTATCTTCAATCTTAAGTCCTCTTCAACACTTATTTTGCTTCTATGTTTATTTTTTATGTACAAGAGTTCAGAAAATCCACTCTCACACAACCCAAGTAGTAGCATGACGTGATATATGACGTAATTTTTAGGGCATCTTTTCTCGAATGACGTTATTCAGTAAAAAATCAAGTCAGTTCTGACGTCATCTAATTTTTCATACAAACAGACGTTTCTAAAATCACGTAAATTTTTTAGTCATCATACGACACAAATATTTTTGGTCATTGAAATGACGTCTTTTTGTGCATATTAAATGACTCAAATATTTTTAGGTCACTTTATGACATCATTTTTTAGTCGTCATATGACGCGAATTTAACTTTTATGTTTTTTATACGGACTCACGACAGAATACACACTTTTACTTGTGAAGCCTACTTTTTTTTTATAAACTTGTAGCTTGTATTACTTCGAGTATTTACTAGAACCAGAAGCCACAAAATAAATAAAAATTATAAGGGAATAACAGATAGGTGAGTAATCTTTATGTAAGTAATTGATTCGTATTTAGTGTTTTTTGGTAAAGAAAATCTCGTGTTAATAGCTTGAAATTATAAAGTGTAGTAGTGATTCTAAAGTAAATGTAAAATAATTCTATTCTGTGATTTGGTAGAAATAAAAAAATGGAATGCATATTTGTAGTTTAATATAGTTTCAAGAAACACATACAAGAAATTATTTTTAGTTGAGTTTCACTTATTATGCTCTTTTGTTTACTTTTCAATTATCATACATTGTAATGTTTACAATTTAATGTTCATTTCTAGACATGGTTAGTTAAGTGTTAAAGCCTAGTGTGCTGATAATGTAAACAAACTGATTCTTCTTTAACATCCCAAACTTAATGTTGATATTTATCCGTAACTCTATCTCTATTAGTAAATACATATGCAGTCGCTTCTTTCATAATTTATTCGAAATGATTTTGTTATGTTTTTTATCCTGGGCCTTAAGCCCAAGGGTATTGTTTCCGTTTGGGCATAAGTGTGGTCCGCATTATTCAAGGTATGGCAAAAAAAGGCTTCAAACAATGTTAGCCCTGGCCGGATGTAGGACATGGGATGAGCAGTTCTATCTTTATAATTAATTTATTTTTTGCTTGTAATTTTTTGTATGCAAATGAGCCAAGAAGAGATGCTTTGGTACTCTTCGGTTAGCAGAATAGGTTAACAGTTTTAGCCAAATCCAAACGTGAACATGTTTAAAAGATGCGTAAATGTATCTCCAACCCTAAATGTTTACTGTTTGTTATAGAAATTATAAATGATTTAAAAGTTGTTAGTTTGTACAAGTTAGGTCTACAATTTGGCGGTTTTTATCTGGCTTACGGAATAGTACTGATGCTTAGTAAACTGTATGTTGTATGATGATCAGCCATTCTGATGCTAAATTATATTCGTTTTTGATTGTATGTTATATTCAAGTTCATACTTTCAATAATGGATGTTTTTTGGTTGGAATAATCAACTTCAAAGAATGCAATGTAATTTCAAAATATTATCATAAACAATTGTTTTCATGGAATGTATTTTTTTAATGCTGTTTTGATATGTATTATTAAAAAGGTTAATTATTGATGTTTTTAGGAAAACACTAAAAGTTATTGTAATGGAGCAGAAGAAACTTAGTTTTTTAGAAGGTTATTAGGCCTTCGGTCCTGTTAGAAGTCGAAGACTACACCTTAGTTTTTCTAATTCAGCAATGATCTTAAAATTTTTCACTAACCTATAAGAATAAAAAAACTTAAAATAAAAAAGTACTTGTTGGTATATGGTAGCTTTTTAAAAGTTTGTAATAATTTTATCATTAAAAGTTTATTTTTATTAAATAACAATAGTGATGCAGCTCGTAATCAATTTAGTTCTGTAATTCAAGTGGACAATTTGCTTGTGAAAGATGATACTTATGGTGTTGGAACCAAATTCACAGAAAAAAGTACTTTTATTAATAGCCATTTTTATTTTGAACAATGAATGTGTTTGTTGTAAGATTATTAGAGAATGTATACACAGAAATATCTTGAAGGAACTTCCAAACTTGTTATTTCGCCTTTCCTCAATAGCTATTTCGATTGTTTACTATTGTTTCACTGTCAATAAGTTCCTTGTTTGCAAAACCATATCAACACTATTCGCAAACCATAAAATGACTGTCATCAAAAAACAAAAATATACATTTTCAAATTTGCTATAAGAATTATGCTTATCACTGACTGTAACGCTGTAAGTGAAAGAAGTTGCCAAAATTGTGTTAATCAGAATAAATAAAAGATAATTCGATATGAATGCATACATTTATTATGCAATGTGGTTCAATCAATTCAACGTTGTGTTTCGGGATGATGACTCCAGAGACTTTATGGAAATCAAACACTATGTAAACAAATAGTTTGTGTGAAGTGTTTGTTCGATTCATCATTTTTATATGGACGCCTTGTAATTTTCTACTTTATTATAAAGTTATTTCTCTGTAAACATTTTCTGATCTGAATGTGCAAAATCGGTACTCTTCCGTTAGCCAGGTATGATTACTCACCAAGCCTTAAATTCATGCGCTATTAAATGTTTACATGTTTAAACAACGTATCACCAAGCCTCTGCTATAGCATCCCTATAACAGTTCGTTATAGGAATTATAAATGATTTGAAGGTTTTTAGTTCTGCAATTGTACAGATAAATGCTATTTTTCACAACATTTTTTATTTACAGTGTTATACTTTAATTTTATTATTTATATTTTAACTTAATTTAGTACTGATTTGTTAGATGGGTACCAGATAAAAACTGCCCAATTGTAGACCTAACTAATCCAAACTAACGACCTTCAAATAATTTATACTTAATATATTTAAAATTGGCGATACATTTACGTGTCATTTAACTGTTAGGCTTGGCGCCAACTGGTAAATGCCTAACGGAAGAATACCCTTAATTTATATTTTGACTTAATTTTATGATTATTAATGTTTTAATTTTCTTTTAGTTACCCTGTTTTTTATTTTTGCTATTTTTCTTATCGTTAAATGCCTTATACTACATCTGTTCCACTTTTTCTTAAATGTAAACTTTTATGTCTTTCAACGGGTCCCCATCAGCACGGGGCCACACTGCTAGCTATATTATCAAAAAGCCACCATTGAAAGCATTTCTTATCTTCCCTGCAAAATCATTTGAAGTTCTATTGAGCATATGATGTACATATCTTTTGTATTTGAACTAATTAAACTATTTGTGTAGTGTATTGATATTTGTTTTCTTGCATATTTTGAGTGTTGCTATACTGGAATAACTTGTTACTTGATGAATTTTAATAAAATATTCTTAGCTATACAATTTGTTGTTTTACTACTTTTATTTAAATCTGTTTAGTAAATATATTAAAAAATGCACATCCTTGTTTAAAATTACAAATTGGTTTTATTTTTCAAACTAATTCTTTGATGGGAATTCTGCAATTTAACTTATGATTTAATGTATGTTTTCTTGTAAACTTTGAGTGTTGTTATACTGGAATAACTTTTGTTACTTGATGAATTTTAATAAAACATTCTTAACTGTACAATTTGTTGTTTTAATACTTTTATTTCAATCTGTTTAGTAAATATATATATGTATAGAAATGCATATCCTTGTTAAAAATTACAAATTGATTTTATTTTTCAAACTAATACTTTGAAATGAGTTCTGCAATTTACCTTATGATTTAAAATAAAAGGAGTTAATGTTGAATTAAATGGGAGTCTTGTAGTACGGAAATAAGAAAAATAAAGTGAAATAATCGCCCTATAATGACAAATAATAAAATGTATATAAAATAAACCTATATAATAAACAAAACAAAAAAGCGTCATTAATTGCCATTCAGGTGACCATTTGGGTGACGTCAATAATAGGGCATTAAAACAGCGGCATAGTGATTCGGGCGTCATTGAATCACGTCATTTTTAACGCCGTTAATGACGTCCAGATGACGTTTCCAAAATGGACAAAGTGACGAATTTTATGACTTTCAGATGACGTGATTTATCACGTCATGCTACTACTTGGGAAGTAACTAGTAACAAATAGCATAAAAAATAGCAGAGCTTGCCAGAAGATCAAAGGGTACTCGGTTTTACATCTAATCCAGAAGTTAATTAAAGATTTCTCTTTAAAATAATCTTTCATGGAACTATCTTCTGTAAGATCGATAAAACTTTCTTTTAGTTCACCTGAAACCACCGTACCACCTGAAACGTTCCCGCGTACCACCGGTTGGGAACCCCTGGTCTATGACATAAACATATAAATTAAATCAATACAGGAGATGTAGTATCAATAAAATCAGACGATATAGTTGTAATTTAATACCAAATTTGACTTACTACATCTACTTGCACAAGAAGTACTCGTAAGCTGTAGGCTTTTCCTAATGCTTTAAGTCTGTCATGTATGTAATTTGGGAACAAATTGTGGTACCTAAGGCTAAAAGAAAAACAATTTGATATCAGGGATTTATATTTCATTTTAAGGACATAACTAGTTTGTTAATTTTACTGTTATAGTAAATATGAAACATGCATCAGTGAAAACTAAATAGGATTAAACATTACAGCAGAACATTTCTAAAAAGCCATCAGTGATTTCACAGAGGAACAAGTAATATTTATGTAATTAAAAGAAAGAGAACTACTGCATCAAAACATAATTAAAAATATTCAATAGTTCTATTATTTGTGACTTTCAAAATATCCTCTAACTTTTTAGTATTTATACTTTGAGTTGGATACTAAGCAAATTTGTATAGCTGTTACATATAAAGCAACAGTTAATAAATAAAACCTTTAGTAACAGTTATTATCTTAAGAATTGAGTAATATTGAAGAATATGCATAGTTATGAAAATTCATTACTGTTTTAAAGACAAAGCAAACAAATACTAAACTATTTTATTTAGCATAAATAGTGACCAATTCGTAACTGTAACAATATAGCACTGAAGTATAACAGTGAAGAGGAAGTCCTTGTAAGGATCCTTCCCTATACTCGCTGTGTTACAATTTTTTTAGCCCAGTGCAGTTAGAAACAACTTTGTATAAAACCTTGACATTCGATGAGTAGGTACGAAAATGATAACTTAATGAATGACATAAATTAAAATCTTGAAATTATCGTCTAATATATTTTGTTTTATGTATGAAATCTTTACTTCAATGCTCCACCTGGTTTTGCCTTTTCAAATGAAAATTTACTATAAACAAAAATCAAAATATTCATTTATCATAGATAGACATTAAATGAAAAAAATTTATGTCATTTCATTACAGGATTTTTTTCGAACCTACTCACCAAATTTTAAGGTTTGATGCAAAGTAATTTCTAAATGCACTGGGCTAGAAGATTGCAACATAGCAAGTATAGGGAATGATACTTACTAGGACTTTTTCTGATATTGAAGAAACTCAACTAACCTTAGAAATAGTGCGCAGGAACTTTTTCCTAAAACATAATCCGGCTCAATTTCGGAGAACTCCCATGGCACATTCCTAATGTGCTTTAAGAGTGGATTGCCTCTCTAATGAAATTGAAAGGAAATCCATAAGATATTTCTTCATGAACAAAATTAAGTAAAAATGTAAACGCACATGTTTTTGGTGTTACAATTGTTGGTAAACACATGCATATATTTGTTAAACAATTAGCATATTACATTTTTATTTGTAAAATATACAAATACGACCAACTATAGGCACAAGGCCCATCAAGGTTGGTGTAAAAATGTGTTGGACTTGTTATTTTAAATTTCTTCTAGTTAAAGGTGAAAGACTATTAGCATCATATGGGTTATTCTCCCGAAATAGGAAACATGCAAATCACAAAATTATACCACTTTAAAAATAATGACGTGCATTTTTAATAACTTTTCCATGTTCCAGGCTAACTTTTCCATCAGTAACATATTGAATTTTTCTATATAAATGTATTTAAAAATATATCAAAGGTCCAAAAGTCATTATCCTGGCTTGTTACAAGAGCCATCTAGGCTATTATAAATGTTAAATAAAGTAATAATAAAACTAATTTTCCAATAACAACTAATTTAATACATTTATAATAAAGTGTTTTATACAATGGAAAATAATTTTAAAATATTTTGTTATTTTTTCTTATTAAAAAAATTACTAAAATGCATGTCACTGAACAAAGCATCATTGTCCTTGCACATTGCATTGCATTCAATATTTGCCTTCTTAACTATAGAAGGCAGATGCATCCTATTTTTTGTGCTTATTTTAAGAACTTTTATGTCTTTAGTAAGCTGTGTGAATAATTAGTTTCAGTTGGCACCAATTTTTTGTGTGTGGAATTTTGAAGTTCTATTCCATCCGAGTTACGTTTAATTTGCATAATTTTCCTGGCATCTATAAAAAATACTAAATGTGTAGAATTTTTTTTTTAAATCACTATATCGAATACATGATAAAGCCCCCTTTTAGAAAATATATACATTAACTTAAAAACTTTTAATTAGAATGTGTCAGCTTCTAATTTCACCCTTGTCTTGGCATATAAAGAACACAATAATAGCTAACCAGGATAATAATGCTTGTTATTTATTCAAAATATAATTAAAATTGAAATAAGTTTAACAGCATCCCACTACTATTGTAAATAAATTTGAAAATTTAATTTTTTAAAAATTTTAATCAGAATTTTTTTTGAACGGCCTCATTTCAAAAGTTGCTGTATTATGAGCACCATTTTCTTAGCATAGGGATTTTTTTAAATATTTTTTGTGTTGCTGGTATTTTTTTTTTGTTGTATAAAGCCTATATAATAACAAAAAATATACAACATACATTTATGATATCCTTTTTAAAAAAATATTTTAATATTGCAAAAAGCTTTGAAAACTAAATAATTTAATTAAACCCATATTGAAAGTTTTTTTTTAAAGAATTTTTCATAAGGGTAAGGCAATGTATTTTTTTGTATGAATTAATAGAAATATTGCAAAAAATCATTTTTTTCCAGAGGAAAAAGTTTAGCATATCTTTAGCATCCTTGATGTGAACAATTCCCACATTTTTTTAAAACAAGTGATATTAGTTTATAATTATAAAGAATTTCTTTCTGATTCCAAATATTAAAAAAAAAGTTCTGTAAAAAAATTAGTTATTTAAATATTAAGAAAAGTAAATGCCCTAAAAACTTGTTCGATTGCAGTCCGATCAAAACGCTATATTTTAGCTGTGATGTCAAAACTGCCTTCCGTTTCTATGGTCATCGTGAGGTATCTGCCAGATAGTAGTGAGTTTTTTAGAAAATTGCCATATCCTGTGCTGACTGGCGCTATTTACGTTAAACTTGCAATAATGGTGTCCGCTGCTGCGTTTTAAGCCAAGTTCAGAACACGTGATCTCACATTAGCTTTGAGCCAAATGAGTCATTTTTCACGACAAAATAAACCAGCAATTTTAGGTTGCAAAATAAAGAAAAGAAAAAGCGCAGTGAGCAGAAATTTTCGTGTTTATGGCCTTATCGAAACATTTAGAATTGAATAAAATAATAATAATAAAATGTGAGAACTGTCCATTGAGCATGGTCTTGTATCCTGTAATCTAATTTTCTCCACATTTCCAGGTTACTTTTATGCTGGAAATCAAGACATATATGCAGCTTTTTCTTAATCAGCTTTTAAAGCAGAGAATTTTTTTTTTCGTTGGTAAATGTTAACTCTTTTTTTTATAATTAGGTATAACTATAGAATTACAATAAACTATCTTCATATGGTTATTTAAGCAATTGCATGAGTTAATTTAAACAATTTTTCTTTACAAAGTTTTATAAGTACCCAATTAACATCAATATGGAAATATTTAAAAGTGTATTTTAGTAGAGTTGAATAGTTGGCATTGTTTTAATTTTCATGTTGCTAGAGGTATTGTTATGAGGGAAATATCAAACTGAAAAATCATAATGCCTCTAGACCACTGAATTGTCTGAATTTAGAGAGAATACCTTCTAAAAAGTCTTTTAAATGAAATTATCTTGTATTATTTTCTTAAATGAGACCAAATTTGGAAAAATATTACATGACAGTCAGAAAATTTCTACTAGTCACAATTGTCATGAAGTCTATAAATGTTGTTACTTGCAGATCAATGATTAAGTTGTTATGTAATTATTATTTATTCTTGAAAATATAGCCTTGCTATTAAAGCTTTACCATACCTGTCGAGGATTAACTATGAGAGCTGAAAAATTCCGAGATTTGCCTGGATTTCCTTCGGTACTAAAAGAAATATGTTAAAGTTAATCGAATAGAAAAATAATTTAAGTTTTAAAACATAACTCATATTATTTTATTGCAATGTATAAAACCTGCCTTACAAACCTGAATTTGTGGTAAACTATAAAATAGTTGTATATTATATTTTTTTACTGACTACACTAATGTGAGCAATTTCAACTTTTAATGAGGATAAATTTTAAAATGATGAACTTATTTCTAATTGCTACCAATTTTATGGGCTATTCTGAAAGCTCTGTACATTTCAACAAACAAAAGGCAATGGTTTGAAAAGTGGCAAAGTTAATTATTTGGAATAATAATAGAAGCTACGCTTGCTTTAGATTGGGATAAGAAGATGTTTGGAGCACTCAAAATAATGATCTAACATTTTGTAAAATGGTAAAGCACTGCCATTTAAGACAAAAATTAGGATGGTTACTTTGCGGCTTTATTGAAAATAAAAACTTACATAGATTCAGCAGATTTGTCATAAAATTTGGATTCTTTTAGATGACCGAATTCACTTTCAAATCGAGAATTGGGTTCCTTTTTGTCTAGTCCTGTAACAAGAACCTCATTTGACCGTTTATATCCCTCATCTTGAGCACCAGAAACAGAGGAACTTTGCTTTGATGTTGAAGGAATAGGATCTACAAGATGAATGTTACCTCTCTGGGAGGATATTGCACCAGGTTTAAAGCAACGTGGATCCTGAAAATATCATAGTGGATCTTATTGCTTCAGTTACAACATAAGGTTAGAGTTCGCTTTAGAAGTAAATTTTGGTTAATATGTGCTATACGCTCCGCCCTTGGAGACTTTGTAAAATGCCGCCAAGTTGAATTGATACTACTACTAAATGTAACAAAAGGTTTGCCAAAATGGATGCCAAGTTGTAATGGCGCCGGGTTATCCTACTTGACACAAAATCAGAAAAAAAAAGGGGGGGGGGGGAGTGTATAACACATTATAACCTAATTTTTTTACATCACATCTTACCGTTAAAGACTCATCATCAAAAGAATCATCAATATCCAGTGGTATGGAAAACTTTTGTGGCGATTTCTTATCCATGGTTATAACTTTTTTTTTACCCTGGTTATTTGGTATGTTGCTGGATTATATATTACCTTATTTTTGCCCAGCGTCTCCGGCAAATAAGCGTGTGCTTTGTTTGTATTTCTGGTTTCTAACGAACAGAACAACAAAGGATAATCGGGTTGAGCTGTTTATTTGGTGGTTTGATTAAAATCCAGAAATAAGTAATTTATCTATGACGTCATATTTATTTTATTAATTATTATTAAAATTTAAACTCTTCTCTTAAAATTAATTCTTCATTAGTAATTATATTTTATTTTCCAGTATTTTTAATAATTTTTTGAAATAAACAAAATTTGGATATTTAATGCATGTTTTTTAACTTGAAAGACGAATTTCTCAAAATGCCGATTTTTTCATGTTTGGGGGCACATATCTAAAAATCTATTTGACATAAATGCTTGAAATCTCTAATATAACTTCTTTAAAATATTTAAGTATTTTAACTCGAGGAATAAATAATAAGTAGGAGAGCTTCATTGTATTACATCGTCAATTTATGATCTCCTTCGATACATTTGAGCAAGTGACGCTGCCCCTTCAATCTGTATTCTTCTGGATGGATGTATCCCACATGATGACATCTCCTGGATTAGCGTGGCAAGCTGCCTTAAAGACGAGGAGGAATCTCCGTAATATCACACGGGCATAGCTAAGCAGCCAACATTCCAAACTGTCCTACCTATGACCCTTCTGAAGCAAGAAAGTATATTATGTACTTGGATTCAAGTAACATTTATGATTGGTATTACTTAATTTATAATTCTAAGACTAATTACGTTCTGCAATATCTTAATTTTAAATTATACTTTTCTCTATACCTTAAGTTCACTCAGTGGCGGCTCGTGGGTATTAAAAGTGAGGGGGCCCAAATTAACAATTGCATGTCATGGGTGGGAAAAAACATGCAAATATCAAGACACATGAATTTCATGTAATTTTGTAAATGTTACTTAAATATACATGGGAAAACAAAACTACAAGATTATTAAACAGTTAAATTATCTAAGCATACTGATATCTGATAAAGTGAATATTTCAATATAAGGAATTATATTATTGCAAAAACGACACGACGTTTCGTTTGAGAATGGACGACGTCAGGAAGGGTAAAATGAATGCACTTGCACCTTTTGCTTTTGAAAATTAAAAATGTAAGAAATCCGATACTCATTCACGGTTGAAAATTCCTGGTTTGAAGCTTTAGCCGCTTTGCACCCTTATGTATGCGATCTGTACCCCCTTGCCACTGTCACAAAAAAAATAAGTGAAAGTATGAAAACCGATGTCACCCAATTTCTATTCTGTATTTAAGAAAAAGAAAACAAAGAGTTAGGGAAGAGTTATAAAATAAATAAAGTCAAAACCTTGGTTAAATATTCTGTAGAAATCACAGAGGAAAATTTTTTCATCAAATATTACATGAATCATAGAAGAAAAAGAGAGAAAAAAAAAAAAAAAACCACAGCAACAATTTCAATTTTCGTAACTTTAGAGTAAATACTTAAATAAATAATTGTATAATGTTCTAAAATAATTTAAATAAATCATTTTAAAGACATCGGTATTGCTCCTAATATTCAAGTCAATGATATTTCATGAATCAATTCATGCAAAATAATTTTGGCTTAACAGTAGAACTAATGAAAAATGCCATTAATTGCAATATTTTATTGCATTGAATTCTGCATTGATTCGTATTTGAGCATTGCAATAATTGCAAATGTGCAATATTTATAAATTAGCAACCAAAGTCAAAGGTATTTTTATATTGACCAGTTCAATAGTTTTAATTTAAATTCATGAAAAAATGAATAATTACTTGATTTGAGGATGAATAATTACTTGAAAAATGCATTGCATATATGCATCTCAAATTTGAGATGTCTTCTTACATTGAAACCAACCTGCAAAACATCCGATGGGGATCGATTCGACGACGTTTCACATGTGAATTGAATATATTGCCTCTGGTCAATGAGTTTTGACATAGCAATAGTTAAAAATAGATGTTTTACCATGATTCTTGATATTTTGAAAAGAAGTTGAGCAAACAATAAACTAGCTTCAAATTTTAATATTTTATTTAATTCAGAATTTATTTTGAGAATTGGATCCTATCTGAGTTAAGAATAAACATCGTTTCTTCAATTTTAAGAATACACAAATTTTATTTAACAATTTCAAATTGCTTGAATGATTTTGCTTTTTAAAGGGTGTAGGTTCATGACTCGGATTCTTTACTAAATGCTCATGAATTTTTTTCTGGTAACAGTAACTAGGTTTGCTTTATCCACATTTTACATATTACTTGGGATAGAGGGGGGGGGGGGGGTGAAAATTCTGTAACTGTGACGTTTATCTTTTAACTTTAACACAGCATTATACGATGGCTTAGTTCTAGTGGAGCCACTTATTTAGAGAAGAAAATTTTTTATTCTCTGTATAGAAATTCTTCCGTTGATGGCATCGGATTTTAAGTTACGTTAATAATTTAATAGGATATCAAATATTACTGTGAAAGAAATCACTTCTTCCGATCATATGGACGACATTTAAATACTCAAACATTTTTCGGGAAAAAAGTAAATATCTAAATAAAAACAATTTGCAGAGAAAATCTTACTCTTACATTTTGAAAAACAAAGAGCGAAAATGAATGCAATGGATATTTATTGTAGTCACTTTTTTCGCACCGTCATACTAGAGGACCAACGTGCAATCGCCGTCTCTACAAAAAATTGCCATTCCTTTACAAAGAAGTCCACCCCAGAGCAGAGCGATTAGGGATGTTTTAGAAATTTTGTATTTATGCTTTGGCAAAACAGGATGTCACGTGAAAGTCGCAACCTTATATGCCCTATCGGTTTCAAATTCAAGGTCGTCCGAAGAAGGGGTCATTTTGTCCCCAGGAAAACTAGCATATTTAAGCTTTAAGAGAAGGGTCGCTTTTTTACAGTAATGATTGTGATTGATTAACATTTTTTCGAGTTTGTTGCAAGAGCTCTCTGCTCCCTTCACAATAGTTAATGTCTAATGACAGAATAAATAAGTTTTAAGCTTTTTTTTTTAAATATTAAAAAAATCCCACAACAAAACAATATTAACAAGCATATATGTAAGTGGGGCCAGGGTCCAAAAAAGTGAGGGGGCCCAGGCCCTCCCTGGCCCCCTGCACCAGCCGCCACTGAGTTCACTATAAAATAAATTGCATTTTAAAAATTTTCCAACAACCCTGGCTGAAGGATTACATCAATTACAATACCGAGCAACGAAAGCAAGCCATCACATCTTTCACTAAGGACTTCTGCCAACCTTCTCACATGCAGTGTTCAGTAAGAAAATGTAAAACTTGAGAAATAGTGTCGATGTATACATGGGGGTTATCAGAAATATTTTCAGAGGGGAGCAGAATGCACCGAAGGAGGTGCAATGCAGTTAATTTTTTTTTGTTTTAACTTTGATTTTTCAACTGGTTATTTTAATGAAATTTTACTAATAGTTATGCATTAAATTCCTCGTCCATTAATATTTTGAAACCTGTCTCATACTTCTATTTCCCTTGAATCATGCCACTTTTCTTCACATTATTTTTAATTTTCAAAATCCAGTGGGGTGCAAGTGTACCCTTCGTGCACCTAGTGCCCATGGATGTACAGCTGGTAAACAAATCCGAGGAAAGCAAAGAAACTGGCGGCCTCACCGACATTCTACGTATACTCAGAATTCGACTATGAGTTGGTTGCCATCCAACGTCATGTTAAAAGTCTTATATTAAATTCATTTTGTGCTCTCTACTTTGGAGTTTTGTAAAATGTTGATGTATGATTTCCATTATAACTTCATCTTGAAAAAGTACGGAGACAACGCTCGACTTCTTTTCACAGATACGGATTTGCTCACTGAATAGACAAACTTCGTCTGTCTGTTGATTGGTTGGATTTTATTGACGCAATTGCAACAGCTGGGCCATAGTGCGCCAAAACTTCGTCTGCAATACAGTATCGAATTGGCAGCGCAAAGCATAACATCTTTTCCATCCAACAGATGAAGCTGCATTCTATCTGCATTCAATGATAAAGGTTATTTGTTTGAAGATGGCATCAGCAGCTACTTCTATGGACATTTTAAAATCCTTAAGATTAAAAAGTATTAATATGTAATTTTTCTAAACACATTAACTATATTTCCATTGGTATTAACTTAATGCTTTATTTAATACTTTTTATAGGCATTGACTAAATTTTTCTTAGAAGATTAACTTATATTTTTTCATACACATTAACTTAAATCTAACTTATTGAGGAGATACCAATTCTTCTTAAAAGAGGTAACGGGATGGAGGTGGGTCCTCACTTTAAAAAAAATAAAATTTGTTAAACATAATTTTAGTCATTAATTAATTTTTATAATCGCATAAAAATTAACGTATTCAAAATTCGTTAGGATGTGAATTACGAAGGCATTGTTCGATCTTTCGATATTTTACCATTTTAAAAATGCCTGATAAATTATTTAATTGGGATTCGTGAAATAGGACACCATTTTGAACATTTATTCAACACATAAAGTTTGTTTGCTAAAAATAAAAGCAAATATTTCAACTAATTGCTGTGATAATTTAATTTATATTCTCAAACAAGTACTTTTAGGGGGCAGGTAAATTTATATGTGAGCGACTTTAAACACACCCTGTAATTTAAGCATATGGAAAAAGCAGCTTTATATTTGTAATTGATGCAGAAAACAAACCTCGTTTTATTTTTAATACCTGCAATAGCATCACACCTGCAATAGAATATTACTTCCCACAAATTCTGGCAGAAATCGAAGTATGCCAGAGCCGATAAAAATACAACACCCTTTTTAAATTATTTCAGTTTACATTTATTTACCCATATGTTTTCTTAGGGTAATGCAAGTATAGCATTCTGTATAAGGAAAAAAAAAAAGAAAAAAAAAATTGATTTTTTTTTTTTGTATTTCTTGACGTTTTGGAACACTCTGATTTCAAAAAAGTGATCTAGAAAAAATGTGTGTCTGTGTGTACTTGGTCAGCATAATTCCCGAACCCATTGACCTACGATGTTCGAATTTTGTGTGCGGGTTAATTGTAGCCATGAGACCGACCATTTAAAGTTTTCGACAAAATTACAATCATGAAAAAAATCGTGTTTTTCAGCATTTGTTAAAAAAACGGCATTAACGATTTTAATTAAAATCTCTTTGCTGCCACCTAAGGTGTTCTACTCGTCCCCACCTTCGAAATTTCCGTAGAAATGCGATAAAAACGTAAAAAGATGAGAAATGAGTGTCCTTAACACAGAGAGAGCTCTCTGCTCTTGAGCATCTTCCATCAACGATTAATTTTTTTTTTGTTTCAAGGTCAAGAAAGGACAATGTAATGTCTATCGAATAACATCGCCAATTTCGCTATCTAGGCTTTTTTCTTTTCTCAAAGAAAAAATTATAGCCAAAAACATCACAAACTGGACATTTTTATTTAAATGAGTGAAAATTTTAAAATAGTAAATAACACCATAAATTTTAAAGCAATGACCAATAATATAGTGTAATTGAAAGTTGTGTGATGTTCTCCACCCCTAGTTATTATAAGTGTTGTCCTAAGTGTTAACATACTAATTGACGTAATCTTTAACAATTATTGAGGCATTATAATTGTGACTTAATGGTGTTGGTGTATTGGTGACAATTCATAAATTATTGAAATAGATTGATTCAAGTATACGATTTTTCACGCCAAGAAGAATGCTGTATAGTGTCTTTGCATTGTCCCTATTTAGGATGCAGAATTTCTGCTTGCTAATCTCTATTCTATATTGACGAGTCTTGTTTCTATAGCGACCGCCACCATCTAGAGTTCATGGCGGAGCAACTGTATAGATAGACAGACAGTACATTCATCTATAGTTGTCATATTTTGTATGAAATTTTGTATAAAGTTGTGTTTTAATTTCGAGGTAGTGTAAGGGCCTTATTATACAGAGCCACTCGAGTGGCTAACGCGCGCGTTCGCGTTAGACGCCCGAGCTAGCGACTGCAGTGGCGCACCCACGCGTTTGCAGTGGCCAGGTCTAGCTTCCGTGTTTGTTATGATTTCGTTCCCCTTTCTGTATTCAAAATGTTTTCGTCAAGTGAGGATGACGAATTGCGCATGCTTATCTTATTAAGAAACGAAGAAAGAATAGAACTTTAGGAGTACGTCCCTTCTTATCAATAAGGCCCTCAATAGGTTTATTTCATACTCTATTTGACGATTCAAGAGAAGGCGACAACAAGTTTTTTTCTGTGTAAATAATTTTAATTTGTATGTTATAATTTTTTCGATGTTACTTGACTTACTACAAGCACATTACTTACTGTAACTGCAACGCATCAAAGTTGTCCATTAGTTGGAATAATAAGTTAATATTGTCAGTTATTTTTTTTTAGAGTATTGGTGTACTTAGCAGTTGAGTAAATTAATTAAAAAAACTTACGACAGTCTTTCGTCAAACTTATATAATTAATATACACTGATTTGAAATTAAACGAAATTTATCCATTTTGTAGAAAATTTATGGAAATTGATCACCACACTATTTATGTAGTAGAAGCACTTATTGGAACTACACAACATATATGCATTAGCAACACGGGGCCATGAGTGCCGGCTGAATTATTTTCACGGGATTGTAAATGACCTCTAAAGGGAATGCAAGGTGGTTATTTTTTTATTTTTTACTTTCAATTACCCATATGTAATACATAGGGTAATGAAAGTGTAGTGTTCGATAAAAAATAAATAAAAAAAAATAGATTTTTTTTTTGTGTATTTTTCCACGTTTTGGAACATCCTGATTTCAAAAAAGTGATCTGGAAAAAATGTCTGTCTGTGTGTACGTGATCAGCATAAACTCTCGACAAATTGGCTTACGGTGTTCGAATTTTGTGTGAGGGTTGGTCACACCAAAGTCCAAGGACCAAGGGTCGACCAAAGTCCAAGGACCAAAGGTCGTCCAAGGACCTACCATTAAGGTTTTCAACAAAATCGCGCGAGCGCATAAGGTAGCTGCCATTGAAAAAAAAAAAAATCATGTTTTTCAATGATTGCTAAAGAGCCGCTGTAACGATTTTGTTCAAAATCGCTGTTATAATGCCTCTTAATGTGTTCTAAACATTTCCACATCCAAAATTTCCGTAAAAATGCTTTAATGGCATAAAAAGTTGAAAAACGAATGCCTTCAACATAGCCTCTTTCCTTGAGCATAACTCATCGACGATCGTTGTTTATCCTCTCCACAGTTTCACTTATAAGAAAGATAACATAAGAATTATAGAAATAAATATCGCCAGAATGAGTATTTTGGCGAATTCTTTTTTTTAAAAAAGATGCATATAAGAATTATCGTCAACAAAAAAATATCACCAAATTGGCCAAATTTTCTCAACGGATGATAAAAATACAAAAACGATAAATGACACAAACCCACATCAGTAATATAGTGTAATTGAAAGTTGTACGATGTGCCACACCCATAGTTTTGTGCTTTAACTTTGATTTTTCAGTTGGATGTCTAAATGAAATTGTAATTAATCGTTTTGTATTAAAGTTCTCTTCCTTTCAATATTTTAAAACCTATAGCATACTTTTATTTCCAGTTAATCGTACCACTTTTCTCCACATCATTTTAAAATTTCGGAAACCGGGGGGGGGGGGGGGCACTCTTGTACCTCCTTGGCGACGCCCATGAATACGGTTTTTCCTCTCTCCCTTCCTTTCCCTGCAAATTGCTTATTATGCCTTATATTATTTTAATTATCTTTTTATTTTCGCATTACATTCCCCTTTTATTACGTCAATATTAAATGTAATACATTTTTTCCTCAACTTGTTGCATTTTTCGTCAAATAGCTTATACTAAACAAAAATAAATTTGCTTTTTATTACGAAACTAAACTTCACTTAGTCATTTGCATGTTTAATAAAAATGGAACATGATTATTCGAAAACGTGGTATGTGTGACGCACAAACGTGAAAAATTATACTTGATAATTCGCTTGTTTTAAAAACTCATCATTCCATTTTAAAACAAAAAGTCACAATGATATATTTCTGACTCAAGCAGAAGCATAAGTTGATCCCACAAAATAAAAATATGTGGTACCGAATGATTTTCTGTTTCCTTCAAACAAAAATATGCTATCAATGTGCCATGCATTTTTATATTTAATTTCATTTAGCAGCTGTCACCGACTTGCTTATAAACATGATTTCTTAATACTATTTGACGATTTCAATTATCTTGAAGTTATCTATGGTTATAATTATGTTCGCAGGCCATCAAAGTAGGTAGAGGGAAAGTGTAGGTGAGGACTCTTTCTCTCCCCCTACATTGATGAACTGCAGACTTCTAGTATAGAATTTCCGATTCGTCAAACCCAGTTTGAACAGCCTTTCAATATTTTCAATACAGTTGTTCTACACATTTTTTTTATGCCCCATTTTTAGTTTTTTCATTCAATTCGGTTTCCTTCTGAATCTGAATAAAAAAAGAATGCAATGAAATTTCGGAAATTTCGACTCTTCAACTTTCTAAAACTTAAAGACCTAGACTCTTCCTCCCCCACACCGCTAGCGTCGGTCCTGCACATGAGCAATACTTATATGCAATGCACATGTGCAAAACCTATTTGCAATACATCCAGGTATTACCTATTTGCAATACATCATGTTATACAAATGTGCAATGCTCTATATGCAATATTATATCCAATGCAATATTATATAAAAACAATATAGCCTCTGTAAAAGCTTTTTTCTACAACGTAATGTAACATTTCAATTTATATCCTGAACAGCTATACAGCCCAATAATATTGCCAAGAGAAAAATAATCGTCGCATACAATTGTTTCTCACTAAATTTCGACAATCGATTGTCTTATTTAGCATGAAACAATCGATAGTTTGCCCTTTTTCGATACTATCGATTTTTCACTCGATTGTTCATCTGAACAATCGTTTGAACTATAGGTATTAAAAAAATCAATGTTCAAGGAACACTTGACACAGGGCCTGACCATGACAAGTTGGGACCCAAGGCCGGGACACTTTCAGGGGCCTCTTTTTCAAAAGCGAGATTTGTTGGAAATTTGCTTGACAAAAAGTAAAATGGAGTAATATTAAAAATAGAAAAAGTTGATAAAGTAAGGTTAATATTGTAGCGAAACTCATTCTATCGAGCGGAGCCTGCGTGGCTCGGTTGGTAGAGCATCGGAAAGCTAAACGGAAGGTTGCGCGATCAAAACCCACTGCCGCCAAAATCTCAAGTTTATTTCCTTTATTTATTTACTAGCTGTGTGGCCCCGCGCTGCTGGGGACCCGC
This sequence comes from Linyphia triangularis, assembly GCA_963978545.1. NCBI lineage: Eukaryota > Metazoa > Arthropoda > Arachnida > Araneae > Linyphiidae > Linyphia > Linyphia triangularis. The sequence goes on along the minus strand of OZ021722.1, from coordinate 105,980,591 downwards.
TGAAGGATATCTATCTGTTCTGTGTTACATAGACGCGGAATTTCTTCGGATTAATTGTTGTTGGTGATCAGCTTCCAAAGTACAATATAACAGTTTCATGTTTTGGTTCATTTTGTAATAGCGAGCTCTGTCATTCTCCAGTTGATGCTGTTTTTACAGCGGTGATGCTGTTTTTACAGCGGTGATGCCCTAGTTCTCTTGGCCGCAGATGCTTTATATTTTGAATCTATATTCATTCTTCTCTTTGGTGGCAAATGTCGAAATGATTTGAAAGTTTTCAGTGAATTTCATTAATCTTCGCTGAATCTACGTTTTAGGTTGCAAGTGTGAAGTCAAATTGAGTCTAAATTATCCTTTGCTATGCCAGATTCTATGTATGTTTTGACTCACTCTCATTAAATAAAGTTAGATTCATAATTTTAACCCTTTGCACTCGAGGCCTTTTTCGCGCTGAGGTACCAGCAACTTGAGACGTTTCGCGGGATTTTTGGTTCAATCCGAGGTTAGGGATTAGCTTCATAGAAACTAAACAGTCATTGGCCTTGCATCGAATTTCCGCATCAAACCTAGTGGTCTTCTCGAGTTGCGGCATCCAATCATGTGGCCTCGAGTGTAAAGGGTTAAAAAAGCCAGCTAGAAAAATTTAACCATTAAAAATTTTGTAAACGTAGAAATAATATTACTGCTATTGCTTAAAAGAATTTTGTATATATTTTTTTAATACGTACAAAACACCGGTGAACATACTCAATAAAATATGCCTGGTGTCTATAGTGCAGCTCCAGCTTCTATTTTAAAAACAAATATTCAAAGCAATGAATACAATGGCTCCGCAAATTATCTATTTGTTGACCTCTGTTGTTCGCTCGACGATTCCGCATTGCCAACCGAGCTGTTTCACGGGCTGCTACACTTTGCTCTCGTGATTGAGAAGCACGAAGTCGAGCCATACTATCGCGGCGCTGTTCACGTGCAATTTCTTGTTCTTCTTCAGTCCTTTCATTTGCAGTATTTCGTATTCTTCTTGCATTACGGCTTTGTCGGGAAAGATTCGATCGTCTTGCTCGCGGCATTATTAATTAAACTTCACTTCACTTCAATTCACCTAAAAATTTATTTCAAAACTCAAATTTTCAACCATACCGAGTTTTATAAATATCAAATTGTCATCTATACGTCATTACATAGCTGTCATTATACGTCAATTACATAGCTATCATTTGCGTTTTGTTGTCAAGTCACACGGGAACGCTGTCGAACGGGATAAAAAGTATCTTATGTCCGTCTCCTGGCTCTAAGCTACCTCCATACCAATTTTCACCCAAATCTGTTCTGCCGTTCTTGAGTTATAAGTGGTGTAACTAACACGACTTTCTTTTATATATATAGATTATTTCTAATATTGTTTCTAGAACTTTCTAGAAGGAATCTAGGAAGTTCGTCCATCGTATATATGCAAATTCTATTGTTCTGATTCTTATACTTCCTGTTTGGAAGATCCTTAAAATGTATATAAGTTGATGCTCCCAGAGTTGGGAGAATAAAAGTCTTGAGTTTACTTGCGGATTGTTCATTCATTCATTTCCTTCGATAGCGTATTCTACGCGACAATATTGTATTCCAAATTTTTTTTTATCACAAATAAAGAAACAAATTTCAAACAATCAAATTTATAGACCAAAAGAGAAAAAACTTTGTTATATATAGCATTGCATTTCACTATCACAATGTATAGTAATATCCATGACAACAATATATGCAGCATTATTCACAATTTCAGAGTGAATATTCAAAGAGTTCGAAAAGCTGATCTCACAATAAATTCGTCAAGACTTTCTTTAAATTTTTTTCTCTATCTTTCAAGAAGTCTTGTTTTTAAATCCTTTATAATAACTTCGACTTTGTGTGTTAGTTTGTTTGTCAATGAAAGCGGAATTTGCGGCTGCCTAATCTTCCTTAGCTGCCCTTACCATCATCCAATCAGATTTAAACTTGGCAGATAGGTTCGATGTCGATGACAATGCATTCTATCAAATTTTGGGGCTGTTACTGTCACTCAAAGGTCGCTTTTACGGAATACTAATTAACCAACTTGGCGTCATCCAATCGCATTAAAATAACATTGAACCGTTCATTGTTGAAACTCTTTCTTGTTGGCAAATTGTTTTTTAATAAATAAATAAATAAATAAATAAATAAATAATAAAATTACTTTAATCAGTATAAATAAATTATATTTCTATGTGAGAGCACAAATTCCCGTCCATTTTTAATAAAAAAAAATTTGAAGCGTAGTTTGCCACTCATTTTGCTGATACAAATGTTTTTGATATAGACGCTGTGTTAATGAATACAAAAATTGACAATGCATATCGGATTTTTTAAAAACTCTATTTTTATGGGTTATATTATTTAAGATTTTAAATGATGGTTTAATTTATTTGATTAAATACACTCTGGGATTCTAAACACACTTCAAGATTCATACAAAATGATTTTTATGTAAAAATTCTTTTATACAGATAATAAAAGATATTCACATAACTTTTGTGAAACAAAAGCTACAGGTTTACAGCTAATTTCGGGGCATCCTAAAATCTTGGGCACAAGGGCCAGGTCTTGTGGGCTTAGTTAATAATCAGGACCTGACTAGATAACTGGGTCAAGGCAAGTCTTTAAACAAATTTAATAAGCTTCAAAACAAACAAACCACAGTCGTGCACGCACGCCACAAGTAGCGAGGGTAGGCGACTGCAGTGGACAGATCATGCCCATCGATATAGATAAACAACTGGATAGACTGCTCCATTGTCAATGCAAAGAGAAAAACGCGCCGGGGATTGCGAAGCTGGTGGGAAGATTAACCAATCACAGTTCACTTTTATAGTTGGATGGAAATGCGAAAAACCTTTTAGAATGCTAGAGTATATATATTTTTTCACATTATTACTAATTAAGGTCTACTATTGACATTTCTGCTGTGTACAACCCAAAATTTTATTTTCAATCCTCGGCAATCCGTACTTTTTATTCCACCAACGGCATCTGGCAACGGCTTCATTTTCTCAGCGTTAAGCAGTCTATCCAGTTGTTTATTTATATCGATGATCATGCCACAGACGCGTCCACTAGCCACTGCTGTGGTTCTGTATAATAAGCTCCATAGGATATAATGGTCAGCAAAGAGTGGCGTGCGTGCGCGTTAGAAGTTAACGCGCGCGTTCGCCACTAACCACAGACGCGATCCCTAGCCACTGCTGTGGTTCTGTATAATAAGCTCCATAGGATATAATGGTCCGCGAAGAGTGGCGTGCGTGCGCGTTAGAAGCTAACGCGCGCGTTCGCCACTCGAGTGGCTCTGTATAATAAGGCCTTAACGTGTTTAGGGCAAGGATATAGACCTCCATTATAGCGTAATCTTCTTTAAATAACTATCCTGCAGATTTCATTAATTACAGCAGAAGAGGTCTTCTATAACTCCGAAATATCCAATACCGTTACAGTGACCTTAGTTTAAACATTCATATGTTTTGATACATTTTCGGTTGCAGTTAGAGGCAGCGGCTTATCCAAGCGTATCGGAGGGGATGGGAGAAAGGGTTGAGACAGCCTTACTATTTTTTAAAGTAAATTGAGTCTTGAATGTTTGACGAAAGTGAAAAAGCTAAACTATTTTTTTAATTAACACAACACTTTAATTAATATAACTTTTTGATTAATAATTGAAGAACAAATTAAGTAAAGAGTTACCTAACTTTTCAAGCGATACTCAACTAACTAATTACTTGTTTACAATATCAAGTCCACCTTCAAGCTTTTTTAAAAATTTTATCTAGAGAATCATGTCATCAGATATTTTTATGTAATATGATTTTAATGATCGTAAAGTTGAAAAGCTTCTTTCAGCTGTTGCGATTGAAACTGGCAGAATGCACAACGTTTTTAATAGTTGACGGTATATTCGGAAATACGTCCACAGAACATTTCGTGAAAGCATCAATGGCTGTAGAAAAGCTTTTCTAAATGATCTTCATTTTATCTTCCACATTTCCCATTCTGCTTCGATGACGTCTTGAAAACCAGGCTAATATCTTTCATAAAATTTTACCAAATTTTCTATGATAGAAAATTCTACACTCTTTGTGTTTATTGGTATCAGTTTTCTGATTGCTTTTAAAGTTTCTTCATGGGAAAATCTGTCTTATAAGTATGAAAGAATGTCCTCTTAGTACGGAATGAATAAAGCTTGTTAGTAATATTCTTTAGCTGTTTTGATGAAGAATATTTTTCTTGTGTTGTTGTATTCCACTAATTATGGCGATACTCTCATCAACATTTAAAGCTAGGACGATCATTTGAATTTCTTCATAAAATGGCAGAAATTTACATCGAAAATAGATTTTACACTATTAACCATATCAATGACATTGATCAAAGTTAATTGATCTTTTCGCATGTATTGTGAAAGATTGTATGTATTGGATAAGATTTTACAGACTATAATACATAGACACTATAAAATTAATATTGCATATAGTCTTTAGGAAATAACGTGCTTTGCTTGTATCCCTTTTCCGATCGATCTTCAATTTATTCGAAGGTGGCGGTGCTCGGATTAAAATTTTTTTTTTAATATTAAAAATGAATTAGAATTGCAAAATTATGATGAATCTAGTAGCTATGTTTTTTTTTACATAAAATTAGTTTGTGTCAAAGTTACATTGAAAAATAATTAATTTAATTAGGTCAAATAGGCATTTATACATTATAAGTGACCGATGCACGGACGTGTTCCGTGCGTCGGTGTTATTAGTTGCATTTTTGACCTAGTTAAAATAATTGCTTTTCTTTGTAATCTGCAACAAGCTAATCTATAATAATAAAACAAGCTGTGTGTGTGTGTGTGTCTGTCTGAGGCTCTGTGGATCTATTGATACTTACTTAAAATTGGAGTAGAGCTTTGAAATTTTCAACATAAGAAGCTTAGGCCTTCTAATTTTATGTATGTTAAACAGAATGTTAAAATTTTAATTAGTTCTTTTTTAAAGAATATTTTAATTAATTTTTTTTTTTACAAAATGACTTCAAATAGAGATATACAGCTCTGAAATTTTCAACATAAGTAGTTTTAGCCTTCTAATTGGACTTTTGATTAACAGAACTTTAAAATTTTAATTATTTATTTATTAATTAATTTTCTTAATTAGTTAACAATTTTTTATTCAAAACGACTTCTAATAGGGTTACAGCTATACATTTTCAACCCTAAGTAATTTTGGCTTTCTTATTGAACTCTTAAAAAACAGAATTTTAATTTTTTTGTTAGTTTTTCCTTAATTAATTTTTTTAATTAATTAATAAATATTTTACAAAACGGTTTCTAATAGAGGGCTACAGCTCTGAAATTTTCAACATAAGTAGTTGTGATATCCTAATTAGACTATTGAAAAACAGAATTTTAAATTTTTATTTAGTTTTTTTTTTAAATTAATTTTTTAATTAATAAACAAATATTTTACAAAATGATTTCTACTTTGACTACAGTTCTGAAATTTTCAACCCAAGTAGTTTTGGCATTCTAATTGGACTATTGACAAAAAGAATGTTAAAATTTTAATTTGTTTTTTTATTAATTTTTTTAATTAATATTTTCACAAAAAGCGACTTTTAATAGGCCTAGAGCTCTGAAAGTTTCAACATAAGTAGTTTTGGCCTTCTAATTTTGCTTTCCACAAACACGTGTTAAAATAATCTTAAAGGCCTGTTGTATTATTGTATTAACGGTGATTTTTTTGTGTGTCTCGACAGGGGAGAGGCTTCTAATATTAAGGCTTTACGTAGCAATTAGATTTTAGTGAGTGAAGCGAGCTTATTCTTACGCAACAATGAACCTTTCAGCGAGAGAAGAGAGCCTATTCTTGCATAGTAATGAACCTTTCAACGAGTAAAGTAAGCCTGTACTTATGTGTCAATGAACTTTTCAGCATACGAAGCGAGCTCGATTTGCGTAGCGATGAACCTTCCTGCGAACAATGCGCCAAAAGCTGGGACATATACACCAATGACGGATTTCCGCAACTCGAGGCCTTTCAGCTAGCTAAAATATTGCATGTGTTAAAATTTCGTATCGAAGCATGGGTATTCAGCTAGTATTATACAAAGAAAAACATAGCTTTTAGATGAATCGTAATTTAAAAATTATAACTGTTTACGAGTAGAGAACTGCCCATTAACTATTTGCAACTCACTCCAACATTGGAAATATAACGTAATTTTGTCTCGACGTTCGGTGAGGGTAAGGGGTGCAGCGCTATCAGTCCTCCCTCTACTAAACACTCAACTGATTACAGGTACATCAGTACTGAAAATTAATGAATAAATTAGACTTTCGCACAAGTTTTGATCCAAATATCCTGCTGTATATACACTCAAGAGCCAAAACATTATGACCACCCCTACATTTTGCAATGAACTCGCCTGGATGACGTGGAAGGCACGTGATCAGGTGGAAGTGGTATTTAACTGCTGCTGGAGAGTCTGAAGAATCATTCTTTCATTTACTTCTGTGTGTGATGGTAAAGGCTGCGGATCTAAGCGACTTTGATAGAGGGCAGATTGTAATGGCTCGAAGGCTCGGAATAAGTATTTCCAAAACTGCACGACTCGTGGATTGTTCGCGATCTACAGTAGTTAGTATTTATGCAAAGTGGATGAATGACGGTGAAAGCAGCAGTAGACGACATGGTGTTGGACGTCCACACGCTATCAAAGAAAAAGGTCGTCGGAGACTGTCTCGCATGGTGAAGCAAAACCGGAGCCAGACAGTGGCTCAGCTGACAGCCCAATACAATGCAGGGCCAAGTAGAATAGTATCGGAGCACACTGTTCAGCGGACACTGTTGGATATGGGGCTACGCAGCAAACGTCCTACTCGTGTGCCTTTGCTGACCAAGCGTCATCGCCAACTGCGCCTGCGCTGGGCCCGGGAACATCGCGACTGATCCATGGATCAGTGGGCGAGAGTTGCCTGGTCAGATGAATCACGGTTTGTCATTCATCATAGTGATGGCCGTGTCAGGATACGCCATCTTCCAGGCGAACAGTTGCTCCCTCAATGTACAGTAGGTCATACACAGGCCGGTGCTGGCGGTATTATGCTTTGGGGGACGTTCTCTTGGGCGTCTCTGGGACCCGTGGTTGTGGTAGAGCAGACCATGAATGCTACAGGGTATCTGAACATCATTGCGGACCAGTTGCACCCTTACATGGCCTCTATTTTTCCATCTGGAAATGGAATGTTCCAACAGGACAACGCCCCGTGTCACAAGGCTAAAATTGTGTTGGAGTGGTTCCAGGAACATGATGCTGAATTACAGTTAATGTCCTGGCCACCTAACTCACCGGATCTCAATCCGATAGAATACATTTGGGATGTCATGGGACGGCAGCTCAGAGCTCAAAGACCACCAATTCGCAATATCTTGGATTTGCATGACCGTTGCTTAAACATTTGGTACAATCTGTCTCCGGTCATCTACCAAGGACTTGTGGCATCCATGCCAAGGCGGGTTGAAGCTGTGTTGCGTGCCAAAGGTGGGCCAACTCGTTATTGACAGGTGGTCATAATGTTTTGGCTCTTGAGTGTATACTAATACATTTTAATTCTTAATACTGCACCAATTTTTTGTTGTATTCAATTAATGAATATGAGTCATGCAGGTACCTTGATAGAGATTTTGTATTTAAGAGGAAGTCCTAGTAAGTATCATTATCTATACTTGCTTCAATCTTCTAGCCCAATCTTCAATCGCAAGTACTACAGCCTGTTGTTGTTGTGGTTTATCCTCCAGCAGACTGACGAAGTTAGACAAGGTCCATTAGACCGTTGACCTAAGGGTACTTACTCAGTGGAGCCGGGATAGGTGCTTACTCGTGTAGTGCGAGGTAAAACTAAACCATGCTTCTCTATGGGAACGCACACAGTGGTGACTGGTCGGTTTAATGTTTAATTTTACCTCGCTCTATGTGAGTATGCGAGTAAACACCTATCCCTGCTCCATTGTGCAAGTACCCTAGAGACTGACAGGCGACTGCAATTCTTGGACCTCAACGAACATCATTCTGTATAGAAATTGGGGAAAAGTCAATAGATTACGTATCCACTGGTCTGCCGTGGCAAAACGGGTCAAAAATCGACTTTTAGTAAGTTGAACTAAATCTAATTGCCAAATGCGCCATAACTTGTCCAATAATGAGCATTTTTTTTTATTTGGTAACCATCTCTCTTTAATTTTCAATTAATAAGGTTGCAGACGATTCGGATGTGTGGCTTTGGCTTACTTGCATCTTTCACAAATGAGCCATATTGGCAATGGATATTACGTCACTGATGACGTAACTGATGTCGCCAATGTGGCTTACTTTCAAAATATACAAGTTTTCCGAGCCAGAGATCAGAAATCGTTTGCTCTTTTTCACATTGAAAATCAAAATGCAGTGGGTTGCCAGACGAAAAAATTCTTTCTCTTTTTGGCAAGTTACGACATATTTGGCAATCGGATTTTAGTTCAACTCATTCCAAGTCGATTTTTGATCAGTTTCGGCCATTTTTGCCACGGCAGACCAGTGGATTCGTAATCTACTCACTTTTCTCCAATTTCTTTAAAAAAATTCAGAATGGTGTTCGATGGGGTCCAAATATTGCAGTCGCCTCTCGGACTACTAAGGAAGTCGAGGACCAGAAGAGGGGGAAGAGTATATGCCCTCTCTGGAAAGTCTCAGACAGTCCAGGATGTGTTTAGGGGAGAAACCTGCAGAACTTGACATTTAGAGCAGACTGCAACAATCCTCCTTCCCTAGAAAAACAAGGGACCTTTTGTGTGACCGCTGTCGGGATATTGCAGTTCGAGAGACTCTGTCACAATAGGGTATTTGACACCATCAACAAATAATTACCAAATGCGGCATATTTATAGTATTTAACGAAATAAAAATAATGCAAGCAGTTTTAACTCGAAATAATTGCTCAAATTTTTATAAATCAAATTTTAAAAATCGCTTTTCTGAGCGCCTCGTCACGTGATCAGAAACGCTCGGATAAACTCCTCTGCAGAGTGTGACGTCAATGTTGACCACATTTGTAAGCAAACAGCTTCATACGTTTATTTTAAAGCTTGGTTCATCTCTTTTCCTACTATATGATAAATTATGACTATTGAATTTAACTTTTAGGAAATATTTATTTAAAGAAGTGTTATTGGTACATTGGAAGACGGTTTTGTAAAGGCACACATTTCGAATTCACCCAAAATAGATGCTTTGTAGGTGGGGTTCTTTTTCAAGTCCAAGCTCAGAATTTTATTCTGTAGAGTTTAGAAATGTTAAAACATTTGTGTAAGTATCAACAATTCTCACAGTTCTTATAATTAGAAAAGCAACAACAACACTTTTACAGTTATAATAATCATAAAAACATTAGGATAAAAAATACCAATTAATTTAATCCGCTGAGTACTGTTAAAACGGAGTGAAAAGGAACAATTTTCAACTTTCAAAGTAAAAATAGAGTGTAATAATATCGTTAACGAACATATTTTTGACTTAGGAACGTGGGTCTTACCTTCTTCTATAATGATCAAGCCCAAAAATGTTGGAAAAAACGTGACTTGCATCTATTTTGATTTTTTTCCATGTTGTTCCGATTCACTCCGCAGAAAGGGATGAAATGGAACATTCGTTATAATTTATAGCTGATATTATTTAAAAACGACAAAAAGGTGAAAAAGGCAAGTAATAATGCATTGAGGTGAATAGAAACACAAGCCTTTACCCTTTACCCTTTACCCTTTAACCCTTTATCTACTGAAGGTACTTATAAGTCCAGTCATTGTACTGCATTTCTCATGGTGCTGTACTGATTTAAATGCTTTGAAACCCATAGGAACTTTGAAGTCCACTTCTATGAAGTTTGTTCTTCACCTATTGAAAGACAGCACAAGATTGCTTCTTTTTGGAAACATTGAGTATTTAAAAGAGTTAGTACAAATTTAAAAAAAATCAGTAAATAAAGGGTTAACTGCTGTGATTGGGTGGTTTGATCTTTTTTGGCGCAAGGGCAACACGTGGTTCATACTGCTCCAAAAAATTTGGGGAAGATCAATTTAAAATTTCAGTAACAAAGAATTGGAAAAATTAATTTAAAGTCAAAGATTAAATATTTTAGGGGGTTGGAAGCATTCTACAAAAAATGACTCGCTGTCTGTCAGACCGCATACAGTAATTAAAGGTTAATATAACAGACAAAAAATGTTTTTGTCAAAACAATTCATGTAAACAAAAGAATATTTTGGTTTCAAATTTACAAAAAAAAAAAAAAAAAAAAAATCATTATTTCAACAGTGCATCAGTACTTAAACTTAATATTGTGTAGTTAAAACATTTAAAAGAATATTAAATAAAGTATTACTTGCATCAAAATGATCTTCACGGAAGTGAATTGTAGTCTGTGGTGAAAACTAAGTTGATTATCTTCTTGCAAGATTTAACCACTTTTTTGTATGTCTGCTTTCCTGGGCACATGTGTAAACAACTTTTCTGGAGTTTTAATTGAAGTACTTGTACAGTGGGGTACTGCATAATATCGATACCGGTGAGACATTTCTTGGAACGAAATCAAAAGAAAAACACATTTCGCGCTGGAAACTCACTCGCGATTGCGATGTTGTTTATGCAAGATTGACGTCACACAGTCAGATGGGTTTTTGAGCAGCGTTTTACGGGCGGGGCTTCTAGTTGCATTTTAAAATGCAATTTTTAGCGTTTCGCGGCATTATTTTGAAAAAAGAAAAAATACGTGTCTTTTATTTTGTGCATACCTTTTATTTAAAACATATTTTGAAAATTTGTCAAATACCCTATTGAGAGCGAACGAAGAGCCCGTCTCTTTGCCCGCGTAACAGTGATGGGTGGGAGAGATCCTCCATTCCTTCTAAATTTCAGAATTAACTATGGATTGATGTTCTAAAAAGGTAAGAGTTGAAGAGGAAGGATTAGAGTGACTACAATCCGCCTTGACCAGTCTATCTGCCTGCTCGTTGGCGTAGATGTCAACGTGAGATAGAACTCACTGAGAATAAACATCATGGTACTCTGAAATACAGCCTGTTACAGGCCAAGGCTGTCTCTCCAATTCTTCTCCATCTGACTCTATCCGGCGCAAAAGCCCTTCATCGGATCTCTCCTATCTGTTCTAGGTCCATTTCAACACTATCAATCCATCTGGTGGGTGGTCGTCCCCTTCGTCGTTTTCTCTCTACATTTGAAAATGCAATTTTGTTTGTTGAGGATGCATTATCATATATATATATATATATTGTTGCGTGGATAGGTTCGAAAAACTTGAAGCCAAAGCAGATTAAAAATTGAAGAAATTTTTTCCGATATAACTCTTCGCAGATTCTTTTGCAACTCCAGAACTGCCCTTTCTAATAGACTCTATACAGCTCTTAACACAACAATGGAGCACAAACAGCAGTTAAAAACTAGATACACAACTGCTAAAATCGATGCAAAAGACAATGCAATACAGTTCACTTTCGGAACTACTCTGAATGCTCGTTGAGAGACAACTAACTAACTACATCATCCTCTCTCTGGGCGTTATATAGGAAGGCTAATCCTTTGCGAATCTTCTAGAGATAGAAATTTGGAGAATTTTCCATGTAGCAGTTGAAAAGCCCTATACAGGTACATGGGGACCGAAAGTGTTGCCAACATTTTGCGATTTCTTGCCAAATTTGGCGACCAAAATTAATCGCCAAAATCATCGCCAACTTGGCTCTATTTCGCCAAGGGAACGAGATTGCCAGTAACCATAATGTTAAATGGCCTTCTCCTTGTAAAACTCGTTTTCCAGCATTATCCCTGTAAAACTCGTTTTCCAGCATTAAGAGACGCATTGCAGGAAAGCGAAGTAAAAACAAACTCTTGCACTGCCTTCTGCGAAATGTATATAAATTTTTCTTTTTACATAATTTATACAACAAAATATTAACAAATATACAGAAATTCGTAACAATATGATATGCCTCAGCCATCTAATATATTTAGAAACTTACTTTGTATAAAACCTTGAAATTTGGTGAGTACAAATAAGATCACTTAATGAAAAGACATCTATTGAATACTCGAATATAGCGTCTAATATATTTTATTTTATGTTTGAAACTCTTAAGTCAATACATATGCAATGGCTCTACCTGGTTTTGTCCTTAGTTGTTTTAATTTTCATTTATTATAGATTGACATTAAATGCAAACAATTTATGTAATTTTATTAAGTGATATTTTTCGTATCTACTCATAAAGTTTCAAGGATTTATGCAAAGTAGTTTCTAAATGCACTTGGCTAGAAGATTGTAACATAGTGAATATAGAGAATGATCCTTACTATACTAAACTTCAACTTAACTAGACATCACTTAGACGGTAGATCGTCATAGTGCTCATAGGTATTTAATCCATTTTGGCGGAGTGAAGACATAATTCTCGCCAAACCTTATAGCCTTTTGTTCTCTATAGGGTTGTGGTTTGGCGAACATTATGCTTTCACGCCGCCAAAATGGATTAAATACCTATGAGCACTGTCACGATCTACCGTCAAAGTGATGTCTAGTTAAGTTGAAGTTTAGTATAGGACTTCTTTTTAACAACTACATATTTGAGAAATTAATACATTTTATTTAATTTTAAACATCCTGTAACATCCTTTAAGACGCCCTGAGATTTAAATCTTGGATGTATTTAATATTCATATATTTAAATTAAAAATAATTGAATATTAATCTCACTGAATGAACAGCAAATACTTGTTCATTTCTTATGTTGGCAACGCGAAAATATTCCCAATCATCGAAAGTCAGTTTCTTTTAGAGAGCGCGAAAACCTATTAATTTTTTTTCTTCACGAAGCAGCATTTTGTTGAGTTTTATGTCGAAGTATTTGTGCAGAGTTAATATGTAAAACTTTATTGAAAACAAGAAGAAAGCCAATGCATAAAATTCTTTCAATATTTTTGCGAGACTAAAGTAGAAACTTTTGTTTTGCCGAAGAACAAAAGAGAGCTTGGAAGAGTTTTTCGAGTTTTAATTTTTCGGATCACTGCTTACAATGGGATAAGGAGCGAAATCTGGATTTTTCTCGCGAGCACGGTTGAAGAGATTTTTTAAAAAAAATTATATTTAAAAAAAAAAAAAAAATGTTGTTACACTTTATGATTATCTTTGGATTTTCTTTTACCTCAGCTATTTGCATTGCAAGGATCAGTGAATCCTCATGTATTTACTTTTGGTAACATGCATACAGTTGGTAACGTCTGCACGTAATATTAAAACTAGAAAAACTTGGAATTTTTATAAAATGTAGTTTAACTTAAGCATAACTTTTGTATTCACATATTCATGTAAAGTTTAACTCACTTGTAAATAATATAACCCATAAAAAAAAAGTTTTTAATATAAATCCTTTATATACATTTCCAATTTTTATATTCATTAACACAGTGCTGATTCTGTAAACAGCGTTTTAAATATCAAAAACATTTCTATCAGCATAATGTGCTGCAAACTACGTTCTAGAATTTATTTATTAAAAATGAACAGGAACTTATGCACTCACACCCAAATTTCTTTTATTTATTCTGACTCAAATAATTTTTTTAATAATTTATTAAAAAAAAATTTGGCAACAGGAAAGAGTTTCTTCAGTGGTCGGTTAAATGCTATTTTAGAGTGATTAGATGACGGCAAGTTGGTTTATTAGCATTCTGCAAAAGCGATCTTTTAGTGAAAGTGACAGCCCCCAAAAATTGATAGAATGCATTGTCATCGACATCGAATCTATCTGCTAATTTCAGCCAGATTGGATGATGACAAGGGGGTTAATTAGGCCTCCGTAGATTTGCCCGCCATCGACAAACGTACAAAATCGAAGTTAATGTAAAGGCTTTAAAAAGTTGTCTTTTTATAATTTATCAATAAGTTACTGAAATGTATTCAATTTTAAATTAATATTTTTAATGTTTTTGCAGAAACGATTGAGACTGGTTAAGGGAGAAATAAAATAGGAGTAAAATTGAGAAAATTAACAGGTTTTGTAATACTGAAATCTTGATTAATAGCTTGAAAGAAATTTCATATAGACCGACCATATAATTACAAATGCACTCGATAATTAAATATTAGATATGTTTATCTTTGAATTTTTTCTGTAATTTAGTTACCTGGGCATGGGATCTCTGCTCAGTTTCACCTACAAGAAAGGTTGGTTGTTTTCAGATTATCTGGCGCCGTCAGCAACACGAGGGTTATAATGCGCCGAAAATTCGTCATTAGACAAGCCAACATACATTTACAAGCACCCATGCCTGATACGGGACTCGAACCCGCAACCTCGCGGTCCAGAAGCTAGCACGCTAACCACTACGCCGTTTGGTCGGCCCTACAAGAAAGGATAATATAAGAATTATCGATAAGTATATCGCCAAAAGCACCATTTTGCTAAAGTTTTTTTTTAAAAGGGGAAAAAAAAAAAGAAAAAAAAAAAAAAAACCTGTATAAGAATTATCGTAAAAAATACCGCCAAATTGGCCGTTTTTTCTAAACGAATGATGGAAATATTCGTTCCTCGCGGTCCAGAAGCTAGCACGCTAACCACTACACCGTTTGGTCGGCCCTACAAGAGAGGATAATATAAGAATTATCGATAAGTATATCGCCAAAAGCACCATTTTGCTAAAGTTTTTTTTAAAAGGGGAAAAAAAAAAAAAAAAAAAAAAAAAGACCTGTATAAGAATTATCGTAAAAAATATCGCCAAATTGGCCGTTTTTTCTAAACGAATGATGGAAATATAAAAACGATAAATGACACAAATCCACATCAGTAATATAATGTAATTGACAGTTGTGCTATGTTCCACACTCCTTAGTTATAGGTTATATTATTTAAAAAAAGATATTCAAGGTGATTGTTAAAAATAGCGGAACAATATAAAACTCGTTACTGAAACGAATAAAAGTTGGATGTATTGACGTATGTCTTAGGACAGAATGCCCCTGGGTTAAGTCATGTATTCGCTTTGTCTTTCTTTTCACGCATTTCTTCTTGCAAAACTTAATAAAAAAATACTTCCTTTGTAACACCCTCTCATTGAATTGTAGTGTTTGAAAAGCGAACGCGAATATGGACGAGTATCATGATTGAACATATCAATAACGCTACACTGGAAGACATGATCAGATTTCGTTTTCAGTCGGTTGCAATTTCAGAATTTCAAATATCTACCTATCAATGAAAAACAACCAGATATTGTTGAAGATACGAATAAGATATTCATGCTCTTTTATGTAAGGAAAACAAGTTTATTTCATCAAAAAATGCTCTTTCTGAAATGGGATCTATGTGCAAATGCGGAGTAACATTGGATTTAAAAAAAAAAAAACAAAAAAAACAACAACACTTTTATCAATTTTGATGCACGTTGTAGGAAGGAGAAAACGAATTTATATGAAGAAATTTTTTTAATAAAGATCCATATTCTGTAATGTACATTGATATAAAACGCAAAGTTTTAGAGACAGGTCATATGGTTTATGTTAAGGTATACATATACATTAGGAATTTCAAAATTTGACTCAAGTCTGCATTTTTGTTTTAAAATATTCCCGAATTCATTACCTTTAAAATAATACCATTTTCTTTCTGAGACTCAATTTACTTTTTAAATTACAGTGGGTTTTGTGAACCTGTTTTGTATCACGTTCATTAGTGTAGTAAACTTTAAACGCGTTTTCTGAAGAATGACATTTTGGTGTTATATGACTTTACGCCAACGGTCATAACTTCATACAAAATAGTCCGATTTACAAAATTCTAATTTTCTTCTGAAGACACAAGTTGTGAATGTGTTTTCTATGCATAATCTAACATATATTGTTATAAACACATTTTTTATGAATATTTTAATCTTAATGTTTTGTTAAAAACTATGTATTTTTTTAAACTTTTTATTTAAAAATTTATAATTAAATAAATTTTGCAGCCAAATTCAAAATTCTCCATATGAACATGCGTCAATATAGTATATTTTATTTGCAGTAAAAATCATACCTCTAAGTTAATTACAAGTTTATTTATGTATGTTCTAATAATGTCCTAATTAGTCACTTTAATTGCAATTAGCTGATTAAAAAATTGACGGGAAAAAAAGTTTATATATATAAATGCATCATTTTTAATTCTGACATACTGCCAAAAAGTTTGAAATTGTTACCTAAAAATTAAAGAAAATCATGTCAATTGTATATGTATACCTTAAAGCTTTTCGCGGGTCACGGATTTACACCGAACACTCCGATATTTTTCTTAATTACTATAGATTTTTACAATATTAAACAATTCAGAAAATTAAAAAAATTATTGAATTTTTTTACTTTCAATTAACTATATGTATACATAGGGTAATGAAAGCATAGGATTCGGTGAAAAAAAAAATTCGATTTTTTTTTTTTCATTTCTCAACGTTTTGGAACGTCCTAATTTCAAAAAAGTTATCTAGAAAAAATGTCTGTCCGTGCTCAGCATAACTGCCGAATAAATTGGCCTAGGATGTTCAAATTTGGTGTGCTGGTTGATGGTAACCATGAGACCTATCATTAATGTTTTCGTCAAAAATGCACATGCGCATAGGACAGTTGCTATTGAAAAAATAATGCTTTTCAATGATTGCTAAAAAACGGCTCTAACGGTTTTGATAAAAATCGATGTGGTAGTGTCTCTTAAGGTGTTCTAAACATCCCCATCTTCGAAATTTCCCTAAAAATGCTTTAATGACTTAAAAAGCTAAGAAACGAATTACTTCAACGCAGATTTCTCTTTCCTTGCGCAAAGTTAATCAACGATCGTTAATCTCCTCTCCTCAGTGTCACTTATAAGCACGGAAAATATCAGAATTATCGAAAAGTATATCACCAAAATCCCCAGTATTTTTTTTTATAAAGACCCATATAAGAGTTATCTAAAAAAATATCGTCAAACCGGCCATTTAAAAAAAAAAAAAAAAAAAAAAAAAAAAAAAAAAAAAAAAAAAAATTGGTAAATTACACAAATCCACGTCAGCATAATAGTTAAAGTGAAAATTGTGGTATACATACACATAGCTTTTGACTATTTCTCTTATTATAAGACTGTTTATATCATACGATGTTATATTCCACTCTGATAAAAAATGTTTTATGCAAGAAGGTGTTAACCAAGGAACTTCACATCTAAATATATTCAGACAAAAATCCCTTTTTCCCAAAAGAATATCTTGTACATCTTATGCAAATAATTTCGAATCCCTCTAACTGAGATAAGTGTATTTCTAACTGATCTAATTTAATCCAATTTTAGAGTTTCATTTCAAAATTTGATGTGATACATAAAAAAAATTAAGAACGTTAATTTCAAATTCATAACATATTTCATTTTTAGTCTGAAATGAAGAGATGAATATGCATAGAAACTTGATAATTATTGGCGCCAATTAGAGATAATTTGGTGCCAAACAGAGACTTAATTAGATCAATTTTATAAAATGGTGAAGAAAGCTAAATCCCCAGAGCATTTTAATAACGAAAGGAAAATTGAATGCGCATAAATTTGTGGGCTATTATACATATGACTCCAGATAAGAATAAATTTAAGAATATTAAGTAAAAATTGTTTCTGTTTAAGTTTCGTTTTGATTGGATATTTCTTTTCATTAGAATTGAAATATTTTAAGGTTAATTCAACAAAAATATAATTCTTTGGAGCTTTTGAAGAAGAAAGGAAAGACGTTGGGAAACCTTTGCACAGACTCTAGGGCACTTTGGCTAAGTCACTCCGTTAATGCTAAAATAATGAGAATAAATTAATATAATATAAGTTTTTCTTAAATTTGAACTATCTTTTTACCTCTTCGAAAAAAACAAGGTATTTTAAGTTTTAAAGAATCGAATAGCAGTTTGTTTAAAGTTTAACTTCAAACTTAAAAAAAAAAAATCAGGTTGCTTGAAGTAAATTAAGATATTTTCTTAAAATTAAAATAGAATATACTGTTCTATTTTATTCTACTTTGACATCCTTCAAAATTGTCCCACTGCAAATATTAAAATTAGATCTGTCTTGATATTAATTTTTAGATATTACGTTATGTAGCGTCATGGTACGCTCACCTATATCTTGTTAATAAGTTAAAATATAAAATTTGTAAAAGTACGTTTGGCAACACTTTTTGTAATATAGGAAATAAAACTGTACTAACTGGTTCGGACGTTTTTTCTTGTTAACTTAACGAATAATTAAGAAAGCTACGCACTTCATTGGTGACCCGGACGTGATGTTGTTCAGCGCACGGTAGTCTCCACACGGCATCCAATCTCCTGATTTTTTCATCGCCAAATGTAGAGCACTCGTCCAACTGCTCTTGGATTCTCTACATAAACCCATTTGAATCATGTATTCAAACTCTTTCTTAGCTGCTTTGAGTTTTTCGGCGGATAGCCTCCTAACTTTAGTGAAAATGGGTGCACCTGTCGTCTCGATGTAGTGTTCGATATTATGTTCCTTAAGTCTATTGTTGACTATGTTAAATTTGAGTAACTCTGGAAACTCGTTAATGACATCTTTGTAAGGATCTTGCACGGAATTTAGAACTGGAACATTATTATAATTCTGAAAACAAGGAGTTCCGTTTATCGTTAACAAGGTAGTGTCATCGACCAACTTGCGACTTTTGGAATCCACCAAAAGGTTGAAATGTGAAAGAAAATCTATGCCTATAATCGGTCTGTTCACTTCGGCTATTACAAAAGGCCAGGTAAACTATCGTCTAAGTCCTAGATCAAGCTTGAGTAATCTTTGGCCAAATGTTTTGATCTTTGTGCATCTATATCTTGTTAATAAGTTAAAATATAAAATTTGTAAAAGTACGTTTGGCAACACTCTTTGTAATATAGGAAATAAAACTGTACTAACTGGTTCGGACGTTTTTTCTTGTAAGGGGACTGTTAAGGCAAAAATTTTAAAATTTTCTATTTTTATATTATAGTGGAAATATATAGCCTTCAATTCTAGCTTTCAGTACATACCTTACTTTTGCTGATCCGAGAAGAACTAAGAATATTATTTGAGTTTTTGTAAGCGCGCATATCAGAAATCGTATGTATTTCAACTTCTTAAATTGCATATTTCTCTTCATGTGTATTTTAAGATTTTTAGGGTATTCGATTTGTTCCTTGCGATTCAAAAGTTGATGTATTTTTTTTTAATTTGGAGATATTGTTTACTATACTATTTTGAACACAATTGTGCATGGATTTTGGAATCTGGTATTTTTTTATTGTTTTACAGTAATTTTCGTAATGCTTCTATTTAAAAAGTTTACATTTTTTGCCGTTGTACGAATGTTTTACTTTTAAATAATTAACTAATCAGTCAAATTCAAAATCCATGCACAATTATGTCAATATTTATTCAATTAGCTTGTACAAAAAAATTGAGACAGATTGCAAAAAATTTGAATCGCAAGGAGCGTTTTTAAAATTACGGAAAAAACGCTAAATTTTTCAATAAAAATTTAATTTCTTGAAAAAAAATCAATATAAATTTTTGAAATTTTAGGTTGTGTTTCATCTAATTGCTATTGAACTGCACAAAAAATTTCATGAATTTTAGACAAAAATTGAAGAATTTTTATTTTTGACTTAACAGTCTTAACGAATAATTAAGAAAGCTACGCACTTCACGTTAGTCTAACAGAAATATACATGTGAAGATTTGAAAACAAGAAATGGAATTAAATTGAAAAAAAAAAAATATCACAACTCGGGGACTTTATTATATGGATCTTACCACACTGTCGCTAATAAAAGAATGTTTCTGTCAGTGTCAAGTAAAGCTTAAAATGACACTGGTTCCCCGAAATTATCTTGTAAGCCATAATTGAAAGTCAAATGTTTTTATAAACTAGTTTCGAAGCAGGCCTGGTTTGTTTTTCATTTTGTAAAGTAATTTTTTCGCTTTTCAAATTTAAATTAATTTAATAGATTAATATATCTGCTACTAAAATGATTCAAACATAGATGTTATTTTCTTCCTTTCATTGGAGGTTCTGAGCGAACGACGTCATAGTCAATTCATTTGCATGGGAATAAATGAAACACGCAATGTGATTGGCTAATGCAGTGGTCGACAGACTTTTCTGTGCTTAGAGTCAAATACTTAATAATTAGAATAGAATATTTTTTAAAGAGCCACAAAATACGAATATATAGTACCAATGCGAAATTTTAACCATGAAAATTTTTCTACCACTTTTATGGAATTAAAAAAAAAAAAAAAAAAAAAAAAAAAAAAAATTATAAAAACTATGACAGATGAGACAAGTTGGTGATAAAATTTTTGTTTGAAATGAACGCATGTAATAGCTCGTTCTTTCTTAAATTCAAGATTTTTCTCGACAATTTTTCTCTTCTTTTTGGACGACGTAAAGGTCACGTTTTTCCAATTAAATATTAACAAAACCAAATGAAAAATACTTTTTAACAGTGAGGGCAATGACAAAAAGTTTATAGGGAAAGGTGTGTCTACATCAGTCGAGACGAGAGAACAACGCACGTCAACAAAAGCTCTATGCAATTGAAAATGTGTGCATTCTTATTGCTTAATCTGGTTGCTCTTTATTTCGTTGAATGAGATGCAGGAAGTGCTGATTATAAGTTAGTATAAGAACAGTGTTACCAGTACACCCTACTCATCACTCTGTGTTTCGTCACGTTTTCCTTGTTTCTCGGCCTTGAAATTACGGAATAAGTTTATAATGAGTTTATCCTGATAAAGCACAAATTTATTACCATTTATTGCTCGATAATTTTTAAGGTTAGTTACTTAGAATTCAATGAGCCGCAAATATCTATGAGAAGAGACGTGGTTGGCCGACTCCTGTGCGAACGGAACGTGAAAATGCGAATTTATTTACTAAGGTGTGTTGTGATTGGTCGCAAACAAGTAAAAAAAGTTGCTATTCAATGCAACCCCACTCCCAACAAAGCTACGCATGAAGTCCACTGTGGATCATTGAGATAGATTATAGATAAACAACTAGATAGGGATAGATGCTTCGATAGCAATGCAAGGATAAAAACGCGCCGGTCGGTTGTTGATGATGGGTAAAAGATTATCCAATGGCAGTTCACTTCTATAGTTGGGTGGAAATGCGAAAAACCTTGTAAAGTGCTAGAGTATATATTTTTTTGCCTCATTATTACTAATTTAGGTATACTATTAACAGTTTTGCTGTGCACAATCCTAGATTTTTTTTTTCAATCGTCAGTAATCCGTATTGTTATGTGGATGGGTTGGAGAGACTTGAAGCCAAAGCAGATTAACACTTGCAGAAATTTATTCCGATGTAACTCTTCGCAGAGTCTTTTACAACTCCAGAACTTCCCGTTCTAATAGACTCAATACAGCTTTTTACACAACAATGGAGCACAAACGGCAGTTAAAAACTAGATACACAACTGCTAAATTCGTCGCAAAAGACAATGCAATACAGTTCACTTTCGCAATACAGCTCTCTGAATGCTCGTTGAGAGACAACTAAGTCAGTAACTCAACTCACGGCCGGCCTTATATAGGAAAGTCAATCCTTCGTGAATCTTCTAGAGATAGAAATTTGGAGGATTTCCCAGATCGTTGTCGAAAAGCCCTATGCAGGTACATGGGAACCGAAAATGTCCCCAAAACCGTCGCTAACTAGGCTCTATCTCGCCAATTTGACAAGATTGCCATTAACCATAATGTTAAATAACCTGCTCCTTGTAAAACTCGTTTTCCAGCATGATCCCTGTAGGACTCGTTTTCAATCATTAAGAGACGCATTGCAGGAAAGCGAAGAACTCTTGCACTGCCTTATGCGAAGTATACATAAATTTTCCTTTTTACATAATTAATGCTACGAAATATTTACAAATATACAGAAATTTGTAACATTATTTTTCGTTCACCCAACGATCTCGGAACGGTTTCATTTTCCCGGCGTTAAGCAGTCTATCCAGTTGTTTATCTAAATCGATGCTGTTGATTAATTAATGCTGGTTCAATCCCTTATCTATTGTATCTTATGGATGACTATGCCACAACAACTAGCAGTTTTATAACAACACGATTTATTTTTTCTTTTGCCATTGGAACGTTTGTAGAGGCTACTTGACAGAGTGTTTCAGTTTGAAAATTCGAATTTAGTTTTAAAGATGGTATTGTGATGGATCTCAGCGGGAAAGCTGTTGTCTGTGACGTCGTCATGCATAAAGCCTATTTGTATTTTCGTCGAAAGCTTTCAATGTTGAATAAAATACTAACAATTTTCTTATTCTTACCTTACTATACTAAACTCCATCTTAACTTAACATCACTTAGACGGTAGATCTTCACAGTACTCATAGGAAATTCATCCATTTTAGCGGCGTGGAGGCACTCTGGGAAGCTCAGTCCAGCAATAATGTAGAGAAGAAAAATATGTACGGTTTGGCGAGCATTATGCCTTCCCACCGCCAATATGGATGAATTTCCTTTGAGCATGGTCTACCGGCTAGTGATGTAAAGTTAAGTTGGAGTTTAGTATAGATGATGTCAAACAATGAATAAGTTCTCCAATCAAAAGTACCAAAGTGCGTAGTTCTTTCATGCACGGCACTTATTGATTAGTCAAACAGCTGTACTTGCGTATAAACAAAAGTAGGTGACACCTTTCATGTTGAAGTAGTGGTATTTGCGTACACTATAGTGGTGAAGAATGAATACTCTTGCGTGTACATATCAAGACCGTTTTGGTAATGAGCATTGGAATGGTTGAGGTAGCACCTGCGGTGATTATAATTAAAGTTAAACTTTCAAAAAGCATGGCATTTTCTTTTATGACGAATCATGGCTTTCAAATAGAAATAGTATGGCGCAAGACATTTTTTTTTCTTATATCACACCGTTTTCTCCTTGGTCGAGTATGTGCAGGACAAATTTCGGATCATTTTGACCAGTGATTTTTCCACAGTCTTTTGAAAGTTTAACGTTAATTATAAATGTTCTATACTTTGATATATTGTAATTTTTCTTTAATTCATTGCTTTATATGTTGTTTTCATAGGATTAATTTTTATATATTTTTTATATTTATTTGAGCTTATCAAAAACATTTAATATTTTGAATATTGTTATGAAATCTATTGATTATTTTTGGTGCAGTATTTTCCTCATGTTGTGTAGGAATTAGTAAGTTATAAATAAACAACCAATTGTTTTACCCTCAATCATATACGTTTAAACAACAATCTAATCATTAAATAACGAATTATTTGTGATTTAATACGGAATTACCAATATTAGGATTAGATTCCAAGTTAGGGGGAAACATCAAATAAAGATAAAAGTAGAAAAAATTATAACATCATATTTGAATTTAACAATCTAAGAATGTACGTTTAAATATCCAACTGCAATTTTTCAAAAGAGATCCGTCAGAAAAATATTTTGAAAAGTACTTTTTAGAGAGTTTGCAATTTAAGTAGGAAATGATACGAACTACTTTTAAATATTTATTCTTTGAATAGTGTCGGATATAGTATTTTATTTCCTGAATTATTTTTTAAAACATTTTTTTAGTTGTATTACATTACTGGATAACATTTTGATGCAATTTCGAAACTAAAAGGCAGCCCAGCGGAATTAAAATGTTCTTTTTGAAACTTTTTAAGCGGCCTATGGAAATTTAGAGAATAAAAAGAAGCATACATAAATAAATTAAATTTCTGAAATGAATATAAAAAATAAGTTTCTATCTAAAATAAATTGTATTCTTTTAAAAATATTTAATGCATATGCTGAAGTCAGTATTACGAAATATTCAAATCCGTATGATAAAATTGAAATTTTTTGCTCTTTAATGTCGTAGTCATATTGATCATTCCATTAATTTTTTGCTTTTACTCTTTAAATCCATACTTTTTTACTTATGAATTACCTTAATTTAGTTGCTACGCTTTTATTTATTGATTATAATTTTTCAATAATTGATTTGAATGCTTGAATTTAAAAAAAAAAAGAAAAAAAAAAAAAAAAGAAGAATTCCCTAAAATTATGGTTGTATTAACATTAGACCAACTCGAAAATAAGTCAGAAAATTATAAATGGTTTGTGTTTATTGGAAGTACTGTATAAGTGGATATTTTTACTTTCTTTTCCAATAGATGTTAAAAATATTTCATTTTTATTTATAAAGATTTATTTGATCTTATTTTATATAAAAAAAAAATAAGATAAAGCCTGGTTTTGTTATGTATATTAGTTTAATATGAAGCTCTGATAATTAAAACACAAAATTCTTGAAAGTGTTCTTGCCTCCTTCTAAATATTGTAAATTACCCCCCCCCCCCACAAAAAAAAAAAAAAAAAAAGAAAAAAAAAGAGAGAGAAAGAGAAAAAAATAAAATATATGTTGTTTCGTTTCTAATCTCCCTTTTGTCTGACGAAGTCAGACAATATCAGTGAAGCCATTGACATTAATGAAGTCTGACACTAGTTGTGGACAGTTATAAATGTCCTCCCAGTCCAGTCCAAGGCAGTCCAAAATGTGCTGAGGTGATGCCTGTTCTTTTTGGCATTTAGGGCAAAGAGGAAAATTTTTGCTTCCCCCGGAATATGTGAGGCCTTTAAGGTGACCACTAGCAAGTCGGGACAGACGGGTATTGGTGTGCCTATCACAAGGAAGAGATAGGGAGTGTCCTGGCTTTTTGGCTTTATACCATTCGTGAGATGGAGGTATATGCCGCTTTATTTTGAGCTATTTTCTTTGAGTATAACTCTTGATATGTGAGTTCTTGAGTAGAGAGGACAGGGTGTTCTAGTCCCTCCTTAGCAAGAGTGTCAGCCAATTCATTTCCGTGGATGTCTACATGTGACGGGATCCACTGAAAGTGCACTTTGTGCAGTCGGGATATGCTCTTGACTTTGCGTATTATGGATAGACTGGTTTTGTCTCCCACGAGGGCCCAGTTTTTAAGGTGTAATATAAAATATATATATATATATATATATATATATATATATATATATATATATATATATATATATATATATATATATAAATTAATGTTAAAAAGAAAATTTGTATTTTTGGCCATAAATTCTTATATAGTTAATATATTTTAGCAATTTTTATTTCAAAGGATAGTTTGTTTGAAGCCAAACATAAATAACATGCAACTTTTGTATTAAACAGTTCTTTAATAGTTAATTAATAAAACAAGTTTTAAATTTTTTTAAATGGAAACATGCAATTTTTTTTTATTTCATTAGAATTATTATGGTTGAAAACCCCTCCAGAATTTTTTTCATTCCATTTTGACTTTTGGTTTTCGATATTTTACCAAAAATGTTAAAAAGCTCACTTTCAGGGACCACGTAATGTATTACGTCTTGAAGCATACAAAACGTTCAATTCTTCCCCATGATACAGAAAATTTTCCAAAAATCTTCCAAAACATTTTCGCTCATAAGTGACGTGTTTTTCAACATAATGAACTGAAATTCGGAATATAGGGTAAACAAGATATTCTAAATCGAATGCAAACATTAAAAATTGGGATACGTATTGAAATTTTTTAAGATAGAGTTAAATTTACTTATTATACAGCCCCCTAAGAAATTTGTTTTGCACTAGTCATATAGAAAATTGTAAACAAAACATTTTGGTGCAAACCGCAAGATTTTACGATAATTAGAACAGAAGATAAAGCTATTTTTCGGATTTTTTCTTTTTTGCTTACTGTACCTTGAAAACAATTGAATTAAACTATATTAAAATTTAAAAGTGCATGAGGTTGATATTCTAATTGATCCCATTAAAAGGAGTTTGCGTATGAAAGATGAAAGACGGATAATTCTGTTTCTTTGGATATGAAAACTATACAGAAGGGTTAATATAGCAACGGTCGAAGAAAAGTTAAAGAGAAAATACTAAAACTACATTCCCAGTTTTATTAAGGGTATCTGAGACTCAAAATTTAAGTGTTTTTTTTTTTTTTTTTTTTTTTTTTTTTTTAACTTTGTAAAAATAATAAAAATATTTCTGAATAAAATGACAGAATTTTTTTTGTTTCTATCATTAGTAGAACTTGAAATATTTAAATTTTTGCTACATGACAACTGTATCTCAGACATGCTATCTTGAAACTTGGAAACTGTTTTTCTTGGTGATGACTTTTTGTCCCTTTTTTGATTTAAAATGGATATAACTTAAAAACTGATTCTTATAAATATATGAAACTTTCCACAATTATTTTTCATACATATTTCTTTAATTCTTCTTCAGGAATTGGGTATTTTGATCTAACTTTTTTTTATAAAGTTTTTGGAGCTTCGCTCACTATGGGTTTTATACAGTTTTTGCACAAAATATTAAATTTTTTTTTTCTAAATATTTTATTCAAAATCATGAAGACAATTTATGATATTAATTATAAAAAGTAATTTAAGGCAAAAATGAAGGATTTTTTAAAATACTTTTTCTTATAAATATATCAAATTTAAGTAACGTCAAAATTTAGAAGTTTAAAAAAAAAAAAAAAAAAAAAAAAAAAAAAAAAATGTTTTATAAATTTGAAATTTTAAAATAGTTATTTTAGTTTCAAAATTTCAGAAAAATAATTCTAAAAATTTAGATTTTAGAATTTTGTGTCCCCCTTAAATATGTAGTTAAAACATTTCGACTTACCATATACTATTTAAATTAGTTTATAATTATTTTATTTTTAATTTTAACTTCTTCACTAAACTGTGTTTATACATGCAATGTTATGACTCTTTGTCTGTACGACCCTGCAGCACAGCAGTATAAGCCAATGTCGTAAACAAGGGTTTTGGAAGATTGCCAAAACTGGCCGAAACTCGAGCATCGTTTCGAATTAAACGAGTTTTTAAAAAAAATAAACATGTCAAAATATCACAAAAAATCTATTTTTTTAACCAAGTCCTTACTTATAAATGAAATGTTTCTATTTAAAAATTCAGCACCCACATTATCAAACTATTAGAATATTCAATCCAGTATTGGATGAGATTGGCCAATATTGTTTTCAAAGGCAAGTTTATAATGTTCCACATCTGAATTGGTCAGCATTAGTTGATATTGGCTACAGTTGTGGGTTACTGGAGAAGGTCTATATTTTTAGCCAGTAGCAGAAATTGGCAATACCGAAATTGACAGCCGACCAAACGGTATAGTGGTTAGCGTGCTGGCTTCTAGACCGCGAGGTTGCGGGTTCCGAGTCCCGTGTTTGGCATGGGTGTCTTTAAATGTATGTTGGCTTGTCTAATGACGAAAGTTTCGGCGCATTATAGCCCTCGTGTTGCTGACGGCGCCAGATAATCTGAATACAACCAACCAACCGAAATTGACAATTAATTTTTTCGGAAAGTCAACCGAATAAGAGATATTTTTAAATCCTTTATATTAATTTTTGTGTGTATGTATGTCTGTGGGTATGTTTTATGATGGCAGTCAAAGCCTAATTAACCCAAATGCCGTTATCCAATCGGTCTGAAACTTGGCAGATAGATTCGATATCGATGACAATGCATTCTATCAAATGTTTTGGCTGCCACTCTCACTATAAGGTCACTTTTACACAATACTAACTAAAAAACCAATGTGCCGTCATCTAATCGCGCTGAAATAGCATTTAACTGATCATTGAAGAAACTCTTTCTTGTTGCCTAAATTGTTTTAATAAATAAATTAAAATTTTTTTTTAATCAGAATAAATGCAAGATATTTGGACGTGATAGCATAAATTACCATTCCTTTTTAATGAATTAATTTTTTAAAAGTAGTTTATTGGATATTTTGCTGACAGAGATGTTTTTGATATTTTAAATTAGATGCCAACACCAAGTACATGCAGGCAACAGAAACGACGCTTTGTTAATGAATATAAAAATTGAATATAAAGGATTTTTATTAAAAAGTTTGTTTTTCTGGGCTATATTATTATATAGGGTTACTACAAAAGCATAATTCATTTTCAAAACCAGATTGATTTAAAAGTATTCTACTTACAAACATGATTGATGTATGAAAATAACCACAAACTATTCAAGTTTTATGCTATCTCTACAAATGTTCTATGTGTGCCTCCTTTTCACACGACACTCTTCCAGGCGGTAGTTAAATTCATCCCACACATTATGTAGCATGATCGCTTTAATGTTCATCAATGCATCATTGATCAGTATCTTCAGCTCTTCTACCGTTTTTGCTAGTGGGGATACATAAACAATGTCCTTAATGTGTCCCCAAAGGAAGAAGTCAATACGTTAAATCCGGCTACTTTGGAGGCCAGGGTAACCAACACGGCCAATTCATCGATGCTGCGTGACTTCTTCTTTTGGGGACACATTAAGGACATTGTTTATGTATCCCCACTACCAAAAACTATATTAGAGCTGAAGAAACGAAATGATGCATTGATGAACATTGACGCGATCATGCTACGAAATGTGTGGAATGAATTGAACTACCGTTCGGACGTGTGTCGTGTGACAAGGGGGGCACACATAGAACATTTGTAGAGTTGGGATAAAACTTGAATAGTTTGTGGTTATTTTCATACATCAATCATATTTGTAAGTATAATACTTTTGAATAAGTTGGGTTTTGAAAATGAATTATTCTTTTGTTGT
Source organism: Linyphia triangularis (assembly GCA_963978545.1). NCBI lineage: Eukaryota > Metazoa > Arthropoda > Arachnida > Araneae > Linyphiidae > Linyphia > Linyphia triangularis. The sequence goes on along the minus strand of OZ021722.1, from coordinate 105,951,777 downwards.
AAACCCTGTATAATTATTCTCGAAATATCATCATACTCGTTAAATAGACGATTCATTTTTGCATATCCTTTATTCCATATAATATACGCTTTTAATAATTCGTTTTAGCAAAAGTATAGAGTTTCACTAGAGGCTAATTTTTTATGCATTTGAAATTGAAAACACAACTTTCTCCTAAAAAGCCTTGATTTATTGCTAAAATATTAACTCAGTTGTAATTACTCATTTTTAGGAGTTTTTTTTTTATTTTGGTAACTGATATTTATTGAAATAAATTTGTAAACTAGAAAACTTTTAATCAATTGTTCACAGTTTTTAGTGTCGTCATATATATATTTTTTATTTTTCTGGAAATTGACTTATTTCAAATTAAATGGATAAAAAGAGTTTTGCATCTTCTTCACTTCTAATTCTTCAAGCAATAAGAATTTAAGAAACTATATTAAGAATGTAAAGAAGAATTGAAAAATCATTGTCGATATGCTTCACTAACTACAAGTTTAATAATTCATAATTTTTATACAGAATGTTGTATAAGGTTGTTGATAAAGTTAGAAGATAGTTCCACTGTCTAAAGTTTTATTTGCAGCAAATCAATACACAATTCATTCAAAGAAACATTTGAAAAAAATAAGCAAAATGTTCATATTTAGTTCTATATCAATCTTATATAAACTAAAGTTTCAAAAATTATTAAAAATAGACAGCAAATATATATGCAGTCAAGTATTTTTGATAAAACAAATACATTTTTAATTATAAATTTCCATTAACATTTTTATATAATAGATTTAAGTATTTAAGTGATAAAATAAAAAAATGTGAATAAACATGATATACATTTTTTTTATTTCTAATCTCTAACGTGTTTCATTATAAAAATATTTTTTTTTTTAGGTTAAGCATTTGAATTTGAATTTACAGTTTCATAAGGATAAATTTAGATTTTCTTTATATGAATATAATTGTTTACATACATATGCAATTTAATGATAAAGTAAAAATTTTGTAGAACTAAGAAGCTGTCAGACAGTGGTTTACATTATACCGAAAAGAAAATTTACACAAAGAGACGAATGAAAGATGAATTTTTCAATGATACAAATAACAATATTTTAGTAAATATTTTTCTAAATTATAATAAAACAGTTTGAGAAAATATGTAATGAAACGTAACTTGCAAATGAAAATAAAACATAATGTTACTCACTATTTAAGTTGATAATTAGAGCAAAATTTATGTTTTCTAATTGTTAGCAATGATGTAATAAATCTCAATCACCAATTTTAAGCTCTTTTATAAATCAATTATGAATAATATTATTTTTATGTAACAAAGAAAAAGAAATTCAAAATACATTTTTTGAAAATTGTGGATATGACAAATAGAATACACAGAGAAAAATGTTTATCCAAAATATTGTAAGATTGAATCATTGACATTTGCGATACTTTTTGTCAAAAAGGCAACTTTACATGTATGAGTAGGAGCTTTATAAATAAACATAATCATCAAGTTAGAAGAATTAAATTTTTTATTCAATCTAATTGTATAATTTTAGTGATTTCTATAATTTATCCTTTTTTAAGAAGTTATTTTCTATGGTAAAGAATAAAAATTTGTTAGTTAACAAACATTCAGCCTTGTTATGAAAGATCATTATCAAATGTCTGTGTGTTTTTAATTTTTTTAAACTATTTTTTTTTAAATAATCACTCGATGAAATTCGTGTTTTTATATAGCTTGTTTTATTGCTCATTTCTTTTATTGCTTAAGTAATGTTCATTTTAATTCTAAGAATAATTTTATTTTTGATCTTTTTATTATTTAACACTACACTCAATATATTATTTTTCTGTAGACAAAAGTCATTTTATACTATTGAATATATACTATCGAATATATACTACTGAAGTATGCATCCAATGCATGAAAATGAAATTAAGGAACTTAACGATAAAATTAGTTAAATATGCTTCAATGAAATATGCTTAGCCAATACTTTGAACTAATTAGTTATACGCTGTATTGTGTAATTGTAAAGATTCCAATAGATAATTACTAATGTTGTTTAGTGTCAAAAGTTAGTGTAATTTTAATTAAGTATCTGGAACTTGATTTCACTCATACTTCAAAGAAGCAAATTGGATATGCATATTACATGAAAACTGAAACATATACGAAGTAGATCATGGAAGAAAAAGCATATGTAATCCCTCCTTGATCTCGAATACCAAAATACTTTCATTGAAATCTACAACTACAAAAAGAAAAATCACATTTGTAGATAGCTTTTTCTAAAAATGCTCGTTTCTTGACTTCAACAAACGAATCATTTCAGTCAAAGTTTTCTATAACTGTGATTTTACAAAGCTATTGCGGTAGACTTTGGTGGTAAATAACTTCCCTCGCAGAAGAACACTTAGGGTCTACACCCACACAAAGAGATTCACGATGAAGATAACACAAAGAAACACGTTAAGGGTGTAGAGTACAACTCAAAGAAACTCATCCTATACCCATGTGAAAGTTGCCTTTTCTCCGAGTCACATAAAAACGACACTGACACACAACAAACATTTATTACCATCCGTCACGGAACAATTACAACACACTGATCAGAAATAACTTATATATGTATATATAGATGCGATAAACAAAGATGGCGGATGGGCCGATGCTGTTGCCATCCCTTCCAAAGAAATTCTTCAGTTGGCGTCCGAGGGGGCTTCCGCGTGCCACAGAGGGTCGGCGCGTCGCCCGAAGCGCAGTCGGAGAGAGGGGCTCCTGCCTCCCTTGCGCTCCATCTGGTGGTTGTAGGCGGGAACTACGCTCGAACCCCCACCATTTGCAGCCTCGTTCCGGATCAGTAGCTCGTACAGGTCGCGGAGGTCTGGAAAAAAAACGGAACCGGGATACGGATGAACGTCATAATATGTCTGCTGTAACGCACCTTCTGTAACACATTAATGAGGGGAGAGAGAGTTAGTATGGGGTAGGATCATGCACAGGGATAGTACACTACAACAGAGGGTGCATACCGTGACAGTATAACAACGATACTTAGTATGCACTGTTAGAGAGAATTAGTATTGGGAAGAAAGTATACAAAGGGACAAGTAAAACAAAAGGGACTTTAGAGAATGATAGAAGACAATGATGATGTTTATTATATTAGAAGTCATATTTTGTATTAAAGTATACTAATTAGGAGTGCGAAGGACGAAGGTATACTGATAAAGGATATATATCAAGAATGAGTACTATATACAACTGATATTTGATATTGTCACGACTTTTTCTCAGAGGGATTGATGACACAGTTTTTACTAAATAAAAACTATAATTTATTCTTTATTCGAAGGCTCTCAGAACTTCTTCGAACAACAAAATAATCATTATCAAGCTTCAATACAAGCTACGTTACCTACAACTTCGGACACAGCGTTAATTCAGGCTCAGAAGGTAAACATCGGAAGCTTTCCGAACAGCAAACGATTCTCGTCTCAACTGAACTCGACTTCATTTTTCGTCTTTGAATAGTGTCACGGAAGAAATTTCTAGCAAAATCCAGCCGACCAATCGCCTGATCGAAATGCCTCAAAGTTTCACGAATGATTTTGGTGTTGCCACCCATTTCTAACCTGTATTATCACTGTTTACAAATTAAATTAAATAAAAAAGAACGTTAAAATAATTTCGTCAGTGTTTACAGTTTTATACAGAATAAAATAAAATAGAGTTTTAAAATAAATACATCATGGTTTAAAAGAATAAAATAAAATAGAACTTTAAAATAAATACGTCACTATTTACAATTATTTACAGACGATTTTTGTAATAATATGCACTGTTAGAGAGAATTAATATTTAGAGTAAAGTTTAACACAAAAAAGGATTTATAGAATGGTATGTTTATTATATGCGGATGTTTATTATTTGAGGATGTTTATTATATTAGAAGTCATATTCTGTGTTAGAGCATGTTAATTGGGAGTGTGAAGGAAGACGATACACTGATATCGAAGTTAAAACAGATTTAAAAATGCAAACCGTGAAAGAGGACTTTATACAAAACTGATAAGTACTACTTTAGAGATTGTGAACTACTTTATAGATAAATACTTTAATGGGAGAAAATGAGTGAGTATTGAGTAGGATAAAACATAGAGAAATCTTATTATCAAGGAACTATAATGTATATCATACTGACTTGTACTATTTAAGAGGTTGTATGACGAATTGGAAAATACATGAATGAAAGAGAGATTATTATTATGGGATTGATTGATAAGGTAACTGTCATTGAAAAAAAAAATCATGTTTTTCACTGATTGCTAAAAAACGGCTCCAACGATTTTGATAAAAATCGCTGTGGTAATGCCTCTTAACGTCTTCTAAACATCAGCACCTCCGAAATTCTCGTAAAAATGCTTCAATGGCGTAAAAAGTTGAAAAACGAATGCCTTCAACACAGAGTTCTCTTTCCTTGAGCATACCTCATCAACGATCGTTTTTTCTTCTCTCCTCAGTTACATTTATAATTAAGGATAATATAAGGGTAATCGAAAAGTATATCGCCAAAGTCGCCATTTTTTTTTTTTTAAACCCACACAAGAATTATCGCAGAAAATATCGTCAAACTGGCCACTTTTTCTAAATGAATGATTAAAATATAAAAACGGTAAATGACACAAATTTGCATCAATATTATAGATTAATTGAAAGTTGTGTGATGTTCCACACCCCTATTTTTTTTAATATTAGTTCGTATTAGGAAGATGGTGTTTGTAGATTATGAATTCCAAATGGCAAAGGATAATAATTCATGGCGACGTGTGTTCATCCCCATGAATATATTATATTTTTACATATAAGCCTAAAACTAAACAAATTTTGATTGATCGCACTGTTTTCTTCGGTCATTCATAAACTCCATTAAATTCGACGCGACATTTGAAAATAATCTCAGTAACAAATTATCATTTATATCCGCTTTGAGCTGTATTCCCTAAGAAAATAAAACAACACTTTTACGAAATAAAACATGAGTTATGTAAAATAGCATTTCAGTCACACGCGAAGTTATCAAGTTAAAATAATTGAGATATTTTATTTGTTTCAATTTCGATAATAATATTTCATTCGTACAAATGTTATAGTCTATTATGTATAGGATATTAAGTAATAAAATGTTAAAATACAAAGCAACAAAACAACTGAATTTAGAAAAGTTACGATTCATAAAAATTACTTGCTTCGCTAATGCAGAATTTATTTTTAGCATTTTTATGTATGCGATACAATTACTAATTCTATACAGTATTTTAAATCTATACCGGATTTTAAATCCCTTTATATGACTTTTTCCCCCATAGCAATAATTGTTAAAGAAGTAACACAATATAGATTCGCTTATACAAAATTATAAAAACATGACCTACATAGATTTTTTGAGATTCGTATAGTGATTTATACGTATTTATTTTAGGAAATTATGAAGTTATGCCATTTAATTTTAAGAGAAACAACTTTGCGCTATTGTCATGGATTTACGTTGCTATAAATTTTCAGTTTTAAAAATTGGAATATATTGCCATTTTAACCCTTGACTTTAAAAATCACAAAAACAATAGATTCTTCACGACGATAAAGTTCTAGCCCTTATTTTCCGCTTCATATCTTTCTATCGCATTCAGTTATTATGGAAAGTCAATATGTACATTTGTATTCGAAGGCTTAAAACAATCGCTCTCGCGCTTTATCCAATATATTCTCGAATTCAGTGTTTCAGTACATGGGAATTTCCCGTTCATTATAACGCAGAAGACATTTCTATAACACAAAGTCATTTTCCGAATATGCAGGATGTGAAAGTGGAACAAAACCAATTGTTTTCTGTTTGAAAATTCCTTCGCGGTTATTATTTTCACTGTCGATGACTTTTGAGTCGGTTACATGTATGGAAATAAACGTGGTTGGTTAATTTTGATAATGCTGTTTAAATGAGATATAGGTGTTTGGGTGAGAAATAGATAGTTAGTTTACAGGATTTTTAAAAATATTGGTAGTAGCTATTTTAAATGATTTTTTAGAAATATAGATAGATAACTGTTTTAAATGAAATTTTAGAAATGCAGATAGATAGCTGTTTTAAATGATTTTTTTTTAAATGTAGGTATATAGCTATTTTAAATGAAATTTTAAGAATATAGATAGATAGCTATTTTAAATGATTTTTGTTTTGATGTATAGGTAGATAGCTATTTTAAACGATTTCTTTAAATATAGGTAGATAGGTATTTTAAATAATTTTTTAAAAATATAGGTCGACAGGTATTTTAAATGAATTTTTAAAAATTTAAATAGCTATTTTAAATGAATTTAAAAAAATATATATAGCTTTTTTAAAGGAATTTTTTGAAAATATAGATAGCTATTTTAAATAGATTTTTAAGAAATAGGTATATAGTTATTTAAAATAAGTTTTAAAAAATAGGAAGATAGTTATTTAAAGCATTTTTTTTTTTTTTTTAAAGTAATGAATAGGTATATAAAAACAAAGTAATTTTACATGGATTTTAAAAACAAACAATAGTGGAAAGGGATACAATTTTTTTTAGCATTTTATATGCAATTGAATGCCATATATTTTTACCTTATATTTAACTATAAATGCGTAATCTAGAAAATGCCGAAGAACCACGCAATAATTAATTTGTAAACATATTTACCTTTTGTAGAAATTTCTACTTTTCTTTATTGGGTGATTGAAACAAAGCGCAAAATTTCTTTATAAATTCACTCTATTAAACGTTCCATTTGTGTTGGAATATACATTGTACATGGAAGGAAGTTGTGCATCGTACAACTTCCTGGCGCTCAAAGAATCAGACCGAAGAATAGGCCCCCATTCAAAATGGTTGGAAAGAAAGCAGCTCACTCTACGAAAGTGCTTCCATAGAAGCTGAATAAATCATACCAAGTTTTTAAAAACTGTTTTTCCTTGAGTCTCATGAATTTAACTTGAAGCTCTGGTAGAGTTCAATACTAAAATTGAGGGACTGAGAAACAAAGGGGTTTAAGTGACATTTCTTAACTTTTGAGAAAATTCACTTTCAAGTTTCTTGTTTATATTAAATTCTATGAAAACCAGTGATATTTTCATTGCAGAGGTTAGTATTTGAACAAAAAATAATTATCCTACAAATTTAATATAAATAAGAAATTTTAAAAGGAATTTTTTTCATAACTTAAGAAAAGTCACTTGGACCCTTTTGCTTCTCACGCCCTCAATTACAACAACAAATTAAGAGCTGTAAAATGGATGAGCATGAGGCACAATGAAACAGTGCTGATAATTTTTAAATAAGAGAGTTCAATACCTTGATTTTGAAAGATATTGTGTTGCTGTCGACTATACATAAAAATGTGCTTTGGTATCAACGTCCATTTTTACTTTCAATTACCCATACGTTTACACAAGGTAATGAAAGTTATTGTTTTAGGTCAATTTTTTTTTTTTTTTTTTTTTTTAATTTTTTTTTTTATTTATTTTTTATTTTTTTATTTTTTACATTTCATTATGTTTTGGAATATTCTGACTTGAAAATTGGTATAGAAAAAATGTCAGCGAGTACTGTTTTAGATTTACTGTATTTTACATGAATGAATTTTTAAAATGAAAGTTCTAGACTACTGAAGATGGGAATTTATGTGAGAGTGTTTAGATTCTTTAAGATATTGGTTTCTAATTCTCAGTTGAATTTGTTTATTGAAAAGAACCAAATAGCAATGATTGATACACTTGGATAAATTCAATAAATTACGTGTTACTTTAAAACTATTATTAATAAATACAATTTTTCATAATGTTATATTTAGGTTGTCAATTGACTATTAATAATTGACGTACAATGGTAGTAAATCGCGAAATAAAAGAATTCATAAATTGTTTGCAACTTTATATCGAATTATGCTGATTAAGTGTTATGTGAATGATTAGAATGTTTTTGAATCAGCAATTCATAACTAAAGCAGTCGTCAGGGAATGAAAGTTGTAGTAAATTTGCTTCAAAGAAGTTATTTAGTATCAACAAACATGTTTTATCATTTCAATCCATAATTAGTTAATTTTGTGTATAAAAATTTCCTCAAAATTTTGAAACATAAAAATAGGAAAAACATAAACTATTTTAACATATTTTAATTAACCTCATAACAAAACGGTTTCATGTTGTATAGTTTAAAGACTTAAAAATTACTGCATGTTAAACCGAATGCTCTTTTTGTACCAAGACAGCATAATATAGTTGTATTTATACCAAGGAAAGTATTTGAAATTCCATTTGAATAAATTACCATAAAGAAATTTAAAAGCGTGTTACAAAATCCACATTCACTTTCTCCTGCTCCGCAATTTAGTCAAGGGAATTATTATTCCAGAAATGTCCGCCATTAAATGAAATGCATTTTAACACACATAACCATTCCGCACACATCATCAATATCGTTTGCTACCAAAAAGGTTTCATTTTCGCCGCTGATATTTAAACTCTCTCGTTCCATTCATTTCCTCCGTTGAAAGGAGTTCTGCTTTAGTTTCACTCACTATTTCCCTCCTTGATACATTTATCATAGATTTTGCCGTTGAGTCCTCCTGCACTCAACAACACCAACAAATAAGTCAGCGGAAGAGAAAATATTTAATACTCAAAACTATTTTTGGTTTCATTTGGCTTTGAAAGTTATTTAAAATTAAATCGGAAGTTTTCGCCCTCGTTTGATGTCATTTACGTAGTTGGATTGCGGTCCCGGGTACGGTTATTGTGGTCATTAATGTAATCCTACTGTGACTTTTGAAAACTAGGAATAGTTTTTAACGAACTTAAAGGTTATTAATTAACGTTGAAATTTATTTATAGTGATGTGTTTTTCAAATTTATAAAAATTAAATACAATCATAATCCAATTTTACGTGAAATAAAAGCAGTTCACCGTACTATGAAGCTTAAACTTAACGTTAATTTATTCTTTTAACACAAAATCTTACATAATGAAATTCCGCTTAACCCCTTGTTTTCACAAAAAATAATAAAAATATAAATTTTCTATTTTTTTTTTTTGCGTGTTTATAATCTTTGAAACCTTCTAATTATTCTGGCACGTTTTTGAATTGATCTGATAGTTGTAATTTGCAAAAAAACTATATTTTTATGGAGAATTTAGCATTGCTGCAATAGCTCCTTCGATGTTTCGAACACATTTTTCTTAGTTCGTAATTTTTGAAATTCCCATCTCATTAAAAATGCTAAGACTTCAGCAAATAGGAATGAAATGACTTGAACATTTTTTATGCGTCATTTTTAATATCTATTCGACAAATACAAGTATGGATTTTTTGAATAAAATAAAAACTTTTTTTTTTACAAATTTATATGTTGAAAAATACCCGTTTTTTACGCTTTTTTTTACAAATCGGCTCAGTAATTATAGTTTTTCTCGAAAACTTTTTTTTACTTATTATAAATTCGATGACTAAAATGTTAGAGTATATTACTAGGAATATTTTTTTGAAAAAACCAGGAAAAACATTGAAAAATTAAAAAAAAAAAAAAAAAAAAAAAAAAGATAGATAGAATTTGAAATTTGATGAATTTTTAAAAAAAAAAATTTAAATTTTGAAAATTTAGAACACTATGTGAACTTCTTTTTTAAAAATAAAATTTAGTTTTTACTTAGCAATACTTCCAAAAATGTTAAAATTACAATTTTAAAGGCTTAAATAAAAAAAAAGTTTGAAGGGGTCCAAGTCCCCTTAAAAAGAAAAGAAATTTGCTCTTTGAACCACTTTATTTTTTAGATGAAACCTTACAACGTTTCCTAATTCAGCAGGACAATGCCTCTTGTGCTTAAAATAATTTAAAAGAGGTAGACAAATTAACAAAAAAAATATTTTATTAAAAACTTAAAACAAAATTCAATAACAGATTTCTTAACAAATTAAATAAATTATAATTTAGGTACTGGTTTTTACATTTTTTTTTTTTTTTTTTTTAGTTCCTAATGAGTATCTTGCTAAGCTATCTTACTAAATGTAAGCCTTGCAGTGTAAATACTCTAAAAAAATAGCAGTATTAAATGCACCTATAGCTGGTAGTTTTAAATTTGCATTAATTAGATGAAAATGATTTTAGAGGGTCAACATGAAATTCGGTTAACCCAAAAAATTTCGACGGCCCCATGGACTTCGCGCAAACGGGGTTTGGGTGTATTTCTATTTTTTACGCGAGTTTGAACATCTTAACTATTCGTAAATCTTACTATAAGGGTAAAACGAAAAACACTATAGTTTAAGGTAACTAAAAAATTAAAAAAAAAAAAAAAAAAAAAAAAAAAATGTGATAAAGTTTGTTTCCACTTCACGGTCATGTAAAATTATGATGTAGTTTACAAATTGCATTATCCATAATAAACTAATTTGTAAACTACATAACACACTTGGTAACTTTGAAGTTGAAATAAAAAGTATGATATAGTTTGTTCCTACTTCTCGGCCATGTAAAATTATGATGTAGTTTACAAATTACATTATCCATAATAAACTAATTTGTAAACTACATAACACACTTGGTAACTTTGAAGTTGAAACAAAAAGTATGATATAGTTTGTTCCTACTTCTCGGCCATGTAAAATTATGATGTAGTTTACAAATTGCATTATCCATAATAAACTAATTTGTAAACTACATAACACACTTGGTAACTTTGAAGTTGAAACAAAAAGTATGATATAGTTTGTTCCTACTTCTCGGCCATGTAAAATTATGATGTAGTTTACAAATTGCATTATCCATAATAAACTAATTTGTAAACTACATAACACACTTGGTAACTTTGAAGTTGAAACAAAAAGTATGATATAGTTTGTTCCTACTTTTCGGCCATGTAAAATTATGATGTAGTTTACAAATTGCATTATCCATAATAAACTAATTTGTAAACTACATAACACACTTGATAACTTTGAAGTTGAAACAAAAAGTATGATATAGTTTGTTCCTACTTCTTGGCCATGTAAAATTATGATGTAGTTTACAAATTGCATTATCCATAATAAACTAATTTGTAAACTACATAACACACTTGGTAACTTTGAAGTTGAAACAAAAAGTATGATATAGTTTGTTCCTACTTCTCGGCCATGTAAAATTATGATGTAGTTTACAAATTGCACTATCCATAATAAACTAATTTGTAAACTATGTAACACTTTTAAATAAGTTTAAAGTTGAAACAAATTGTGTGATATAGTTTGCTTCTACTTCTCGGTCATGTAAAATTATGATGTTGTTTACAAAATGCAATATCCATAATAAAGTAATTTGTAAACTATGTCATAAGTTAAGTGTGAAGGTAACCGTTTCAGTAACTGGTTCACTAAATTAATTATCCATTGTAGACGTATACAAAATAGACTGATGTGAGGCTCAATTAATTGAATTTTTCGAACAGCTTAGTTAAATTCTACGAAAACATGTAAGTTGCACGAGTTAAAAGTACTGTTCAATTAAACTACTGTCAATTTTTTTTAATAGGAGCAAATGATATTTTTGAAAAGGTCACGAAGCAAAGAGCAAGAAACATAAAGTGATATATGTGTATAAATTTTAAGTGAATACAGTAGCGTTCTGTAATTTTGAAAATTTAATTCAAATTATTTTAGGCTAAAGTAAAAATTTAAGGATGCTCTGCTAGTGTAAAAATTAACTTCTAACAAATATACTTTTCTCTTATTTAGTATTTGTTCTTTTCTGAAATGGCAAGATAATTGAAAAATACTACGATATTTCTTTTTATACGCTGTATCCAATTTTAATATATATTTTTATGCGTCTTTTTTGAAAGTGAAATAATTAACTTACACTGCTTTTTAAGGTTTATACGTATGAAAATAAAAATAAAAAATCTATTATTTTTTTTTTTTATCCAGCGTGATGATAATTAAGCGAAATTTATCAGAATGAGCATTAAATAAAGCCCATCAAAGTTGACAAGAAATACCGAAATAATTTTTTTTGTGTGTAAATGATAAAAAAAGAATGACGTTTTTGTTGAAATTCTTACATCTTATAAAAAAAAAAAAGGAATTACATAAAGGAATTAAGGAAAGTGAAAAGAAAAAAAATCGTCAAAGTGAAAGGGATTTTTTCCTATGAATTATTCAAAGGTTTTTTCAATGGCATATTAATTACGGTATTTTTTAGTAACTTAAACCCCTGATATCTTGATTTCAGTCTTTGAAATAATTAAAATTCTATTAAGCGTAATAATGAATTGTGATAGACATGTAAACTAATCTGGTTGTAATGAAAGTAGTTTATGTTTCATCTGAATCGTCAATTGTAAAAAGGAAACATGACAGTAGGTTTTCAATTAGACATGACCCTTTTTTTTTGTATTTGGCGATTCAATTGAAATAGCAAAAACATATCTGAAGTAAATGGTTTTGTTTTCATTATCGAAATATTTAAACAAGAAACGTGTTTAACTATCTGATTTACTCATAAATATATCAAGGATAGTCCCTCAAAAATACTTAAAGTAAATTATTGGCGTTTATATATTTTTCTAAAAATACTTTATATTAACTTTGATTTTGTGTGTGACTGGGTAAGTCGATGGCGGGCAGATCAGCTGAGGCCTAACTAATCCTCTTGACGTCATCCAGTCGAACAGAAACTTGGCAGATAGATTCGATGGCAATGACAATGCATTCTATCAAATTTTGGTGGCTGTCACTGTCACTAAAAGGTCGCTTGCCGTCATCTAATCGCGCTTAAAGAGCCTTTAACCGACCATTAAAGAAACTATTCCTGTTTCCAATTTTTTTTTAAATAATATTTCAATACTAATAAATCAACTTGCCATTATCCTATCGTGAGCTGAAATAGCATAACCAATCATTGAAGAAACTCTTTCCTGTTGACAAAATTGTTTTAATAATAAAATTGTTTTAATCAGAATAAATAAAAGATATTTGGATGTAAGTGCATAAATTCATACAATCAATTTTAATAAATAAATTTTGAAACCTTAGTTTGACGCATATTTTGCTAATAGAGATGTTTTTAATATTTAAAATTAGATGCCAATACTAAGCACACGTTGGCAACAGAAGCGTTTCTTTGTTAAGGAATATAAAAATTGAAGATGCATAAAAAGGATTTATATTCAAAACTTTTTTTAAGGGTCAGATTATTATCTTTTCAATAGGTTGAACCTTGGTATAGATAATTACCGAAATTTTTGAATATAAGATATTATAATTCCAGAATATTTTTCTAGGTAACTAACATCGTATCAGAAGCCTTATTTTTGTACCACTTTCTTGCCTGATATTCAGAATAGGTAAAAATAAAGTGATTTTTTTTTTTTTTTTTTGGCATTACCACAGCGATTTTGATCAAAATCGTTAGAGCCGTTTTTCAGCCAATCATTGAAAAACAAGTTTTTTTCAACACCATCCTACTTCAATTTTTTCGTTTTTTTTTCTGACCACAGACATACAGACAAACATATTCTAGACCACTTTGCTTGAAATCAGGATGCTACAAAACGTGGAGAAAAGAAAAAAAGTTGATTTTTTTTTACCGAACGCACTTCTCTCGCCCCTCCACGTTTAATTCAGTGTTGATTTCAATTCGAAGTTGTCGTTATTCTTTGTTTAAAATATGGCGACTAGTTTAAGAAATAACGTAGGAAACATTTATTTAATTGGTAAAGTTTATCACAAGGTTACGTGCAGTTATTTTTAATGTTGATGTTTTTATATGGGTAATTTTATTGTTCATTCAAATGTAAAGTTTCTGAATTGCATGGGGAATGTCCGTTTTTAAATTCTTTATATTATTTTCAATTTTGTTTTTGTGTGTGCGTGTGGCTGCCGTGCAAATCTACGACAACCTAATTAACCCACTTGCCGTCATCGGATTGGGTTGAAACTTGGCAGATAGATTCGATGTCGATGACAGCTCATTCTAGCAAGTTTGGGGGGCTGTCCCTTAAAGATCGATTTTACACAAGTTTCTCTAATCGATTTGGAATATTAATAAATCCCAATTAACCCATCATTATTGAAACTCTTTCCTGTCGCCAAAATTAATTTAATCAGAATGCATAAAAGATAACTAAACGTGAATGCATAAATTTACAATGGAGTATGGTCAAGTCAATTCAACGTTGCGTTGCGTAGTAAAGCTGTAAGTAAAAGAATATTAACCGATCATTGTTGGAACCCTTTATTATTACCAAAATTGTTTTAATCAGAATAAATAAGAGATATTTGGTTGGTTGTTTTCAGATTATCTGGAGCCGTCAGCAACACGAGGGCTATAATGCTCCGAAACATTCGTCATTAGACAAGTCAACATACATTTACAAACACCCATGCCTAACACGGGACTCGAATCCGCAACCTCGCGGTCTAGAAGCTAGCACGCTAACCACTATACCGTTTGGTCGGCAGAGATATTTGGGTATTAATGCATAAATTCACATTTATTTTTAATAAATAAATTTTTAAACGTAGTTTGTCGCATAATTTGCTGAAAGAGATGTTTTTAATATTCGAAATTACTTGCAAACGCCAAGCACACTCTGACTACAGAATAGATGCTTTCTCATTGAACATAAAAATTTGCAATGCATGTAAAGAATTTTTATTAAAAATTTTGTTTTAATGGCTTACACTTTGTTATTATTCAAATCCAATCTTTTTAAAAGTGACTTAACTTTCTCAGGGAAAGGCCTTTCATACTATACTCATATCAGGGGATTTACCCCTCGACTTATGTATCAAATATTTGAAATATAATTCTAATACCTATATAATGAATATATTGAAGTCACCTAAGTAGTACGAAAACTAGAGACTTCGTTTAAGAGTACCTCAAAATGGCGAAGCGAATCAAGTTATCCGAATGCATTCTCTCTGCTGGACAAATGCACTTTATTGAGTAGAACAATTCAATCCTATTTATCGCAGCAATCTTCTTTATTGTCAGTAGTAATCTCCCACACAGTGTAGCAGATTTATCATAGGGCACAACAGCCGCAATATGCTGTCCTGGACATTTGCATAGCTGAATTAACTAATCTAATTGCATACAGTCGTTAAATCCCTAAACAAATAGATAGAAGCGAATATGAAGCTGTTGATGCAAATATCAACTTGGATAACCGAGTGTTTCATTGTTATGCAATGTGAGAAATTAATTTCTCAGGCGGAAGTTAAAAGAAGATATTGCTTATAAATTAACTTTTGCATAAATAGAAGAGGTATTATTTCGTAAGTATAAAATGGTAATGGATTGTTCAATAAAATGTAAAACATTGTTACGTAATTGATCTGTATATAATGATCAATTCCCGCAATTTTTAAAAACGAGTGAAATTAGTTTATATTTATAAAGAATTTCGTTCTTTTTCCAAATATTTAAACCAAAGTTCTTTAAAAAAAATTAGTTGTTTAAATATTAAGAAAAGAAAATGACTTTTAACCAAACCAAAATCAGTCCGAACAAAATAGTCAACAAAATCTGTGACGTCAAGGATTCCTACCATTTCTATGGTTATCGTGAGGTTTCTGCCAAATAGTTGGCGTTGGTGGACCATTAACGTATCCCGTACAGGTTGGCGTGATTTGCGAAAAACTTGCAAAACTGGTTTTCACTGCCGCATTTCAAGCCAAGATGTTTGGGAAGCCTTGACGTCACATTCAATTCTAGCCGAATGAATCATTTTCTCACCAACGTCTAACAGTGAAACTTTGACTTCAATTAAAATAAAGAAAAAGAGTATTGAGCAGAAATTTTTCTGTTTATGATCTTTTCGAAACATATAAAACTGAATAATAATAATAATAATAATAAAAAATCCGGGAATTGTCCATTGTTAACTTGGTTCGCTTCGCCACCCAAGGGGATTGCATAGCAATCCAGGGGGCTGGCGAGCGTTAGCGAGCAGGGGGCGGAACCCCCTAGTTATTAAAAGTGTGTGAATGTTAACTTTTAGGTAAATGAAGGGATGTTTAATAAGCATTAGACAAAGAAACCTCTTTTAAAGTAAAAGCGTATATTATGGACTTCTCAGTAAAAACACGTCTGCAATTTAGAGAAACTGTAATAAATAACTGGATTAAGGTAATTCTTTATTGCAATTCCTTAGAAAGTCAGTCTATAAACTAACTAATGGGATGACGCTGCAATAATGTATTCTTCCGAAAATATGGAATATAATCATCATTATGTGCGTGCAAACATACATTAATGAAATGTTTATTATGATAACCATCATTATTACTGAACAATGTATTCAAATGAGACTGTCTCGTTACTTAGTTTCAGATATCATATTCTGTCGCTAACACCCAGCTGACAAATAAGTTGTCAAAACTCTTGGAGAAAGTATTAAGGCGTGAAAATGAAGGGAAGTGACATAGAGGTGCAAAGAAACTGCTAATGTGAAGGTTACCAATTCGCAGAAATTACCTTTTCTTTGATGGAAAGAAGCATTTTATATGCGTTAAATTAGGGCTCATTTTAATAAGGTGTAATATATGGTTACCATTCTTCATATTATTTTGAGTTCGAGAAACACATTAAGTGACTTGATTAAATTTTTATTCTATGTCATCTGTATTGTTTATCAAGAATAGTTAACTTACTTTGATTAGGATGTCAAAACTTATAAAATGCAGCAGTTGTTGAAACATTTATGAATGCTCAGACTTATGCTGAGAATATAGTTCATAACTTGATATGATGTGATTATAACATTACCCATAAAATACAGTTTTTATTATAAATCCTTTATATGCATTGCCAATTTTAATATTTATTACCAAAGCGCCGTTTCTGTTGTCACTGTGTCCTTGGTGTTGGCATCTAATTTTAAATATTAAAAACATATCTATCATCAAAATATACGTTAAACTAATTTTCAAAATTTATTCATTAAAAATGAATGGGAATTTATGCACTCACATACAAATATCTTTTATTTATTCTGATAAAAACAATTTTATTATTTATTTATTAAAACAATTTTGACAACAGGAAAGAGTTTCTTCAATGATCGGTTAAATGCTATTTCATCTCGATTCGATGACGACAAATGGCCTCCGCCGATTTGCCCTCCATCGCTAAACATACCCACAAGCATACATACACAAAAAAAACGAAGTTAATATAAAGGATTTTTTTTTTTTAAAAAGGACTCTATTTGACTTTATAATTAGTGTTTCACATTTCAGTCTATAAGTTACGGGATTAACTTTTACAAAATGAATATTCACTTTCTTGTCGGAACGAAAGAGCAACATGATCATTAAAGGTAATGGAAAGGCCTAACAGCAAAAAAAGCATACTAGTAAACATGATTTAACATAGCATTCAAAAGTTCCTTCAGAACCTGCTTCTCTGTTTCGTTTCTCAAGCCACATTCCATTGCCAAAACAGCCCTAAAGAAGACATATATTGTCCCTCAGCTCCTTTGAAGAAGCTTTGGTAGGGGCCACCGCCTTAATTAAACCCATAAAAACATCCCCACGTGGTCCCGACGCACGATCCCGCCTTCATAATAACCCGCAATCACCTAATCCCGACTTTATTAAACAAAGAGGAGGACGGCACTTATATTAAAAACTAGCGACAAGCTCTATATTTCCGCCATCTCCCTGACCTTTCTTTTGCCGGATATTAGAAGGTACCGCTTATGGCCGGAAGGATTTCTTACGGAGATCTTTGCTCTTAAGAGTTTGGTGTTTAGGGAAAGAGAGAGACTAAGGCCAGCAGAGAAGACAAGTGGCTGCCTCGTAACTTTTTTTTTAATATTGCTATTTATCACAAGGTGACTACTTTCCAGGTAATAATGTGCTGTATGAAGAGGGGTAGTCTGGATAATGTGTAAATATGGTGGCGACATCAAATAACAGATACAACTTCTGTGCACTGGAGTACTCTTTTGCACAGCGGTAAAGCATCTGTCTTGAGACACAATGGTCCCTGGATCGAGGCCCGTCGCCCGTGAAATCTAATTTACGCTTTAAATAGGACAGCCTACACCTCAATTCGGTGTAAATATGTGGCAACAACAAATAACAGATAAAACTTCTGTGCAATGGAGTACTCTTTTGCATAGCGGTAAAGCATCTGTCTTGAGACACAATGGTCCCTGGATCGAGGCCCGTCGCCCGTGAAAGCTAATTTCCGCTTTAAATAGGACAGCCTACAACTCAATTCCCATGTCCATACCCTCAGGAAGGATGCGTCATTGGTTGAAAGCTGTTTAAGAGGAATTCCCAGTAGAGATCATCCCCTAAACTCCATATGTTACAATCTTCTAGCCCAGGGCATTTAGAAACTAATTCGTAGAAAACCTGGAAATGTGGTGAGTAGGTACGAAAAAGATCACTTAATGAAATAACATAAATTAAAAACTCGAAAATAGCGTTCAAATATATTTTATTTTATATTTGAAATCCTTCCGTCAATGCATATGCAGTGGCTCCACCTGGTTATGTCTTTTTCTATTTTAATTTTTAGTTATAATAGATAGACATTAAATGAAAAGAATGGTACTCTTCCGTTTCCCGGGCGCAAGCGATAAATCACCAAATAATGTAGAATTCCGCCAAATTTCTTCTTATGACCATAAGGGGAAAGTTCGTTTGGGTCCAGGTGCTTTATTCTTTGAATTCATTTCCAAAACAAAGCACTTTTTCTTTCCATTCGCTTCGCTTGGCGACGCCTCGTGTTTGGTTGGCGACATTTGCGCCCGGATAACGGAAGAGTACCAAAAGAATTTATGTCATTTCATTAAGTGATCGTTAAAGTACCTACTTACCAAAATTTCAAGGTTTTGTACAAAGTAGTTTTTAAATGCACTGGGCTAGATTGTAACAAAGCGAGAATAGGGAATGATCCTTACGAGGACTTCCGCTTAAGAGCCAATATCGCAATCTTGGCGGAGTTTTTCTTGGCATTGTAATAATTATCGCCAAAAATATTACCAAATTGAAAATACATTTTTAAAATTAAGAAACATATGAAAATTAAATATTAACTGTAATCTAAAAGATCCACAATTAGTTTTCTTCAGATTCGCGAATAACTCGATCTGATTTATGTGAATAAATATATTCCTCCAATAGGAGAGAAACATTGTATTTAATTTATCACCCTATAAACGGCTTGGATATATTTATTTTCAGAAGATGCCCCCATTCTTCGCATACCAAAAGCAATCGTTTCTTACCAACAACAATATTAAGAAGGATGATTTATGGCCACTTAATTGGCAAAAGAGGGTTGAGAAGGTAACGTTCTATTTTTCTATTATTTAATTTCTATGGCTCATTACGCAGACGATCTATTTGATCGTACACTGAATTATTTCCTTTGTTGCGCTTTCGAATTAATTTCGAGATGATGTTGAGATTCTATTTTTTTTTTTTTTTTTTTAATTTAGATATTATTTATTATTTCGTGGTTGTTCGAAAAGGTAATTTGGGAAGGCTATTACATAGGAGACGTTTTCATTGCCGTCGCTGTCAAGTGGTTCATTGATTTTTGTCATTTAGAACAATTGTTAATTTGGCGCAATACCAAGTGTCAGCTTCGCAATTCAATAAGGCCTGAAACGATCGTGATTATTACACAATTTTTTTAAAAAAGAAGTTAAATTTGTGAACAAAAGAAATATCGACATCGTTATAACTAGAAAATAATTTTTTCCTATCAAGAGTTTTAACCTAAACCTAGTACGACTATTGAATAATATATATAAAAGGCACAAACATGTTTGAAACATAAGTGTCTAGAAAAAAACACCAACAATTTCATAAAATTATACTTTTGGTGTCATCCCTTATAAAAAAGAACGGTATGGTATCATTTTCTGACCAAATCCCATACGATTATTCACAAGGAAAGCATATACACACGCTCTTTTTATAGAAAAGATAAACTAAAGTAAAACCCCTTTAATACGAAATCAATGGGGCCACCGAAAATTTTCTCGTTAACAGAATTTTGCGTTAACCATACACAAAATGTTTCATCTCATTAATGCATAGTTAAAATTATTAGATATATGTGTATTTAAAACTGTTGCGTTTTAGAACACTTGCATTACAAGCCTTATATTTAAAACAATAGTTAAACAAGATATTCATTATGAAAAAATAATGTATTTACCAGTAATTTAATATTTATTTGCTTCGCGTTAACAGGATTTCGTGTTAAAAAATAAACTTCAAGATTTAGTTTCATCGTACTTACGTTATTGTACTGTTTTCTCGTATTGCTTTTACTTCGCGTTAAACAGGATTTCGTGTTAAAAAATAAATAAACGTTAAGTTTTAGTTTCATCGTACTTATTTTATTGTATTGCTTTTACTTCGCGTTAAACAGGATTTCGTGTTAAAAAATAAATAAACGTTAAGTTTTAGTTTCATCGTACTTATTTTATTGTATTGCTTTTACTTCGCGTTAAACAGGATTTCGTGTTAAAAAATAAATAAACGTTAAGTTTTAGTTTCATCGTACTTACGTTATTGTACTGCTTTTGCTCGTATTGTTTTTACTTCGTGTTAAACAGGATTTCGTGTTAAAAAATAAATAAACGTTAAGTTTTAGTTTCATCGTACTTATTTTATTGTATTGTTTTTACTTCGTGTTAAACAGGATTTCGTGTTAAAAAATAAATAAACGTTAAGTTTTAGTTTCATCGTACTTACTTTATTGTATTGCTTTTACTTCGTGTTAAACAGGAATAAGTGCTAAACGATTTCGCATTAACGGGATATGACTTTCATTTTCATGTTTTTCAAAAAGGATTTTCATGGAATAAAGTTCCTTCAAAGTATCTCAATCAAGTAATATTATTCCGGACATCTTTTAAAGTAAGACATGATTATTGGTCTTATTTGTTTATAAACATTTCTTTTCAAATATTTTTCTTTTACTTGAAAGCTGACAAAAGTTTGGTTCATTACTCAAAAGTATGTTCGACAACTTTTTAAGTATGTAATACGAAACTTTTTAAATTTACTTACAAACTTTTAAACTTAATGTTATTCAGCATTAAATATTTTAGCTAACGCTAAAATAATTTGTGTTGTAACAGACATTGTTAGTTGTTTCGCTGGAGACTAAATATATTTAATCTTATTATAAATAAGACAAGTATTTGACAAACTAATCACATTTAATCTTACATTGAATTAAACTTTTGATCTTGTAACAGTATTTACTATTTGGGATCAAATCAAATAAAATTGCAAATTATATATTTCGTATGTTTATTTAATTAAGAATATAAAATACCTTTTATTATTCAATGCTATCATAATATTAGAATAACACATTTGGGAAGAAATAGGCTCTTAAATAACTAACGTTAAATTAATTGATAGCATAAGCTACTCAAAAGTTTTTAAATAAATCTCCATGTTGCCTATAAAGCAGAAAAATACTTCAGCTTACAAATAGTTTCAAAACTATTTTAATAATTTCACTTAGATTAAATTAACTAATTTGAGATAGAAATAATTGCCTACTATTAAAAACAGATTTCATATTATATATGCTAGTTTATTCCAGAATCTTTTAGGTTATTAAACCACAAAGGGACCAACTGAAAAAAATGTCTGCTAATTAGTTCTTCCCTGAAATATTCACGAAACAACAAAGACAATAAACGCTTGAAATGAGCATTCACGATCATTGCCTCTAGTATATAACATACTAATTTTCTTAATTGAAAGTCATCTAGAGAATTTCCCAGACTGCTCGGAAAATTTTCAATTCGAATCACATTTCATCATATTTCTGAGTTCTGTCGAGTAGTTATAGCTTATAAAAGAATTAACTCTGTTATTTCGTAAGTTAATGCGTTTGAAATGTAAACATCAACTCGTATTTTGCCTCCGGTTATGTCACGAGCACTAATAAGTGTTTTTTTGGACGTGAGTAATTAAAATTACTGACAATAATTAGACTCTGGAATTTAATTTACTTTGGATGGTTTTTAAACTGAGAGGCTCATAAAGTTGGAAAAAATGAAGATCTATATTGTTGACTGTGATTCTTAATTGCGGAAAGTTTGATGAATTGTTTATTTAGATGAATTTTAAAACTGCTTTATGTTAATGAATGAACTTTATTGGAAGCATTTGATTGAAATATTAAATTTATGTTTGGCAAATAATTATTTTGTGTACCTTGTTTAATATTTGAGTTCAGTTTGGGCATTGGATGTAGTTTTAAAATTCAGAAAATGACTTTAGATTGATCTGGGTTTCCTGTAAGGAATTTGGAGACAACAAACAATTGGAACTGAAAGGATTTAATACACTGAGATAAGGTTTATTGCTTTTAATTATTCCAATTTCTAATTAACTTCATGTTAATTTAAATTTTTAAGTTGAGTTTTCAAGTGCGGCATTTTTGAATGCGTCTTAAAATTTTTTTTGACCATTACGAAATTTATTTAGTAATGCTTTAATTAATAATGCTCGATGCTTTAACATTTAAATAACAATCCTTAGTCTCCTAAAGCAGTAAATGGAATGTTTAACAACTTTTAAAATATAATGAATTATGTAATAAAATTATTATCCGAGGAATTAAAACCAAAATTTCTCTTCAATTTCATTAAAGTGTGTTTGATCATTGGTAATGCTAAGTTTATTTCGACGTGGACAATACGAAGTATTTACGTATGCCTATAAACATGTGACATTATGTATGTTTTTTGTATAGTTATTTTATATTTATTTCGAACAAAATCGTACCTATGTCACCTAAAATGCTATACGTTTCACACTATACTGTTAGTAATTGGGTGAGGGACTTTAGATCTACAGTTTTGGGTGGATACTGAATCCCAATGATTGTACTAAACAATTTACTGCAAAATTTTTAAAGGTTCAAAGGTCTTTTAGGTAAGTGAGTACTTAGCCAAAAATTTTATGAAAAAACTGTCGGATTTGAAATAATTAGGTGTTTTTAATGCTATGTTAATGGTCTGAATTTAAAGCATGGATTTTTACAGTAACTGTCAATAAAAGGCCGCTACTGCACACATTTTCATCGAAGTAAAGGGAAAGATATTACATATGTACAATTTGTCGACACTTATGATGACATATATTTTCTTATGTTAAAGGTGACGACATAATGACTACAAAATACTGCTAATTTATACCTTCTCTACTGAAAATTGCTAAATATCCTCGTAATATATATATATATCGGATATCTATCTATCTATTATATATATATATATATATATATATATATATATATATATATATATATATATATCCAATATATATATCCGATCAAATGCTAAAGCACCTAATTCTGTAGTCATGAAGCCTTAAAATTTAAGATTAGTTAGAAACTACTAAGGAGGATTTTTTGAAAAAATTCTTTTAAAGTCACTTAAGTAGAATAACTTTTGGATCCGGATGACTAGTATCAGTTGTTTTCCTTATAATAAGTTAATTTCACATAACCAAGACTTCTGTTGCTTAGGGGAGACACAAACAGGGTACTTTTTTCAATGAAAATAAATTCTAGTTCTCCATATAATTTGTTTATTACTAAGGGCTGTTTTTAAAATCTAATATATTACTTATTATAAAATTTAATTTAGTGTGTGAAATTTATTTAATTTACTCAGGTGAAGTATATTTTCAATTGTTATCATTGTATTTGGTTAAGAATATTCTTAAGAAATATTCCTTAAACTTTGCTAGAATTATCTCAATTTTCAAACAATGATTTTAATTTTTTTTGAATTTCTTCTATTTTATTTACCAAAATTTGTCTGCTTCTGAAAAATGAAATATATATTTTGAAATAGAAGTACTCATCAAGTTATTTACAAAGTAATTTAAAACTCACTTTCATTTCAGTTCTGTTTATTCAAATTCTAAAATATTTATTACGACTTGAATTTTTCTAGAATATATAAATGTTTGGAATAATACAGACACAATAAAATCACTACTTGATCATACTACGATTGTAAGCTAAAATATTCTGTTCAATATTCTGTTCATATTTTGCATATAATGTATTTAAAAAAAAAATTATTTGTTTATATCCTGTATTGAAAATAGAGAGCATCTTAAAATGTAATGATTTGGCTAGATTAAATGTCAGTTTTGCCTGTAGCCATTGTGTAGTATTCCTTACAAAACAGTATAGTCCCGGGAATATTATGTACCTATTTATCATATTTTATGCATAATGTATCATTTACACATTAATTTGAATTATTTGTAAGTTTATATTATCTGTATTAAAACAGTTACAGAATATCTGTAAACGCTATGATTTGGGTTACAATAAAATAAATTTTAGTTCGTGATTCTTTATATATACTACTCCTTACTATCTTTAAATTCTTTATAATAACTTCAATTTTGTTTGCTTATGACTGCTGGGCAAATCTGCAGGGGCCTAATTAACACACTTGCCCTCATCTGATAGTGGTGAAACTTGGCAAGTAGTTTCGACATTGATGACAAAGCATTCTATAAAGTTTTGGGAGCTGTTACTGTCACTAAAGTGTCCCTTTTTCACATGTTTATGTTATGTAATCGCTTTCGGCTGCTTATGAATTCCATTCAATCGATCAATGCAGAAATTCTATTCGATTGTCAAAATTATTTTAATCAGAATAAAAAAAAAAGATAATTGGACTTGAACCCTTAAATTTATGTTTAACCCTTATTTAAATTTAACGCTTAAGCCCTTATTTATTATGAAATGCAGTCCATTCAACGTTACGCTGTATCAGAAGAATTTTTACCAATCATTGTTGAAACTCTTTCATGTTGCCAAAATAGTTTTAATAAGAATAAATAAAAGACATTTTGATGTGAGTGCATAAATTTACATTCATTTTTAAGAAAAAAATTTTGAAAGGTAGTTTCCCGCGTAATTTGCTGATAGAGATGTTTTTTAGTATTTAAAATTAGATACGCTATGTTAATAAATATAAAAATTGGCAATGCATATCAAGGATTTATATTAAAAACTTTATTTTTACGGTGTATATTATTATTTACTTTTCCAAAGATCGATCATACTTCGAATTAATTGCACTCACTGCGAAAAAAATGTGTGAGAATAAACGCAGAGACTAAACATTGGAATCTGAGTTCCGGTGGCTAACTCTTAAGCTTAAGAGCAACTTATTTCCCTAGTGCAGAATTACTTGTTGCCAGGACAGGATATTTGGCGATTTGCACTCTGTTCGTGAATCTCACCGAAAGAAAATAACCATCGCCCACCAACGTGAATCGAAATGATAGAGATTCTCAATATCCTGCTTCAGAATCGTGCCGCTCCAGTAGCAGGTGGATATTTAAATGGTCCTTTTGGGAGCTGATATTCCCTAAATTCTTCATCTGTTTCGAGGGGAAAAAATATACTTTCTGTTGGAAAGTAAGAAATGTAATACTGGGAGAAAGTGATAGTAAACGTCCCCATACCCGTTCTTGAATGCTAGTTTCGTCAGTAAAAGATATCATCATGCCTTGATGTGCTTTCTATGTCTTTCGTCCAAAGTTTGAAGCTTTTATATTTAGTTTCTTACATTGATCCAAAGTAATATTTAATTTTATGACTAAGTATCCATTTTGGATATTGGAACAATTAACATTAGAAGCAAGAATGGTTGTTGCACATCCGCATAGATTTACAAATTTCAATGTCAAAACAGCTAATTTATTGAGGAAACTACTTAATTTCAAAAGCTACTGAAGCTTGAATTTTTTTTATTATTATTTTAATTTCTAGAATACTATATTCCAATTAAAATTGTGTTTTCAATATTGTACAGTTTTTATTGTAATTTTTTTCTCTAATCAGTTAATTAATATATTTTAAAGATGATCCGTTATATTAAGGATCTAGTCACTCAAGTTCAATTTATCAGGACCTTCCTAAATTTTATAAAAAATTACCCTTAACACATTATTTACTGACGGGATTTATTAGTCACGTCAGTTTTTTCATGGTACTGTATTAATTCAATCGTTTTAAGACACACTGGGACTTATGAAATCTATTTCTATGAAGTTGGTTCTCCAACTGTTGGATGGTAGTACAAACTTCTTTCTCGTTATATGCAAACACATGGACAATTTTCAATTTTCTTGGCTTTATAATATCGCCTTATATATTTATATGTAGCAAGTCTCCAAAGAGAAATAAGTTTGTGCTGAAATTCAACATTTGAAGAACGAACTTTATTGAAGAGAAAGTCCCAAATGGACCCCTAAGAACTAATTAATTTTGAAACTAATTAAGTACCATTTGCAATGATGGGACTTATAGAAACTGATGGGACTGAAGTCCCATCAGTAATTAAAAGGTTAATATTAGGCATTTATAGACAATTAAGCTATTTCTATCCAAATGGAATACAAATTCAAATGTTCTTCATAATGCAGATGGTTAGAAACACTCTTTAGTCTCTGAAAACAGTAGATTGTAATTGGTACGATTACTATTTTCGTCGTTTCTATTTTTTTATTTTACGGAAAACAGTGTAAAAAAGCTTTTTGGACTTCAATTGTAATAGTCCGAGAGGCGACTTCAAGTTTAGATACCTCATCGAATATCATTCTGAATTTTTTATAGAATGTAGAGAAATGTCAGTAGATCACAAGATCCACTGGTCTGCCGAGACAAAAATGGGTGAAACTATTCAAAAATCGACTTTGAATGAGTTGAACTAAATTCGATTGCTAAATATGTCACAGCTTTCCAAATAATGAACATACTTTTTTATGTGGTAACCCACTGTTTTTAATATTCAAGGAGGAAAAAAGCAGACGATATTTATTTTTTAGCGAAAAATACGTCCTTCTTTAAAAATTGAGCCAAGTTGGTGATAAATATTACGTCACTGATGACAAAATATTTATTGCCAATTTGGCTGATTTTTAGAAGATGAATTATCTTGGTGCTAAGAAACACAAATCGTTTGCAACCTTCTTAATCGAAAATTAAAAAGTTGTGAGATAAAAGAAAAAAATATCTTAATTTTTTTGGCAAGGGCGATTTTTGAATAGTTTCGGCCATTTTTGCCTCTGCAGACCAGTGGAGTCACGTGATCTACTGACATTTTTTTACATCCCTTAAAAAAAAAATTCAGAATGATGTTTGTTTAGGTACCTCAACTTGCTGTCGCCTCTCAGTCTACAATATAAATATCAATTTTCATTCTTCGCAGACTAACCAGTTGTCATCTGAAATGAGCAAAACCTCTTCCCTCCAGTGAAAGTCTCCCAACAGAAGTACATAATCAATCTTTTACTGCCCCTCCGTGGAGCCCGAGAGACAAAAAGCAAAACGGGTCCGAGACAATCCGACTCCTATTTCCCGGAGTGATTGCACCGTCCTCAGCGACCCGCTCCGAGGCGGCGGCGACTTGGAACGGGTCCTTTCGGCGAATCCTCTCTAATAACAAAGAAAACGAATTGAGGTCGTGTTCGGGAAGGATCGATCCGCTACTTTTATCACTTTTTCTTTTATCAGGAGCTCTATTATCAAGAGTGGCACTTGTGAAAAATGAGCCTTTTTTTCGGGAACTTGTAAAAAAGGGTCAATTTTGAAATGATTCGGAATGGCTAAGTTCCTTGAAAAATAGCCTTTGAGATTAGGAGGCTCGATCAAAGAATTTATTCATCTTCTTTCTGCTCTTAATTGCTTAATTTATTTAAGGATGATTGAATTTAAGTTTTCAAATTAAGTTAAGAAAATCATCAAAATAAGATGACCATATTTATAGTATTAATTATATCAGTCATCAAATATTAACACAAAAAGATTAAACTGGTTTCAGGATATTCAAAAAATCTGTTAAATTAAATGTCTTGGTTTAAAAGGAAGTTCTAGTAAGGATCATTCCCTGTATTCGTTGTGTTACAATCTTCTAGCCCAATGCATTTAGAAACTACTTTCTATAAAGCTTTGAAATTTGGTGAGTAGGTACGAAAATGACCACTTAATGAAATGAAAAAAAAAAAAAAATGTATCATTTAATGTCTATCTATTGTTGCGTTGGACGGGTTCGAAAGATTTGAAGCCAAAGCAGATCAAAACTTGAAGAAATTTATTCCAATATAACTCTTCACAGATTTCTTTACAGCTCCAGAACTTCTCGTTCTAGAAGACAGAATACAGCTCTTTTCACAATAATAGAGCACAAAACAGCAGTTAAAAACTTGACAACACAACTGTTCAATCGCCGCAAAAGACAATGCAATACAGTTCGCTTTAGAACTACCCGGAATGATCACTGAGACTCAGTAATTCCAGTCAACTAATGAACTCAGCTAACAACTAACTCAGTGACTCAAAATCAGTCAACTAACTGACTAACCCCACTCACGGCCGGGCTTATATAGGAGAGGCTGCGAACCTTCTTGAAACTTCTAGAGGACGATATTTGGAGAACTTTCCAGATCGTTATCGAAAAGTCCTATACATGTACATAGGAACCGAAAATGTCGCCAAATGGTCGCCAAGTTTGGTGACATTTGGCAGACAAAAATTAGTCACCAACTAATTTTGACTTGGCTCTATCTCGCCAATTTGGCGAGATTGCCATTACCATAATGTTAAATGCCCTGCTCCTTAAAAGTTAAAGAGTAACCTCTGTAAAACTCGTTATCAAGCATCAAGAGATTCATTGCAGGGAAACAAATTAAAGGCGAACTATTGCACTGACTTATGCAAAATGTACATAAATTTTCCTATTTACAAAATTAATACTACGAAATATTTACAAACATACAAAAATTCGTAACACTATTATAAGTGAAAATTAAAATAACGAAATACAAAACCAAGTGAAGTCACTGCTTATGCACTGAAGTAAAAACTTCAAATATAAAATAAAATATATTAGACGCTATTTTCGAGTTATTAAATTTATGTTATTTCATTAAGTGATAATTTTCATACTTATTCACTAAATGACAAGTTGGTTATAGAAAGTAGTTTCTGAATGCACTGGGCTGGAGGATTGGCCAGTATAGGGAATGATCCTTACTAGGATTTCCTCTTAAGAAAGATACATGAATTACAGTCAAACCCCGTTAACGTGAAATCGCTTAACAAGAAATCCCGTTTAACGCGAAGTAGAAGCAATTCTCCTCACTAAAAACTCAACATTTATGTATTCGTGTAACATGAAATTCGGTTAACGTAAACAATTTCGGTGGCCCCATTAACTTCATATTAACGGAATTTCGAGAGCTAAATATGTCGTAAGTTGCCAAATAATGAGTATTTTTTTTTATTTGGATATCCACTTTTCTTTAATTTTCAATGAGGAACTTTATAGATGATTTGATTTTAATGGCGCCGAATAGTTGCATCTTTTGAAAGGGAACCGTATTGGTGTATTCAGTGATGCAATATTTTTAGCCAATCAGGCTCATTTTTAAAAGATGCCAGATATTCAGCATCATAAAAGTCAAATGACTTCTTACTTGAAAATTAAAGAAAGTTGCTAAATAATAATATAACCCATAAAAACAAAATTAAAAAAATAAAAATCCTTTATATGCAATGTCAATTTTTATATTCATTAAAACAGCATCGATATCAGAAACATTTCTATCAGCAAAATGTGCGTCACACTACGTTTCAAGATTTATTTATTAAAAATGAACGTGAACGTCATCCAAATATCATTTATTTATTAAAAATGAACGTGAACGTCATCCAAATATCATTTATTTATTAAAAATGAACGTGAACATCATTCAAATATAATTTATTTACTAAGAATGAACGTGAACGTCATCCAAATATTATTTATTCATTAAAAATGAACGTGAACGTCATCCAAATATCATTTATTTATTAAAAATGAACGTGAACGTCATCCAAATATCATTTATTTATTAAAAATGAACGTGAACGTCATCCAAATATCATTTATTTATTCTGATTGAAGTAATGTTAATATTTATTTATTGAGTTTCAACAATGATCGCATTTTAATGCTATTGAATAACGGCAAGTTGGTAAATTTGTATTCCATAAAAGCAACCTTTAATTGACAGTAACAGTCCCAAAATTTGATAGAATGTATTGTCCTCGGCTTCGAAACAAAGTGCCAAATTTCAGCTAGTTTGGATGAAGGCAAAGGGGTTAATTAGGCCTCCGAAGATTTTGCTCCCACCGACAAACAAACAAACAAACAAACAAACAAACAAACAAACAAACAAACAAACAAACAAACAAACAAACAAACAAACAAACAAACAAAAGTGAAGTTGATATAAAGGATTTAAAAATAATTATCATTTGGCAAATTATGACATATTTGGCCATTGAATTTAGTTCGATTCATTCAAAGTTGATTTTTGAATAGATACCTGACCGCATGATATTCGTAATCTATTATCATTTCGGTACATTCTTTAAGCAAAATTCAGAATAATGTTTGAGGAGGTATCGAAACTTGCTGTTCCATCTCGGACTAGCCGTTTGAACAATACAAATTTTGTTAAAGTAAACAAAGGTTTAAAGTTATAGTTCATTGGGTTGGTATTCAGACATTTGGATTTCATTTTGGAAACACTTTTTATGTAGTAAGTTTTTTATTGTATTTGATTACTATTTACTAATATGAATACTAATTACGCAAAACATATTAGCATAAATAAAAAAAATAAAAATAATGAAAAATATGTAGTTGAGCTGCAAAACCATTTTCATATTTCGAAAAGAACCATAATTCAAAACACGACTATGGCAGAATTAGAATGCAGTTGAATTGGTACTGTTGAATACAATATTATTTAAAACTTAAGAATACTTTTGAATTGAATAAATATTTACAAAATGCAATTTTGTGTCAATAAGCAATAACGTTATTACAGTAAGCCAAAGTCAATGTTTTCATGTAATATATCCCGTATTACCTTTCCTAACTTATGAAAATAATACTTTGCAATAGAATGTTCAATATAGTGGGCCGAATTTTTTTTTTTTTTTAGAAATATGTAACAGAATAGGTATCAAAAGTTGCCTTATGACACCAGTAAATAACACATATTTTTTTAAAAGAATATATTAATATCTTGTGGTCTCTACCAGAAAGTATATACTTCAGTTGACTCGATAAATGTAAAAAGGGGTCATGTCTCATTGAAATTTTTTTTTGTTTACTAAACCTGCATTACCTGCTTTTTCTTCTTTAGAAAAGCAAAAGGTTTTACGTGTTGTTCATTTTTAATATTAAAATAAAAATACTACTACTTACTTCTAATTTATTCACTAGATGGCGCTACGGCAATAAAAAAAAAAAAACAGTATTTTGTTTCATTTATGTTTCTTTCACTGACCAAATCGAATTAAATACATTCTATTATCGAAGTACTGCATAAATATTTTCTTTTAAAGTGTTGTTTTTCTTCCAAGTAAGTGCTTTTGAATTTAAATTTTAAATAACGAGTTTCAGCAAAGTTAAAGTAACTAGAAGTTTAACTTTTTGTTCAATTTTTGGCTCACCATTGGATTTTCGTGATTCTGTGCTACCGATTTATGAAGAAGTTATAAAGTGTTATTTGTTTGTTCAATATGGGACCTAAAACATAACGAATTCTATGCGAAAGATCCTGGTATTTCCTATACCAGCCAAATCGTAGCTATCAAAGTCGAAGCAATATGGAGGAGAGCATCAATTCAAAATAGTATGTCATAAACGTGTTTTGAAACTGATTCGTGAGTATCACAAGAAATATATTTATTTAATTCGATATCCTAAAGCTAAAAAAAAATAAAAAATAATTCATTTTGATACTTGAGTACAGGCTTTTAAAAAAGAGGAAGATAAAAAGTTATTTCATATAGGATTTTGTAAATGTGAAGATTTCGAAAAATGTAACCGTGAAAAGGCGCGAAAAGTTCTCACTAAAGAGCGATTTTTTTTTAATCGATCAAAGAACTTGCCGAAAAATGAGTATAAGGAATGTTGATGTAGCAGAAACACAAAGAATTGCAAAAAACAACAACAATTAAGAGCGGAGAAGCGGATTCTATAGGAATTAAAATGAAAAGAATTGTCTGTGTCTGTAGCTAGTGAAAAAATAGGCACGGATATTAAAAACGATGAATCGCAAGCTTCTTCGGCAGAAATACGTGATACAGTAGGACTGGAACCACCATCCACTTCCTCAAATGAGAGAAACAGCATTCAACTACCTGCATTAGCGGGTATTTGTGACAAATATCATACATCTGATAGATCAGCTGCAGCAGTGGCATCTGCGGTTTTGCAAGATATTGGTATTATTACTAAAACTGACAAATCTTTAGTCGTTGATCAAAATAAAATTCGTAGGACTCGTCAACATAATTGCAAAGTATTTTGAGAAAATTTTAAAGCACAAAAACATGTTGTAACAGGACTATACTTCGACTGAAGGCGGGATAAGACTCTCTATCATGAGGAACTTGGTGACAAATATCACAGAAGAAGCAAAAACGAAGAACATTATGTTTTACTAGTTGAACCAGAATCCGTATGTGTAGGTCATACCATACCAATTTCTGGCTCAGGTAAGAATATAACATATATCTATAACTGAACTATTGTTAACAAGAAACATATACAGGGTGTCACAAAAGGTCATGTCCAAACGGCACACATGGTTGTGTCAGGTCATGAGGAAGCAGAATTACATAGGAAAGGGGGGTCAGAAACGCAATTTTGACAGTGAAATTTCATCGTAACCGTCACGCAAAGAAAAGATAACAAACGGTGTAAAAAATCTTTATTTTACAACAAAACAGTACCAAATAAAAAAGAAAAATGCTACAAATCATAGTAAGTGCTCAAAATTGGCCCCATCAGCTGCGATGCATGCTTCACATCTGCGACGCATGGAATCGCGAACTCGTTCGAATTGGCCAGTAGTCTCCCGGACACGTGCAGCCGCTTCAACGATACGTGCGATGAGGTCCATGTCCGATGGAACGGGTGTCTCGTACACCAGACACTTCAGGTATCCCCACAGGTAAAAATCCAGGGGGGTTAGGTCCGGGGATCGTGGTGGCCACGGTATTGTGCCGGCTCTCTGCAACGTCCGCGCTTCGATTAATCCGACTGCCCGCGCTTTCGTCTGCTAGAGCTTATTGCCCTCTAGCGGATTACAATCGCGTTTCCGACCCCCCTTTCCTATGCAAATCTGCTTCCTCATGACCTGACACAACCATGTGTGCAGTTTGGACATGACCTTTTGTGACACCCTGTATATTGATAATTTGAAAGCTGTGAGCTGTGATGGTACTAATATCAATGCAGGTTATAAAAATGGTGCAGTAAAATGTTTAGAAAACCATCTAAATCGTCCCCTACAATGGTTTATATGCCTATTGTATAACAACGAGCTACCACTTCGGCATTTATTCCGAAACTTGGATGGAGCTTCGCTTGGATCACGAGAGTTCAGCGGGCCTATCGGGAAACAACTAGAGCATTGTGAACAAAAACCTTTGGTAAATTTTGACCCCATAACTTGTGTTCTACGTAAAGTTGATATTCAAAATCTAAGTACTGATCAAAAATTCCTGTATGAAATTTGTCAGGCAATATCTTCTGGCCTATGCGATGACAGTTTAGCCAATAAACATTCTGGAAATTGATCTCATTCAAGGTGGCTCACAACAGCGAGTTCAATATTAAAACTGTATGTTTCAAGTGATAAAGTATCAGATTAACTAAAGATTTTAGTGGAATTAATTCTAAGAGTTTATGCGCCCTTTTGATTTAGTATTAAACTATATTCATATTGTAAATATGAAGCATCTCATGTCTACAGATTAGGTGAATCAACAAGGTACCTTAGTTGTAATCACAAAGCAATTATCCATCCAGTCATACAACGAAATGCTTTTTTCTGTCATCCTGAAAATCTATTTCTATCTATGATAAGTGACGAGAGCCAGAATATCAAGAGTTAGGACTGAGACGTATTTTAAAAGCCAGGAATAATCTAGTCAAAAAAGGAACTGAAGTAAGAGTTTTTCAAGTTCCAAAAATAAACTTTCAAGCTGAAGACTACACTGATTTAATATATTGGGATAGGTGTGATGTAACTTCTCCACCAATCCTGGAAAATATTTCAAATGATGAACTGAAGGATTTCATAAAGATGAAAGAAACTCCCGACGTTCCTTTGTATCCCTGTCATATTCAAGCAGCGGAATGTTATATTAAGCTAATGGGGGGGGGGGGGGAATTGAAGCTTCAGTTTCTGTTGTTGGACATGAAAATTGTGATGGATTTGTCGGAAAAACCATGAAGTCATGAGAAACTCTACAAAAATTTGTCAGCAAAAAGAATTTCAATATTGCATAATTTTGTTTAATTTTTAATTATTTTGTTATTGTAACTTTTTTAATAGTGCGACATTTTAGTTTCTTTCAATTATTTTATCGTTGTGGGTATAAACTTTTATTTACTTTATTAAAATAAAACTCAGTAAAACCTAACTGAAAATACTCGATTTCTCCAACTTAATCCCTATTTTCAATGGCTGGTAGAGCCCTCAAAATTTATTTTATTTATAAAAAGTTATTCTTTATTTTACTTATGTTATTGAGGAGTTGTGTTTTATCATCGTAACTATATATTTTTCTTTACTTAATTCAAATAGAATTCAGTAAAACACCATTGAAAATATTCGATTTTGCCATCTTAATCTCCACTTTCAGTGGCTGGTAGAGACCTCAAGATTTATCTTAATTGTAAAAAGTTATTTATCACTTTATTTGTGCGACAGAGAGTCAGATTTCGAGTGCTACTCCGTTTATTGAAAATTAAATATTTTTTTTTACATATAATGACGGCTCACCCTAATGTTCAATTGAATTGAATTAAATTATTGAATTAGTTATAATTGTGCTTACAAAAATTAGCTCGCGAATATTGTTTAGTAATTGAAAATAATTAATAAACATCTCAATTAATAAGTTTATTAATTTGTGTAAAATTATACTTTTCAAAGTTATTCTATAAATAATTCATTTATAGAATAACTGTGGATTGTATAATTTTTGTACTTAACAGACGATTTCTTGTTAAAACGTTCATTAACGAAACAGATGAATTTCTGGGCCTGGAATTCATCCCGCCATAACCATTAGCTAATGTTAAATTTAAATAAAGAAAGATTAAAATGTAAATGTATCAAATTTAAATCTGAATATAGAAAAATAATAATATAAATTTTTATGTTACGAATAATTACACAAATAGTTTCAGTTCGGTTTAAATCTGAAGAAATATTTTCAAGATGAAAATTTTTACTGCACTCTTTTGAAAATCATATATCAATTCTTTTGTTCCGGAAATATGTCGTAGAATATTATTCATTTTATGTTTTAGATGCCTTTGTCCTGTTTGTTGTGTTGAAGTGGACATTCCTAAGCACTTGGAGACCATCCAAAGGCATTACTTGGGATTTCGAAAACACGTCCAATAAACTTCAGTGGGTCGGACCCGGGATCAATAAATGGACAAAAAAAAAAAAAAAAAAAAAAAAAAAACGCGTTTCGACTTTTGTTAGGGAATTCCTAGAAAGATGAAACAAGTTTAGAAATCTTTTTCGGTTGAAGATTTAATCTTTCTTGGGAGATTTTTTTTTTTGTTGAATGGAAGAAGCATGCAGTTTGGAGTCCATTAAAAGTCTTAAAGAATTCTTTACTTTAGTGGATTTTTTTGTTTTCATTCAAGGGCCAGTTTGCAACAATTCGTCGAAAAAAATGAAACAAAATATTGAAAGTAATATGCAACAATAAAGTTTTCTAAAAAAGAGTGACAGACAAAAATTTTCAAAGGGCAAGAGTGCGAAAAATATATTTATTAAAATACAACTGGAATCTTTATATATGATTCAAAATGCAATATAGATTGAATTCTTTTTCAAAACTCTATATGTTATTTATAAAGCCTTAAGTGCCAGTAGGGCGTGTAAAGAATTATGATGGTGATATGTTTTTGATAAGAATTTTTCTTATTTTGCTTTTGTATTAATTTAACATTAATCTTCTTGTTAATCTTTGTTATCTTTTTTTCTGCACTTCAAAGAAATAGTTCATCACTAAATTTTGTTAGCCAATCACAAAATATTTGTTGATAATATATATCGTTGATAATTCGTTGTTAACTATAAATCATAATAACATTTCCTACAATGACTCTTGTATTAAACTTCAAATTTAAGCTTCAAAAATATACAACATAAATTTCTATGAAAAGAAATTTCAATTTGATTCAATATATATATATATTTGTACTATTACTAATTATATTGATATCAATGGGAATTCTTTTTTAAGGGGTCTTGCACATGAACAATTTTCCGATTATTAATTTTGAGTTTATTAATGTTTATTAAAATGCCGTTTTTTCATGTTTTGGGGCGCATAGCTTAAAATTTATTCATTCGACCTAAATGCTTGAAAATTTTTATACATGTTTCTCTAATGTATTTAAGTACTTGAACCCAAGGAATAAATGGTTAAGTATCATACTTTAAAAAAATTAATTAGTCTAAAATTTAAATTTTTGTTTTAAACATATGTTTAGAAAGCCACAATTATTCTAATTTTCAAAAAACAATAAAAATCTAGAGTTAAAGTATTCAAAAGTATCCAAATACTATACTGTGGAAGTTTCATAATCATTGAAGAATCAGTTATTAAATGAGATGCCCCAAAGATGTTGAATTTAACATGGGCTCCTATGGAGGTGCTGGGCCCCCTTAAATTAGTTAGAAGTTATTATTTATCAACACTAACTTGCTAAGAATGTGAATAATTATTGTGGGCGCTCAAGCTTTGTATCGAAAACGTGTGCTCTAAGGTAAAAATTAAAAATTTCTATTGTCTTTGTTTTATCTAAATTTAACTTAATTCCGCCTTTTCATAGTCACTACCATACTTTTTCAGATTATATTAACTATATTTAGATTTACGCGAAGTTTAAGATTTCGTAATCTATTATTGAAACTTTTTTCAATCAATGCTGGATGTTTTGATTGAAAAAAAAAAAAAAAAAAAAAGAGAGTTATAAATGCTAATCACTCATAAATATTTACAAAATTTTGAAGTAGATTGATGATAAACGATAAGTAAACTAGCATTATTTAAGTTTTAAATCCAGCATACTTATAAAAAAAAATAGGAAGGAAATTTTACAAGGTTTCGGATATTTGATTTGAGATACCTCAACATGTTTTCTTGACATAGAAATGACAAATCGTTCAAAATGATGATGTTCATTCGCAAGTAGTAAATCCAGGTGATCTTGAAGGAATTGCTGATTAATGTTCAGATAAATTGTTCATCAAGTCAACACCGTTTGCAGACATTTGAAGAAGACCTATCTTTTTTATTATTACAGAACATTTTCATTACTTAGTTTTAAAAAATGTCCTCTGGCAGAATTAAATTGTCATTTCAAGTTATTGAGTTTATCTGCAACAGAGATCCTTGGATTTTCTATCTTATATTTAATTCTGACGTTGAATCTATAGAAAGATTTCCTTTGGGATGACTTTACATTTTTCTAGTTTTTTTTGAAGTTGGAGTTTTTCTGAAAATATGACTGCTGACATGAACGATGTCATGGTAAAAAATGTATTGTTACACTTCATTGCTTTTTTTCATAATTATTCTGCTGATACGTTTTGAATATGAACTTAAAAGTTGTCGTTTTCTGAAACGTATGAATGTTTGTGATGATACCAAAAAAAAAAAAAAAAAAAAAAAAAAAAAAACCTTTTGAAATGCGACTGTATTTGTTTTGTAGTGATAAATAAAATGATTGATAAACATAAAAAATATTTATTTACACTTAATTGCTTCTTTGAATAATTATTCTTCTACTACATTTTGGTTGGGTGTTTTCAGATTATCTGGCGCCGTCAGCAACACGAGGTCTATAATGCGCCAAAACATTCGTCATTTGACAAGCCAACATACATTTACAAACACCCATGCCTTACACGGGACTCGAACCCGCAACTTCGCAGACTAGAAGCTAGCACGCTAACCACTATACCGCTTGGTCGGCTCTATTACATTTTAGATTTGCAGTTAAAAGTTGTTATTTTCTGAACTGAAAAGTTTGAATGCTTGGGATGATATCGGAAATTCGTTTTCGAAGTGATGTTTGTATTTATTTTGTAGTGCTATTTGATAAATAAACTATTTCAGTGTTGTTTATTTTTGAAGATTGGATATTCCAGAGTTTCATTGGAAATAACAGTTGCAAAGGATAAATCTCGTTGAATACAAAAATTTGCATTTTAGTATATGGTTATCAATCTGATTACGATATATAAGTAGACATATCGATGCAAATAACAAGCAGTTGCATGTTTTTATGTCCAACACACAATAAATACTGCAGTTGGTTATAAAATCTCTATCTTTTGTGTATCTATAACCCATGAATATAAATATATGCATTTTATTCTAAAACTTTCGGTAAAATACTGACTTCAGTAAATAGCATCTTCCAAAGAAAAGTTCAAAGAGGAAAGGGACATAAACATAAAGTTTTCTTTCTTCTTAGAATCTTGAATGTGAGATTAGCTTTCCTTTTGTCGTTTCCCATTTCTTTATTTTAAGCATTATTTTGATGTTTTCTTTGAAAAACCGACTTTTATTATCCTTCCAACCATTTTCTCGTCTTTTTTCGATGGTTTTTCTTAATTTTTGTGGCTATATCAGTATAAATCTTGTTACCCATTTTAAATGTTCCGAATTAAAATTCTATAACGTGAGAAGGAATTGAAATTTATAAAAAAATATTTCCTGACTTTTTACACGTTGTAATAAAGAAAACTGTTAAAACTTTTTACTAAGGAGAAGCATTTTCTCTTATGAATAATTTATATTTTGAGAATTCATTACAATGGGTAAAGCCACAGAAAGCCAATGAGAAAACTCACTAAGGGATTACTAATAGAATAACGTTTCTCACCTAATTGCTAGATTGGCATTGCTCATTTACAATTTGATTTTTGGTGATGATGTTGATGAATGAAATGATGAATATTGAAAGAGAGTCTCCACAATTCTTCATGAAAAGGAGCTTTAGTGATTCAAATCGGATGTCAAGTATATTAGCTACAGAAAAATAAAGCTCTGCGTCGATTTTTAAGAAGTGTGTTTATATTGGATCTTTGCTGAATGAAACTTTGTTAATTTTTTTAAATGAATTTGATTCTGAAATAAAGATTTTCAGCCGTTTTAGGGAAGATTTATTTTTATTGAAAATTTTGAGCTATCAATAAATTTAACGAAAATTCACAAAATAATCCAGGTTGTTGCTTTTTTTAAGGGACTTGGTAGCCTTCAAACTTTTTTTTCCTATTTAAGGCTTTAAAATTAAATTTTTACATATTTGGAAGTATTACTGAGTAAAAATTAAATTTCATTAAAAAAAAGTTTACATAGAGCTTTAACTTTTCAAAAATTTCATTTAAAAAAAAAAAAAAAAAATCATAAAATTTCCAATTCTATCTTTTTTAGGTTTCAATATTTTTCTTGATTATTTGAAAAAAAAAAAAAAAAAAAAGTATTCCTTGTAATATACGTTAACTCTTTAGGCATCGGATAAGTAAAATAGTTTCCGAGAAAAATGATAATTACAGTACTTATTGGTAAAAAACGGGTATTTTTTAATATTAAAATTTGTAAAAAAAAAGTTTATATTTTATTAAAAAATCCACGCCTATTTTTGTCAAATAGATATTAAGAATGACACAAAAATATTTCAAGTCATTTCATTCATATTTGCTGAAGTTCTAGCATTTTGAGTAAGGTGGGAATTTCAAGAATCACGAACTGAGAAAAATGCGTTCGAAATATCGAAGGAGCTATTGCCGCAATGCTAAATTCTCTATGAAAATATAGTTTAACTGCAATTGCAGCTATCGGATCAGCTCAAAAACTGGCCAGAATAAGGTTGGTTGGTTGTTTTGAGATTATCTGGCGCCGTCAGCAACACGAGGGCTATAATACGCCGAAACATTCGTCATTAGATAAGCCAACATACATTTACAAACACCCATGCCAACACGGGACTCGAACCCGCAACCTCGCGGTCTAGAAGCTAGCACGCTAACCACTATACCGTTTGGTCTGCGGCCAGAATAAGGAAAAGGTTTTAAAGCTTATAAACATGCAAAAAATAGAAAATTGATATTTTTGTTATTTTTTATGAAAACAAGAGATATCAAATCCCCTTAAGGGTAATTCAACGATCCAAGTTGCACTTATTATTTAAGACGACATGCTGTTTATAATTAATATCTTGGGATACGTATTGTCAGTCAGACAAATTTTGTTGGTTTAGGTTAACTTAGATAAATTAAAAATTTGAAAACCTGTGCAGTTTGTTGAAACTGTAAGTTATAACCCTAGTCTACTTCACAATACACTTTTGGTATTTTCATCTTCTATGTACCCAACAAAATAATTAATCCTCTTAAGAATTCCAATTGAGACAATTCTAAAGCAACATATCATCAAGACTACTCCACAAACTGAACCTCCCCACTTAATTGGGTTTCAATTAGAGCCCTACTGAAAAAGCTCATTCCGACAACAACCGTCTCGTCGAATTAGCAAAGTAATTTCTGACGTTAACCATCTAATCAATCAACAAAAGTAAAAAGTAGCGAGTTTTAGTGGAACAGCAGTAAGGAAGATATAAAAAAAAGGTAGTATTAAACTATTAGCAAGTTTGTTGAAGTCTCGAATGAAAAGCAAATAAAATGGATGGAGGAAAACCGAAAAGCGAGACTGGGACAATATTTGTCCCGGATGATTACTGGGCGGCCCCATTAGGTTGATGAAGCATTGATTTTGTGACAACCTTCGTCACCTTTCACTGTGACTGTAGCTTGTGAGGAAGAGCTCAGTCAATATTGTCGCAGTGTTACTCTTCAACCAATGAGTGGAGGGGGTTACCAGTAAAATGTTGCGGAAATATCAAAACTACAATATGAGATTTGATGGTATCTGAGTTTTGTGTAAAGAGGCGAAAGGGAAGGGGGGATAGTCGTTTGGCGGGTGGTTTCTTCCATGATATCGTATTATTTTCCCAAACTATGTAAACAAGGTCAGAGTGTAATCTAAAGGGAATCAGAAGGCAATTTTTTTTCCCTCGGAATCCATTTTGATGTTTTTATCGCATCACAATATTT